>CM057338.1:654988368-655516046 GCA_030015575.1 Agapanthus africanus
CATTGATATCATAGATATTTATCATATTTAACATGTGGACACTATGATTTTCTTGAGTATTTCAGTTTTTCTGTGATTTCTGGATTTTTGGGGAAAACCGCAAGAATTTAACAAAAGCTTATATTTATCATTTTTAAAACAAAGTTGCGGTTTTCTCGTGACGTATGTGTCGTCCACCATGAGTTTTCATGTTTTCTGTTGGATTTCGAGACCCGATTCGAGGAGTGGATGAACCGTCTCGGGTACATGGTGGGCCCGGTATGGTACCCCGGGGCAAGAAGATCGAGTTGTAGACGATGAGCCTGGCAGGGGAAGCCTACCTACCGGTGATGTCTGGCACGGCGGATATCCGGAGGATACCGACCGTTGTCGTGAGATTTATGATATGGGCCGATCCGGACTGACGGAGCCCGATATTGAGACAGATATGATTCCTATTTGGTGTCGATGCTTGACACGGGTTTTCAGATTATTTCTTGATGGTATTTAGCTATTATACAGATATTCATATTCTAAAGTTAAGAATTCAATACCCGTAGCATTTAAAACACTTAAAGACTTAATAATGACATTGCATACCTGTGCATGCATACTAGAGATATTATCACATATGGACATGCATGTTGTGGTGCATTGCGTGCATTCTTACGATTGCCTTATTAGATGTTATATTTACTCACGAGCTGGTAACTCACCCCCGTTGTGCCACAGTGTCTTGCAGGTCGGACCCGTCACCCTTGTAGCGGCGGGCTATCTTATCATCAGCTTCTTTGGCTCAGACTCGCGACATCGCCCGTAGGTGGGTTGCGAGTATACTTTATTTCTTTTTGCTTTATCATTGTATCTAGTATTCTCCATCTACCACTTTTTATTGTATATGCGACCTAGTGATGAGACTGAGAGATATGTATATTTGTGGTTTCTTTTGGGTCGAGCTCACTTGAGCCGGCGATGTGTTTTCTGATATTTTGCATCTCTTTATTGCTCTTTTCTTGATACTACTATTATATTGCATGTGGTTGTGATCCGCCTTGGGCGAAGAGCTAGCTCCCGCTTGGGGATGCTATTTTATGATTACAGGTTTATTATCTTGTTGTACCCATTTTGGGGGGTGGAAAATACAGGGGAGACTCTGCCGAAATTTTCGGGAATTTTTGATGTTTTTTTTTTTTGGATTCTATGCAACTTAATTGATTTAAAAAACCGTTTTCATTTAAGGTTTTCCTTCACTCTCTCTTGATTTTGGTTTAGATTCTTCTGGGCTTTGGCTGACTTAGGTTATGGTACGCCTTTAGACGTCTCGTAATCTAAGTGCCAGTCGCGTTCCATACTTTCGGGTCGTGACAAAGTTGGTATCAGAGCGTAGGTTTTACATTTCTGAGTGTAGGACGACCTTGGTAGATGGAGTAGGTGACTTAAGCAGAGTGGCGTAGCGTGGGTATGATCCGCGGCATACTTACGATACGGTACTCCGCCTAAGTGACCTTAGGACATAATTGCTTGTATTTCCTTTCTTGATTCCTTGCATTCCTTGATTCAATTGCAATGTCCTTATCAGTCCTGTTTCTTATTCCAGCTTCGATGCCGCCAAAGACTACGAGAGCTCAGCGGGTTGCCGCTAGGGATGAGATTCGGGCGGGCCCGTCTGAGGCGAGGATCGAGCAGGATGATACACCTACCCCTCAGGGTCATACTGATCCGCCTTATCCTGACCGTATCGCCAGATTAGAGGCCGGCATGCAAGAGGTGCGACAGATGATGGGATCTTTAGTTGAGTCCAGCCGGGCACAGAGATCCGAGGACGTTCCTTCCACCGCACAGACCACGATCGTACCTGCTGCACAGATGGTCACTCCTGCTGCTACTACGGAGACTATCCCTGTTTCACTAGAGAAGTTCATGAGATTACGACCTCCAGCTTTTACCGGTACAGATGCGACAGAGGACCCACAGGCATTTCTTGATAGGATGGCTCAGATTTGCCATTCGTTGAGGTGCTCTGATGATAGATTGGTGGAGTTTGCGAGTTTTCATCTGGAAGGTCTTGCCCAGACATGGTACGATTCAGTAGAGAGAGGCCGAGCTGCAGGTCTACCTTCTATGACCTGGGATGAGTTTACAGCTGCATTTCTTGCCCGTTTTCTTCCGGAGAGTGTCCGAGATGCTCGAGCCCGTAGTTTTGAGTCTTTGCGCAAGACTCCTGGGATGACAGTGTCGGAGTATGATATACAGTTTACCCAGTTGTCTCGATATGCTCCGTACCTAGTCGACACAGAAGAGAAGAGAATAAAGAGGTTTGTACGAGGGCTTGATACACAGCTATTCCTTGCCATCGGCACCCAGCACTTTGATACATACGCTGCCGCGATGGATGCAGCCTTACTTTTGGAGGAGCGTATTTCTGAGACTCCGGTCGTTTCTGGGCCGAAGAGGATCCGTACTGATACGCCAGCTCAGCGGCAGATGGGCAGACACCGCGATAGATTATTTCCGGGAGATGGTGGAGGCAGAAAATTGAGACGAGGTCAGTTATTTGGTTCATATCCACAGACTCAGCAGTCGTCTCCAGGATGTTTTCGGTTTGGGAGTCAGTACCACCGTGTCAGAGACTGTACCATGGGACGCCAAGGCACGGCGACAGTCCCGCATGTGACTTTACCACCCTCATCACCTTCTCAGAGAGCTTTACTTCCTACTCCTGATGATGCTTCACGCCAGCCAGATGCTTCTAGAGGCCGTGGGCGTGGCGGTCCAGTTCCGAGAGGACGAGGCGACAGAGGCAGAGGCAGAGGCCGAGGTAGAGGCAGAGGACAGCCAGCTATTAGTGGTGGACAGGCCCGAGTGTTCGCGTTGACTCCTCAGGATGCACAGGCATCCAATGCCGTCGTGACAGGTACTCTACGAGTATGTTCCTTTGATGCACGGGTATTATTTGATCCAAGCTCCACACATTCCTATGTATCCACGTATTTTGCACCGAGGTTGGGCCGAGAGTCTTCTCCGTTAGATCAGCCGCTTGTCGTTATTACCCCGGTAGGCGAGTCTTTTGTTGCCCGTTTTGTGTACCGATCATGTTCCGTTCGTATCGGGGAGAGAGATTCTTCAGTTGATTTGATTCTCCTCGATATGCTAGACTTTGGGTGTATATTGGTTCATAAGATGAACTAGGTTCCTACCATTGTGTGACAATGGAAGTGTGCCTTTGGCCCGTGAACCCTGGTCCCATCAGTGACCCAGACATATTCAGAGGACAACACGGCGGATCCACTCACGAAGGCCTTTTCCCAAAGAGAGACTTTTAGGGGATGGTTGAGTATTAGATACTACAACTATTGCTACAGATGGCCCTAGTGCAAGTGGGAGATTGTTAGTTATATGTATGCCCTAGAGGCCATTACTGTACATTGGATGTATATTGTAGTGGATGCTGGGACATATATAGGTAGGACTTTCTTGCTCGGCATGATAGTACGCTATCTGGTTGCTCTTTATCTTAACATGTATACTTTTTGTCTCTCTGTTACATGTTGATAAAGCCCTTAGGATGTGTACTCGACTTCCAGGACTATGATGCAGATCATACTAGTGGGGCCTGGGTAGTCCATGAGTACATCCTTCAATGTTCCTAATCGTGGGAATATCGAGACGGGGCATCGATATTCCAGAGTAGACTAGCGTATATCTTCTCGACCCATGTGATGGGCGATGGATGATCCCATATCCATTGGTGTTTGACATCAGAGATGGTATGCGGGTGCTCAGTGGAGACTGGGTACACTGAACGGACTTGCCGAGAACTCCCAGATGGTATTATACCTCACGTCAGATGGCAGTTCTCTGGTGACACTGGTATAGCTTTGTCTGTTGTCCTGAGATCGTCATAGAGTCTTGTGTGTCTCCCACTGTGCTTTGATTTCCACCCTACTACGGCTCTACTGAGTCGTGCAAACAGGTGCTTTTTGGGTACAGTCCCGATTCACATGGAGGCAATGAGCGATAGGAGGGGATTCGTCTCTCCCGGTATTGGGGGTTGATGTTGCGCTATGCACGACTGGCCATAACAGGAAATCCCTGGCCAGGGTTGCAGTGATATACTGGTAAGAGTTATCAGTAGTTTCACGAATGTTATGGACCTCACGTCGGCATGACTTATCAAGCTATTGGGGTTTGACGTTTACCACCCCTAGGCGAGATATGTGACATATCAGACGAACAGACCGGACTGTACGGTAAGTGTTACTGGTTGGATTCACAGGAGTGTGAGCGGGCTTGCTCGTCTATCTTCTGATCGCTCAATACTCGGGTGGCCGTTACGTTTAGCAGACCGCTTGCGGCTTGTGGGTGTTTGATATGATCATCACCTGCTGCCGGCGTATTGACGAGTCTTTAGATTCCTACACAGAGGTTTCCTAGCTCAAGCGAAACGAAATCGGAGCGCATATAAGATATGTGCGGGACCAAGAATAATGCGTGTATGTGATACCGTATTCTATTCTCGCGATGAATGTATCGATTGGTTGTATGCGATATAACCTAGTTATCGAATCGAAGATTGATTCGATAAGTCGATACATTGGATACTAGTCGGTTATATGCGACATGACCGGATCATTGAATCAAGCGTTGATTTAATGATTTAATGCATAATTATATATTTGATATATTACTTTGCATTAACTAGTATTTGTTCACTTCAAATGGATTTTCTCACTTGAAATGCACATTGTATATGTTATATATTTTTTGTGCACAAGATTGTATCATGTTTGATGATACATGAATGTTTGGGTGTATGTTTAGTTTAAACCATGGTTATGTTAATGGTTAGGGTTTTGTTTATTTATTTATTTATTTATTTATTTATTCATTAATTCTTTTTAGGGGCAAGAATGAAATGGTGGCTTAGTTTGTTTCTTTCTTGAAAGTTCATGAAGCTTTGAAGCTTTGACCATTTTGTCTCTTAACCCTAAACCTAACCATTCAACCAAACCATGGTTTATTCTCTACACCTAACTGTAGTTGCCATTATGATAAGTATCATATTATTTCCTATTTTAAAAGACTTATCATATTCTTTTCTTCTTCTTCTTCTTCATCAACAAGAAGAAAAGCTTGCAACCTTTAATTGAGAAAAAGAGTGAGAAATCCAATTCTAAAGTGAACCCACTTCCTATTTCTTCATCCTCTACCACTTGCCAAGTAGTATAGGGTGTTTTCTTCATAAGTTTCATCACTTGGTGAAGTTGGGGTTTGATCTTGAGTTGCCTCGACGTAGATCATCTTCGGCATCGAAATCGACGACCTAGCCCGATCAATTCTTCGATGAAACCACCGCGAGAGTCCGAGATCCGATGGGTACAGCGGAGGGACTTCATCACGGAGCTATGGAGGTGGAGGACCGGATCTACAAAGGTTGTAGCCCCTTCCCTTTTAGTTAAAGTCATTAACTTGGATTGCATCGTCTATACATCTAGTTAACGATCCGTATTAGGGTTTGTAGGCACATGGAAAATTTTGAATTAGCCATGTTTGATCACTTGTGAGACCTCATTAGTGTGCCTAGGAACCCTACACAGTGGAGACTAGGTACACTGAACGGACTCGCCGAGAACTCCCAGATGGTATTATACCTCACGTCAGAAGGGAGTTCTCTGGTGACACTGGTACAGCTTAGTCTGTTGACCCGAGATCGTCATTGTGTCTTGTGTGTCTCCCACTGTGCATTGATTTCCACCCTACCATGGCTCTACTGAGTCATGCAAACAGGTGCTTTTTGGGTACAGTCCCGATTCATATGGAGGCAATGAGCGATAGGAGGTGATTCGTCTCTCTCGGTATTGGGGGTTGATGTTGCGCTATGCTTGACTGGCCATAACTGGAAATCCCTGGCCAGGGTTGCAGTGATTTACTGGTAAGAGTTATCAATAGTTTCACGCTTGTTATGGACCTTACATCGGCATGACTTATGAAGCTACTGGGGTCTGACGTTTAGCACCGCTAGGCGAGAAATGCGGCATATCAGACGAACAGACCGAACTGTACGGTAAGTGTTACTGGTTGGATTCACAGCAGTGTGAGCGGTCTTGCTCGTTTATCTTCTGATAGCTCAATACCCGGGTGGCCGTTACGTTTAGCAGACCGCTTGCGGCTTGTGGGTGATTGATATGATCACCACCTACTGCCGGCGTATTGACGAGTCTTTAGAGTCCTACACAGGGGTTTCCTGGCTCAAGCGAAACGAAATATGAGCGCATATGAGATATGTGCAGGACCGAAAATAATACCAGTTTGTGATGCTGTATTCTATTCTCGCGATTCGTATCATCGGTCGGTTATATGTGATATAGCCGGGTTACCGAATCAAGTGTTGATTTGATATATTGTTACACTTGATATTAGTCCGTTATATGCGATATGACCGGATCATTAAATCAAGTATTGATTTAATGATTTAATGTATAATTATATATTTGATATATCACTTTACATTAACTAGTATTGGTTCACTTAAGATTGATTTTCTCACTTGATGTGCACAAGTTGTATATGTGATATATTTTTGTGCAGTAGATTGTATCATGTTTGATGATACATGCAAACTTGGGTGAGTGTATGATTTACACCATGTTTAGGTTAATGGTTTAGGGTTTTATTTATTTTGTTAAAACAAATTGGTGCTTTTCTTTATCTTTGCTAGAAGCTTTATGATACTTCAAGCATCTTTGAAAAAGTCTAACCATTTTGTTTTATGCTTTGACCTAACCATTACCTAAACTCTAGTTTACTCTCCACAAGAGTTTACTCACCCATGGTTGCAATATGATAGACTTCACTTGATTTATTATTTTCTTTAATTCTTTTTCAGTTTCTTCTTCTTCTTCTTCTTCATGAAGAAGAAAACCTTTTCTACAAAATTTTAAGTGAAGAAACCAAGTGAGAAATCCAAATCCAAAGTGACTCCACTTCCTATTTCTTCATCCTCTACCACTTGCCATGTAGTAGAGTGTGTTGTCTTCACAAAGTTCATGACCTAGTGAAGATGGAGCTTGAGTTTGAGTCGCCTCGACATACATCATCTTCAGCATGGAAGTCAACGACCTAGCCCGCTCATTTCTCCGAAGAAACCATCGCTAGAGTCCGGGATCCCGATGATCGCAGTGGAGGGATGTCAACACGGAGCTTTAGAAGTGGAGGACCGGATCTACAAAGGTTGTAATCCCTTTCACTTGCAGTTAAAGTTGTTAACTTGCATGTTTTTCGCCTTACCTCTTATAATGATCTTGCAATAGGGTTTCTCGGCACATGAAAAAATTTAATTTTGGCATGGTTGATGCCTTGTGGAACCTCATGAGTGTGCCTAGGAACCCTACAGCCTGCACTGCCCTTTTAGCGACATGGACGGTCGATGCTCTGATCCGGAGCGATTTGGTTCCCGATTTGTGGGAAGCCTGCACTGCCCGTTTTGCGACATGGACGGTCGACGCTCTGATCCGGAGCGATTTGGTTCCCGATTTGTAGGAAGCCTGCACTACCCTTTTCGAGACATGGACGGTCGACGCTCTGATCCGGAGCGATTTGGTTCCCGATTTGCGGGAAGCCTGCACTGCCCTTTTCGCGACATGGACGGTCGACGCTCAGATCCGGAGCGATTTGATTCTCGCTTTGTGGGAAGCCTGCACTGCCCTTTTTGCGACATGGACGGTCGACGCTCTGATCCATTGCGATTTGGTTCCCGATTTGTGGGAAGCCTGCACTACCCGTTTTGCGACATGGACGGTCGACGCTCTGATCCGGAGCGATTTGGTTCCCGACTTGTGGAAAGCCTGCACTGCCCGTTCAGCGACATGGACGGTCGACGCTCTGATCCGGAGCTATTTGGTTCCCGATTTTTTGGAAGCCCGCACTCCCCTTTTCGCGACATGGACAATCGACGCACTGATCCGGAGCGATTTGGTTCCCACTTTATGGGAAGCCTGCACTGCCCTTTTTATGACATGGACGGTCGACGCTCTGATCCGGAGTAATTTGGTTCCCGATTTGTGGGAAGCCTGCACTGCCCGTTTTGCGACATGGAAGGTCGACGCTCTGATCCGGAGTGATTTTGTTCCTAATTTTTGGGAAGCCTGCATTGCCCGTTTTGCGACATGGACGGTCGACTCTTTGACCCGGAGCGATTTGGTTATCGATTTGTGGGAAGCCTGCACTGCTCGTTTTGTGACATGGACGGTCGACGCTCTGATTCGGAGCGATTTGGCTTGCGATTTGTGGGAAGCCTGCACCGCCCGTTTTGCGACATGGACGGTCGATGATCTGATCCGGAGCGATTTGGTTCCCGATTTGTGGGAAGCCTGCACTGCCCTTTTCGCGACATGGACGGTCGACGCTCTGATCCGAAGCGATTTGGTTCCCACTTTGTGGGAAGCCTGCACTGCCCTTTTTGCGACATGGACGGTCGACGCTATGATCCGGAGCGATTTTGTTCCCAATTTGTGGGAAGCTTTCACTGCCCTTTTCGCGACATGGACGGTCGATGCTCTGATCCAGAGCGATTTGGTTCCCGCTTTGTGGGAAGCCTGCACTGCCCTTTTTGTGACATGGACGGTCGACCCTCTGATCCGGAGCGATTTGGTTCCCGATTTGTGGGAAGCCTGCACCGCCCGTTTTGCGACATGGACGGTCGACGCTCTGATCCAGAGCGATTTGGTTCCCGATTTGTGGGAAGCCTGCACTGCCCATTTTGCGACATGGACGGTCGACGCTCTATTTGACTTGCTCTGCTTCGTGCAGTGTCAGAGGTGAACTTGAATTGCTCTGCTTCTTGCGGTGTCGAGATTGGATTCTGACTTGCTCCGCTTTTTGCGGTGTCAGAGTTGAAGTTGACTTGTTGATTGTGATTTGGGTTGACATCAGCATCGCTATACTGGAATATGATACCAGGAGCGAATCATCATCTGCCTTTGAGAGGATTCGGGGATTTATTATAATTACTTTTTTGTCAGCATCCTCATTGCTGCACTGGAATATTGCCTGGAGCAACTCATCATTTGCACCGGGAAGATTTGGAAATTGGTTTTTTTTCCTTTCCGGTATCTGCATTGCTGCAATGGAATAATGCCAGGAGAAACTCATCATTTGCCCCGGGAGGATTTAGGAATTGGTGGCGTAGGAGACAGGTTTAGATCCCTATCACCTAAGACTTTTCAATTATATGGGTCGTAAGGGTCCCATAAAAGCACTTTCTCCCTACGAGTCGAAAGGATCTCGTAGGTGTATTTTCTCCTTAGAAGTCGTGGGGACTCCTAAGTGTGTTTCTCCTTTGTGAGTCGTAAGGATCTCACGCTGGAATTTTCTCCTCACAAAGTCGAGAGGACTTTGCAAGTGCATTTCATCTCATTTTTACGAGTTTGCGCCCTTTCGGGTTTTCACAAACTTGCCGGTAGTCCTGCTGTTTTTACTTACGGAGCCCTTTCGGGTTTTTATCCGTGACCATTTTGCTTGTGGTCATACAATTTTTATTTTTATTTTTATTTTTATTTTTTGAGACATTGAATGTGGTCTCACCAGTAGGACTTGGGAGAGATTGGGATTGTTTTACGCCCGTTGATTGTATACGATTTTGCAGGATGAATGATCCAGACCGTAGGGCCGGAAGAGTTTCGAGATTTTGTTGGCGTCTACATCGCTGCACTGGAATATGGTACCAGGAGCGACTCATCATTCGCCGTTTCCTATCGGGAAGCGATGGCTTAGGAAACAGGTTTAGATCCCTATCACCTAAGACTATTCAATTTTATGGGCCGTAAGGGTCCTATAAAAGCATTTTCTCCCAGTGAGTCGTAAGGATCTCGTAGGTGGACTTTCCCCTTAGGAGTTGTGGGGACTCCTAAGTGTGTTTTTCCTTCGCGAGTCGTAAGGATCCCACGAAGGTTTGTTCTCCTCATGCATCGTGAGGACACATGAGTGGGTCATCCCAAAGGAGCATAATTCCGAGTGGACAAGCCGCGTAACTGGTGATTACAGTGGGGCATGGGTATGATGAGAATTATTTGAGCCCGTGGATTGTATACGGTAATCGATCTGGGGATTAACCGTAAGGCCGGGAGAATTTTGGGAAACTAGATTTTGGTTGGCGTCTGCATCGCTGCACTGGAATATGGTAACAGGAGCGACTCATCACTCGCCGTTGTTTTTTTTTTGTTTATGTTTTTTTTTTACCACGATTGCTCTATCATTTCAGCTTTTCTTATGTCGAAGATCGCGTTTGCACTATCATTTCGGCTTTTATTCGCGGTTGCCCCATCATTTCGGCTTTATTTGCATCTTTATTTTTACCCGTTGATTTTTATTGCGAGTTTCCCCATCATTTTGCAATTTCTTTACAATACTTTTATTTAAACATTTTTTTGTTTATTTACATATATATATTTTTTTACATTCCCAGTTTAACGACTTAGAGGTCGATTGTTCCCAGTTTAACGACATGGTGGTCATCTGCTTCCAGTTTAACGACTTAGTGGTCCATTGTTCCCAGTTTAACGACGTCGTGGTCATCTTTGCTTATCCCAGCTCCTTGAATTTTGATCTTGGCGGAGCTGTATTGATGACCGCTGCTCTGTTGCTTGCCGATACATCCGAGGACTGCGAGATTTTTCCAAGCTTGTATTGGACCTCTGCCCAAGCTTTAAAAACACAGCAGTCTTCAATGGCATGACTTATCACCCTGTGATAGGGGCAGTTGTTCATATCATAATATTGCATTTTATATTCCCCATTCTTATGCGTTTTATAAATAAACAGGTGCTTTTGACGCATGTCTGCTACATATTACAGGATACAGGTTCTTAAAGCGAAAACAGTGAAAGAGACAGAAGACGACACAAAAAAGGGACGTTTGACCAACAAGTAGAAGGATCCTAGTCAAGCGTGGACGAAGAACAATTCACAATTGTACAAGGCAACGCAAGGTCCAAAATGTCAAAGTGAACGGTTAAAAGACGATAACAAGTTTTTCACTGAAGATCGGGAGAAGACCCAGAAGCCAAATGGAGAAAAGAACTATGGAAATAAAAGCCCAAAGTATAAAGAACTATCCCAGAAAATTTCATCAAGTGACCTCAACAAAGGGCCGCGGAACCGCGGCCCTACCCCCACATTTGCCGCGGTTCCGCGGCCGCTTAGTGCACGTGTCGGCGCAGAATTTTTGTGACGGTGCGTCGGTGCGTGGGTTGGGGTTTTTCGTGGGCATATCTGTAATAGCACATGTGCGAGAATTTGTAACCGTAGTTTTCCTGTTTAGTTATAAATATGTAATCAAAAGATTGTATTAAGGATGCCTCTTTTCATTTAATAAAAATTCATAATCTTTGGAGGATTGAAGAGCATCATTTCTTGTAAGTCATTTAATTTTGTGCCTTAGTTTAAAAGTAATTTCTTGCCCTGGCTTTCTAACTTAATTATTGCCTTAGATTAAATTAATCTTTTGCCTTAGTTAATTCTAGTATAGAATCTGTTAAAACTGCAGTAGAAAATTAGTCCAATAGATCTTAAAATGCAAAATTTCACAATGATATTTTTAATAAATCCCCTAATGAGCGAGTAATTTCCTCGCTTGTTATGGTTAGGAATAAGGGAGGGAATGAGAGATGAAGATCCATCATCTCTTTCATGCCCGATTAGTTTCAATAACTAGAACTTCATGCATGCATGCAAGATCCGCTCCCTACGGCATCCTACCCACGAGGTAACGGTGAAACCGTAGTATAAAAGACCGGACATGCATGTCTTCCATGAAGGTTAGAGAAAATATTAGGAAAGGACGTACAAGGATCTAGAGGAAGAAACTTCGTTTCTTCCCAATCATCCTAATCCCTTTTTCTAACAGTTGCTATAACTTCTAAAAGATTTCATTTAGGGCATTGAAAGAGGCGTGTCATCAAATCTTACCAAACCCTACCTTTGACCTAACCCTAGCAAGTTTCTTTATCTTCATATAACTTAGTTTTAGATTCAATTAAAATAAAACAAAAGAACCCTTGGAATCAACTCGTAAGAACACGTAGGAAAATTACACATCCCTGTGGATCGACCCGTATTCACCGGCTAGCTTCATGCGACACCGTTCTTGATTGCGGTAAAATATTTTTGGTGATCGTAAAATCCCTACACTAATCAAATGGCGCTGTTGCTGGAGATGGCGTAAAATTTCTTTTGTGTAATTTCGGGTTGATATAAATTTTAAAAATCTGAAAAATCTGAAAATAGAAAAAGTACAAAAACATTTTATCAACTTTTTATTTGTTTGAAGGGTTTTATTGTTTGAATCTTGCAGGAACAGCGAAGAATCTCGGATCTGGAAATTTACAAACGGCGAAACAGAAAAGGGTGCATTAGAACAGAGGGGAAATTTGATAACAGAACAGTGCAATTTTTCCAGAGCCACAATCGCTCCACATAACCGTGGAACCGCGGCTCAGAAGCACCCAAAACCGCGGAACCGCGGCGATATTGCCAAGTCAGCAAGTCAGATTTTGTCGGTTTGTTTTCTTTACCCTTCTTTGCCAAACTTCATATATCTTTTGTGAAACTTTCTGCCGGATTTCTTTGCGCTAAAAATTCTTCTTCCCCCTTCTAAATAACAGATTTTCTGCAGGTTTCTTTGCACCGCGCTAAAAAATAATTGATTGCAAGTGAATTTAATGTTTTGCATAATTTAATCGGACTTTAAGGGGATATTGACCAAACTCAGATTGGGTGGGGATTTTATCACCCTTCCCAGGACCCCATAAAGCACTTAAAACATTTGCATTGAGCACTATTAATTAAAAAAATACTAGACTCGGCCTTAAGGACTTCGAGCTCAATAGGACAAAGGACTAAACATAAGCATCGACCGTTTATCCTAATTGACTTTGCGGTGTCTAGGCAAGTGTGTCAAGGCAAGTGGTTACTTAATTAGGACAGCTACTTGTAGCGGGGAGCCTCCCACTTACCTGGCCGCAATTGTCGGTGAAGAGGCGGTTTGAGGTCCTATTTCTAGCCCTAGTTAGGAGCTGTCTAGCTGACCTAGGTAACCCTAGATCTAGGCCTGATTGTGCATGTGTGGTTGATCGCATTTGCGTCTCAAGTCTCTTTTCAAAAACCTCTTTGCAAAACACTCACGTAAATAAAAAAAAAAAGAAAAATCTTTTCAAAACTTGCAACTTGTTGCTAAAGAAAACTTGCACCTCACTTACACCACTTCCTTTCATTGACGTTCTCTTTCCTCCACATTCTGTCTTTCATTTTTTTTTCTGACTACACTACCCTTTTAGTGTATGTCACTTTAGACTAGGGACACTAGCGCCCGATTAGTCCGTGTTTCGTTGATACCGACTGACATACCTTTCGACACATCAGTCGAAATTCCGTCCACTTCCTTACCTCCACATTCAAATTCTTCCTCCGAAGGCATGTCGGGATTCAACCCCAACGATACCTTACCGACGGGAATGATTCCACCTCCGTTAGGTGCGAATAACCCGAATCAACCGCCTGTTGAAGCGCCCACACGAGTTGTGCTCCAGGATCTCTTCTACCCTGTCCGCACTTCTTTACCCACCTGTCTTTCACCCCCACCGGCAAATGGGGACAATTTTGAAATAAAACCACATTTTATCAATATGCTGCCAAAATTTCATGGTTTGGAATCTGAAAATGCATATATCTTTATCAATAAATTCCAAAATGTTTGTGCTATGATGAAAACGACCCAATTATGTGATGACGCTATAAGGCTAAGGGTCATTCCTTTTACCTTATGTGACCAAGCCGAGAAGTGGCTATACAGCACCGCATCACATTCAATTAGAAATTAGGACGAGTTTGTGAAAGCTTTTCTTAAAAAGTTCTATCCTCGCCACAAAACTGCTCGAATCCATAATGAGATTATACAATTCTCACAGCTTCCTTCCGAACCATTTTGGAAATGTTTTGAAAGATTCAAAGACCTACTCGTTCAATGCCCTCATCATGGGATCGAAAGTTGGCAACTTAGCCAAACATTATACGAGGGATTGAACTCGGCAACGAAGCAGTTGCTAGAAACCATCTGTCAAGGTCACTTTCTCTACAAATCTAGTTAGGAAGCATGGCAGTTTCTTGAGGATCTTAGTGAACAAACAATTCAGTGGGAGAGCTCCAAGACCACATCAACTTCTTCTAGTGGTCAATCTAGGGTAGGCATACATCAAGTAGAGATGTCGATTGCTATGAAGGCCGAGATGGCCGCTCTTACGAAAAAGCTAGAAGCGATTGAGACCAAAATCTCATCGTCTTCTCCTGCCCCTGTTGTGCCTCCACGAACTGTTTGTGCTTGTTGTTCGGCTCCATCACATATCATCGAAGAGTGTCCTTACAATGCATCTGCTCAAGGACAGGATCAAGTCAATGCTGCCTTTCAGCAACGACAGAGAAACGATCCATACTCTACGGCATACAATCCGGGGTGGAGGAGTCATCCAAATTTCGCTTGGAACCAAAATCAACAATTCCAAGGAAATAACAATTTTCAAGGGTCTCCTCCACAACAACAACTAGCACCCCCACAAACTCAATTTCAACAACCTTTCCAACAGCAGCCTTACCCTAATCAAGTGAACAATTTTGTGCCTAATAATTCTTACACGCCAAACAATTTTGTTCAACCTAATAATGACAAGGTTAGCTCGCTCGAAAGAAGTCTAGATGCATTCCTAAAGCAATCTACACAGTCTACAGCAAGACTAGAGACTTCTATTCAATTTTTGGTGCTAAACAGTGCCTCACACGATCAAAGCATCAAATCTATTAAGGCACAAATTGCACAACTCAATGCAGCATTGAGCGAGAGCGAAAAAGGAAAGCTCCCATCTCAACAACTGCCCAATCCCGGTCACGCACATGCTGCAAATCAACAGCAGAATCATAACGTAAATGCTGTGACCATGTTGAGATCGGGAAAAGTGTTGCAAAACAATGTGGGTATTCACAATGACACCCCTGCCGGTAGCCCTTCTTCATCTTCTTCACCTTCTTCTTCTTCGTTAGAGCCTATTCTCCATCCTTCACACGGCTCTACCTCTTCTAGCTCGAACGGACCCACTTCTCACAACACGAACACATTTACACGGGGGACCGTTCCAACTCAACAATCTGATCCGCAAAAATTGGACTCAACAACTTTTCTAAATGTTCCTTTTCCAAATCGGTTGAGATCCAACAAACCAACTCCATAGATGGAGAAGATTGTAGAGTTGTTCAAACAGGTCAGCATAAATATCCCTCTTTTGGATGCAATCCAACAAGTTCCTTCATATGCAAAAATCTTAAAGGACTTATGCACCAAAAAGAGGAAGACATAAGTACCAAAGAAAGTTTTTGTGGCTAGTGTGATTAGTGATGCTATTTTAAACTCTTTACCCCCATAGCAAAAGGACCCCGGTTGTCCTACTATTTCGATAACAATTGGGGACAAAAACATCAATAGAGCACTATTAGATCTTGGTGCTAGTGTCAATTTGCTACCTTATTCTGTGTACGAGCAATTAGGCGTTGGAGAGCTTAAGCCCGCTCACTGCACTCTCCAAATGGCCGAGGATCAATCACCCATCCTAGGGTAGAGTTGGAGGATGCGTTAATTGTAAGTGCACGGCGGCGCCCCGGCCGTCAATCCGACGGCCAAATACGGAAGCGGTGATAAACTTTAATTTTACTTGAACTGGCAAACCGCCGCGCACTAATACCCGGATCGAACCACTAACTAGTCCTAGCTATCTACAAGAAAGGGAATAGAGATATACCGACGATCCAAGTCCTCCGGTCTTCTCGTCATCGTCCCGATCTCCTGCGGAATGTCCCGTCTCCTTCTCGTCGCCGAAAGTGCACCACATCGCCTACTTCTTTTACGGGCTCCCACCTCAATGCCGAGGCAACTCGGGCACGAAGCCGGCTACTCGACGTGCCCAAGATTCGCTGTAGAATATGTGTAGAAACTTGTGTCTCATTTGGGGTTCTTGGAGATTGCCTTTTGTGGTGGAGGAAAATGACTTGGAGAGAGGTGGGAAAAATGTAGCATACAAAGAAATGAGTGTAACAATTTTCTCTCAACTCATGAATATCAATCCCCTTCTCCATGGAATGGCCGGCCCCCCCTTACCATGTGAGATTGGAGAGAGAAAGAACAAAAGCAAGGGGGTGGTTGGAAAGCAAAAGATGATGAGGAAAAATCAAATGATCACCACAAATCCAACACTCAAAGGCAACCATCATCTCATGCATGATGGCTTCAAAAAGTCAAGCCATTATGAGAAGAAGAAGTCAAGTGATGGTGCTTATCATGAAAACCATCATGATACAAATATAAGCAAAGAACCCCCTCCACTAATGCCTATTTGCAACAATGCAAATAAACCCTCCTCCACCAATCTTCGGCCAATGAACGGAACAAAGGAAATCGGCCGAAACTAAAAGCAAACTGGCAACTCCAGAAAACTGGTCCCGTAATAAATTACAGGAAAACCCCGATACTGTGCATACACACCCGCATCTGTATTTCGACCGAAATACAAAAGCAATGAGACAAAATCTACACTGTACTATACTAGGATCCGGCTTATACCAAAGCCGGCTAGTAATATCCGTTCGATCCTGATCCGTGCAATACCGCACGTATCTGATCGAACCCTGCCATATAACCATACGGCCTCTAGTACAAACTGTCCGATCCTGATCCGTGCTATACCGCACGTATCTGATCGGACCTTGCCATATCTCCATACGGCCTCTACAACCTTTCGCCCGAAAGCTGAGTAATTGAATGTGGGGGACTCTAAAGACTCATCAACACCTTGGTTGTGGATTTAACCACTAGCACGTTAGAGGTATAAGCCAATACATAACGGGCTACCAGGTATTGACCAAAAGGGACGTCTGTGAGCGAACTCAGCCTGACTCCCTACTGAGCCTGTCAGTGACAATATCCGTACAGTCCGGTCCGTTCGTCTATGAGTATCGCATGGCGGGCCTAGGGGGTTGGTAAAAGTCAGACCCCCAAAAGCGGTACAAGTCGTGTCGGAGTGTATCCTAGAACACCCTGAGATACTACTGGAATACCTACCAGTAAATCTCCTTGCCTCGGCCGAGGGCTTCGTGTAATGGCTCTCCTAGACACAGCACGACCTCACCCCCAATACCGGGAGAGACGAACCACTGAAGATACGCTCACTGCCTTCATGTGGCTCGGGACTGTACCCAGCTAAAACCTGTTTGCACGACTCCTTTGAACCGTGGTAGGGTAGTAATCAAAGTACAGTGGGAACTCACACGAGACAAATGACGATCCCCAGGTCGATGAACTAACCTGTACACATGTCACCAGGGAACTGCCATCTGACGTCTGGTATATGACCAACTAGCATGTTCCCGGCGAGTCCTGTCCGGTGTACTCATAACCCAATGAGCACCTGTATACATCTTAGGTGATCCAACTGACACCAGTGGCTTGTGAGACCGGCCACCGCCCCTCGTCGGGGTCTCGACTGTATACACTAGTCTACTATAGAGAATCGATGCCCTGTCTCGAAACTCTCACGACTAGGGACCTTTTAAGGATATGCTTATAGACCCCCAGCTCCCACTTATATGATCGCCCTCATACTGCTGGTGGTCAAGCAAGAATCTTAGGGGCTCTATCAACGTGTAATAGCGACGTGTCAGGTCACTTAAAACAGTACACGATGATAACGGTAAACCAGATAGCATACTATCATCTCGAGTAAGACTGTCCTACCGGGATAGGTCCTCCCTCAATCATTGCAATCACGTACCTGTGATCCAATAATTGACTCTGAGGGCACTATCTCCAACAATCTCCTACTTGCACTCAAGGCTAATTATTGTGATATCGCCTACTCACAGCCCGTGTGATACCGAACACCCAACTCCTCTACTAGTCAGTCTCACAAAGCTCGTTTGCGAAACTATTGCGTTCGAGGAATAGCCTCAGTGAGTGGATCCGCTTTGTTTTCTCTTTCCATGTCTCTCTATATCTCAAGTCCGCGGAGAAAGCCATCTCCCGAAAAGAGTAATACTTGTCTTAGAATGTCTGGATGTCTGATGGGACCTAGCTCATAAATGAACTCCAAATCCAAACTTCTTAGACTGTATCGTCAACTGAACTTAATCAGTATCCTGCGCCATGCCTCCCTCAGTATTGCCTTGGACCACCTGTCCAAAATACTGCCCCTCATCAGAAGGAAAAAACTATAACTCTAACAACCTCCTTGTTGTCCAGGTCACCTTGGAAGCCTGGAATGATAACTGTCTCCTGCATGAAGCTATCGTTATCATATCCCAAGAACATCCACTTACGTTCTAAAACTGCTTCCGACTGTTTCTCCAGGATTGGATTAATGTCAACTTATTGCATCTAGTGTAAGAATAACATCTGGTGTGGTACTTGACATCTCACGATTGACTCAATTGCCTGAGCAAGTGATCTGCCAATCATGCACGTCCCTCTCCCCTTTAGTCTGTAAGACACCTTTGGAGAGGGTGACTCCATTACCTGCAGGTACACTACCGTGCCAGGAGTCGTCCATCCTAAATACTCTTAGAATGGTGTCTAAGTACCCAGATTGGGAGACTACCCAAATCTAGATCTAGAACTATAGATCTAGTAACCAGTATGTCTGATATAAAATCCATTTCCTTTGTGGAGAAACCACTGTGTGACGACCAAAATATAACCGATTGTACTATAGGAGTTTCTTTTCCTACTCTGTGTATGTCATCCAAATACCAGGACATCACACCCTACTACCTTCTCAACAGATCCATCCCCTATTCTGTTGAAGTCAAACCTATGACTGTCACGTCAGAAATAGATGATCTATCTACGCTACATCTGCTTTAGTCTATAAATAGACATAAGCTACCTGTCCACCAATGCTTCCGCTGCTCCCACTGACTACGACAACCCTCTGGCAGAGTCATATAGACGTACACTTCTAAAACTAGTTTAGAACGACGCTATACTCATCCTCCCACCGGGTCTCGCAGCCTGGAACAACAGCAGTGGTAATTGTGGGTAAATAAGAACTTCCCTGTCACCGTACTTGAGGCTACCGTAGTACCTCTCGGGTGCCTGAAGTTACCCACCGTATCTGCGGAGTGGCCAATGGAATGTCAAACCAGATTGAATCTTTAGGTTCCTTATCAAATCTTCAGTAATCGTTTGTGGTTCTGGAATCACCTCCAGTTCTACCATACTCCCACTACTGTTTTCTGAAAAAATCCATTTTTATTAAAACTGTGGCGAGTCTAGAACAATATTGCTATTGTTCATCCAGATGGTAGAAAGTCAACCCGCATCATAGGCTGGGTCAACCCACAAACAGCCATTACAGAAACGTGCCTTGAGTTGTCCAGTGTCTGGTTTTAAGCATAAGCCGGACAACTCCCCGTACCTTAACATCGTTAAGATATGAACTGTTCTATATCCCATATAGGACCAGAGGCACTGATTTAATTGAACCAGATTCAAATCATGCAACTGTCTCCAGTGCATGTCAACTGAATGGAAGGAGGCCGATCAGCGTTACTCAACTTAGGAATGCTTCCAATTATGAGTAACCTGAAAAAGAAGCAAGTTCTCTTAGTCATTACTATCAACTTAATACCATACACAAGTATCTACATCTTCGATCTCTTTGAAGAATCCCGATACTTGCTACACCTGGTTCTCTACTCTATTCAAATACCTATAACTTCTCAAAATTCTGACCCTGTGTTTCCTACGAAACACCTGTCTAAAAACTAGAGAAGTCATAAGTAAACCGAATATAGTACGAGGACCAACCCCTCTGTCCTGATGGACCCTAGACAACATACAATACTCTGTATAAGTCCCTTGAGTCTGATAACTCATTCACTGTGTGTCGTAGGTTGAAAACTGTACTTATGGTTAAGAAGAATTACACCGCTGTTTAATGCTCCTTACCTAACCATCCACTGATATAGGTAAATGTCGTAGACATAATTTCAGAAAGGTTTATCTCACTCTATGAAAATAGACGTACAGATATATCAATTTGAAATTGGTGCATAACAGCGGATATTCAAAACCAAATATTTGCCGACCGGCAAACTACCCAGGTGATTTCCTCAAATATCACCGATTACAACGAATCCCGATATAATGAGGATAATCACCCAATTCCCAATAACTTACTCCCACTCATCATCTGTAAAACCATACAGATGTGAGAATCGTACCTGGTAAATACATACCCTGGAGTAAGTATCTAATCGGGAAATCAGTTTTCCTTTAACATTACACAGTGAAACTGAAACATTGAAATGTTCCGATGGGGTATTCTGGTATTCCTAGTAATGCCTCTTCCAGATTCACGACTGTAACCGTATAGTTCTTTGCCACCTCTCCAAATCCCTTCATATGTCTTTAGTCTTTACCTTCTGTACACCCCTTTAGGCCAAATGGTTTTCTTCCTTCCCTACCGTTCGGCACCAGCCTATGGTTTGGAAGAAGACTATCCAATAAGCATAATGGGTGTACTGTCCTAATCCTAGGAACACTCGCAATGCGAGAGAAGGTGAAGATAAAGGACACCTGAATAAACCTTATTCCTATTTCTCCTGAACCAGAATCCTTCCCCGAACTGGAACAAGTTCCTTTCGAGTTCGTATATAACCATACGATGGAGTATCCAAATAAACTGTGGATCTTCGTAGTGATACGGAGTGTCCTGGAGAAATACAAAGGTGATGTGGGAGTGGTAACGAAATACTTGGTTTGGTCATGAATATCTGTTGCAATTTGCTTTGCCCTCTTACTAATCCCTTGCTTTGTCTGAACTTAATACCTTATGTACACCATCGTTAAGCTAATTGGTTTTCTTCATTCCCTACCGGTCGGCACCAGCCTAAGGTTTGGAAGAAGACTATCCAATTTGCGTAATAGGTGTACTATCTCCTAAACCAAGGAGTACTCGCAACCTGAGAGAAGGTAAAAGGAAAAGACAACTGAATAATCCTATCCGTTTTCTCCAGAACCGGAAACCATCCTCGAATAAATTCTTTCGAGTTCGTATCTAACCATACGATGGTTTTGTCCAATGGAAGTGGGCGTTCGTAATAATACGGGGTGTCCTGGAGAAAAGGGTAAAAGTAGGAGTGACAATGAGGTTTGCAACTCTGACAATCCAAAAGCCAGTGTTAAGAAGGTTCGGTCAACTTGGTCACTGAGTCATAGTCTTAGGGTCGGGTCAATGGTCGCTGCCAAAGAGAGAGAGAGAAAAGAAACACTCAGCGTGCACTCTAACCTAGATCAGAATGGTTTCCAATTTATCTAATCTGGAAACCTCCCACTGTACCTCAAATTCTCCTCCAAACCTGAAAGAAGAATTAGTCGGGGTCACCCGAGGAGTAAACTAACTCATCAGTGGGGATCGGGATCCAACTATCACCGCGTGATAACGTGACGGAATCCGCTCACGGTATCACACTCCAGAAGGTATGCGCATATCTGGCAAGTTTCAGTTCTTTTGAAACTCCCGATGTGATTTCTGCCCCATGCTCTTATGACCTTGGCGTGAGGTCAAAATATCATAAGTCACATGTCAAGTTCTGCCCATCATTATCCAGGTTAATTTGAACCCACCCGTACATACCCTTGACGTAGGCCAAAATAGTAGTATGACTGTCCCAAACCAACGCATCTATCTATGCAACAGATAAATACCCGGCAGCTACCAAACACTATGCCTTGGCGTGAGGTCAAAATACATAGCTTGAATACTACCGAATATTTAACTGAAATGATGGAGGGCTACGAATGGTTTCTGGCGAAAACCTTTAACGTAATGAACTTGATATCGTTGAAGGAACGGATAGCTTTTTAGAAATATAGTGACGACAACTTCCGCTAAAGAGGTCACTCCCGGTGAAGGGATCTCGGCTCTTTCCTCGTAGAATGAGGTGCAGGATATTCCAACTGAATACCACGGTGCAAAGCAAAAGCAATCGGCTATAGTGAAGTTAATGCCCTGACGCAAACTTTTGTCCAAGGGGCACTCCCGGTTAAGGGATCTCGGCCCTTGCCTCGTCGACTGAGGAGCAGGATATTCCAACTGAATATCACGATGCAAAACAAAAGTGAACGTCTTTGCAATAACAGCTTTTTGAAAAAGTGTTCCAACAACATCAGATTAGGTTTGTTTTTAACTTGCATTGATCCGAATCAACGCAGTCCCATCAATTGATCACACCACAAAGAACAAAAATATACTGATGTACGTATATGCCATCCGCATTCGCCACTGGGTCCCGTCATTACCCGTTAGGTTAGCTAACTAACGACAGAGTGGGGACTGGACTAGCGCGGATGTAAAACATATACAACATCTACTAATATATATACCAATATATTATATTTCGCTCAAGGCGTGAATAAAATGCAACATTACAGATATGTACAGCATCACAGAACAATACAGATATCTGGGATCCCCGGGTTTCACAGAGCCGCTGAAACCCGACGTTCCCCTGGTCGTGTGGATAGCCTGTGCAATGAAATCCTAGACCCCTACGGGCGCGGCAAGTCACCCGCCAAAACCTGAAGCGAGGCAGCCCCCTTCAGCTCCGTGAATGGACCACCCAGCACTTCACGGAATCCGGCAACTTGGGCACCCCTCCTGGGTCAACCTGTACCCCCTACGAGTGCGGCGAATAGCCCGCCAATCCTAGAGTGAAGCCCCCTCCGTCCCAATGCCATGAGATGCGGGCTTGTTGCCCTCTAGAACCCGGCTATCCGTGCACCCCTCCGCGGGGTAACCCTAGTACAGAAAGTAAAATATACATATAACGGGTACATCGACCGCAACCAGGTCGTGCCCCAAAATAATAATACAAACAGGCAGTGACGGCAGTCGACATGTCGGACGCTCGCCCCGCAATATCAAATGTACATAATACAACAAAACTGTACTAGCATTGCATCCAGGCTATCCCCCACGACCGATCCGCAACATCACAGCAAAAACAGAACATCAACGTGAAAGTCACGTTCGCAAATCCGTCTAACCGGGCTATAGCAGTTAGACTGGATTTACCGATCAAGTGACATTCACGGTCGCAGATATAATGTAAATACTGTGAAAAATGTGTTTAAAATATCCGCTCGATCAAAAATTAACAAGTGGGCCCCCAAGTACTACTGTAGCACATCAAGAAAATCTGGGCCCAAAATTAATATTCCAAAAACCCTGTTTCCAGCCCAGAAGCCCACTGGAAAATTTCGACCAACTAAAGATTCCAAACTGCGGCGGAACCGCGGCCCAGAGTGGGATTTGGCCGCGGTTCCGCGCTCCACTTAAAAGATCACTTTGTCGAATTTTTCCAGAGAGCTTAGAACTTCCTGTACAGTACTTTTATACAATCTGAAAAAATTTTCGAGACTGAAAAATTTCAACAGAAAACTGTCACTTTGAAAAACACGGTTTTGGAACTTTTTAATCGATCGGAAATGGAAACACATTAAACCAAGCTAGACTAAGTTAATGGCGAGGCTCTGATACCACTGTAAGTGCACAGCGGCGCCCCGGCCGTCAATCCGACGGCCAAATGCGGAAGCGGTGATAAACTTTAATTTTACTTGAACTGGCAAACCGCCGCGCACTAATACCCGGATCGAACCACTAACTAGTCCTAGCTATCTACAAGAAAGGGAATAGAGATATACCGACGATCCAAGTCCTCCGGTCTTCTCGTCATCGTCCCGATCTCCTGCGGAATGTCCCGTCTCCTCCTCGTCGCCGAAAGTGCACCACATCGCCTACTTCTTTTATGGGCTCCCACCTCAATGCCGAGGCAACTCGGGCACGAAGCCGGCTACTCGACGTGCCCAAGATTCGCTGTAGAATATGTGTAGAAACTTGTGTCTCATTTGGGGTTCTTGGAGATTGCCTTTTGTGGTGGAGGAAAATGACTTGGAGAGAGGTGGGAAAAATGTAGCATACAAAGAAATGAGTGTAACAATTTTCTCTCAACTCATGAATATCAATCCCCTTCTCCATGGAATGGCCGCCCCCCCTTACCATGTGAGATTGGAGAGAGAAAGAACAAAAGCAAGGGGGTGGTTGGAAAGCAAAAGATGATGAGGAAAAATCAAATGATCACCACAAATCCAACACTCAAAGGCAACCATCATCTCATGCATGATGGCTTCAAAAAGTCAAGCCATTATGAGAAGAAGAAGTCAAGTGATGGTGCTTATCATGAAAACCATATAAGCAAAGAACCCCCTCCACTAATGCCTATTTGCAACAATACAAATAAACCCTCCTCCACCAATCTTCGGCCAATGAACGGAACAAAGGAAATCGGCCGAAACTAAAAGCAAACTGGCAACTCCAGAAAACTGGTCCCGTAATAAATTACAGGAAAACCCCGATACTGTGCATACACACCCGCATCTGTATTTCGACCGAAATACAAAAGCAATGAGACAAAATCTACACTGTACTATACTAGGATCCGGCTTATACCAAAGCCGGCTAGTAATATCCGTTCGATCCTGATCCGTGCAATACCGCACGTATCTGATCGAACCCTGCCATATAACCATACGGCCTCTAGTACAAACTGTCCGATCCTGATCCGTGCAATACCGCACGTATCTGATCGGACCTTGCCATATCTCCATACGGCCTCTACAACCTTTCGCCCGAAAGCTGAGTAACTGAATGTGGGGGACTCTAAAGACTCATCAACACCTTGGTTGTGGATTTAACCACTAGCACGTTAGAGGTATAAGCCAATACATAACGGGCTACCAGGTATTGACCAAAAGGGACGTCTGTGAGCGAACTCAGCCTGACTCCCTACTGAGCCTGTCAGTGACAATATCCGTACAGTCCGGTCCGTTCGTCTATGAGTATCGCATGGCGGGCCTAGGTGGTTGGTAAAAGTCAGACCCCCAAAAGCGGTACAAGTCGTGTCGGAGTGTAGCCCAGAACACCCTGAGATACTACTGGAATACCTACCAGTAAATCTCCTTGCCTCGGCCGAGGGCTTCGTGTAATGGCTCTCCTAGACACAGCACGACCTCACCCCCAATACCGGGAGAGACGAACCCCTGAAGATACGCTCACTGCCTCCATGTGGCTCGGGACTGTACCCAACTAAAACCTGTTTGCACGACTCCTTTGAGCCATGGTAGGGTAGTAATCAAAGTACAGTGGGAACTCACACGAGACAAATGGCGATTCCCAGGTCGATGAACTAACCTGTACACATGTCACCAGGGAACTGCCATCTGACGTCTGGTATATGACCAACTAGCATGTTCCCGGCGAGTCCTGTCCGGTGTACTCATAACCCAATGAGCACCTGTATACATCTTAGGTGATCCAACTGACACCAGTGGCTTGTGAGACCGGCCACCGCCCCTCGTCGGGGTCTCGACTGTATACACTAGTCTACTATGGAGAATCGATGCCCTGTCTCGAAACTCTCACGACTAGGGACCTTTTAAGGATATGCTTATAGACCCCCAGCTCCCGCTTATAGACCCCCAGCTTCCACTTATATGATCGCCCTCATACTGCTGGTGGTCAAGCAAGAATCCTAGGGGCTCTATCAACGTGTAATAGCGACGTGTCAGGTCATTTAAAACAGTACACGATGATAACGGTAAACCAGATAGCATACTATCATCTCGAGTAAGACTGTCCTACCGGGATAGGTGCTCCCTCAATCATTGCAATCACGTACCTGTGATCCAATAATTGACTCTGAGGGCACTATCTCCAACATTAATTAGAGTTGGCGATTTCACTATCCCCGTAGACTTTATTGTTACGGATACACAACCTGTCGCTAACCCCCGGAATCAAATTCCGGTGATACTTGGTCGACCATTCTTGGCGACTTCTAACGCTGTGATCAATTGTCGTAACGGTTTAATGAATCTATCTTTTGGCAATATGACAATTGAACTCAACTTCTTTAAGTTGGGAAATCAGCCTGCCGAACCTAATGCTAGCGTACTTGATGTTTGCTCGATCAATGAGATCGCGGAGGAGGACTGTGAGTTCGAAAATTTCATGTTCGATCACAGCAATGTTTACGCCACTAGTGCGTTTCTCCTAGAATCCAACACAGCTTTAACTGCGGACAACGATTATGAGTGTTTCACCTTTGTAGACGAATCTGAAGACTCACCACCCGAGCTTGAGTCTTTTGCTTTTTCGGATGAGTTAGTTGAACCATCCGACTCGGTTGCGTACACTCGATTTGAACCTTTGATGGAATCCTTCGAGTTTGAAACAGTTACTCCATTGTTACCGTCTAATGTTTCACCTCCTAAACTCGAACTAAAACTGTTGCCGTCGCACCTAAAATATGCTTATCTAGGTGATAATGAGACCTTACCCGTTATCATATCGGCCTCTCTAGCTCTTGAGCAAGAGAAGTCCTTTTTAATGGTCTTAGAAAATAATCGGCAAGCTTTTGGCTGGTCTATGGTGGACATCAAGGGGATTAGTCCCCTCATTGTTGAACATCATATACACTTGATGGATGATGCCAAGTCGACAAGGGATCCACAAAGACGCCTCAACCCCATTATGAAAGAGGCTGTTAAGAAGGAGATTGTTAAATGTCTTATTAGTGGTATCATCTACCCTATCTCGGATAGCCAATGGGTTAGCCCCATTCATCTCGTGTCAAAGAAATCAGGCATCATGGTCATTACCAATGAGGCAAATGAGTTAATTCCCACTCGCACCCGAACGGGGTGGCGAGTTTGTATCGATTATAGAAAACTCAATGCCGTGACAAGAAAGGACCACTTTCCTTTAACATTCATTGACCAAATACTCGAACGATTGGCGGGTCACGAGTTCTACTGCTTTTTAGATGGCTATTCCGGTTATAACCAAGTCCCCATAGCCAAAGAGGATCAAGACAAGACCACATTTACTTGTCCCTTTGGCACTTTTGCTTATCGTCGCATGCCCTTTGGGGTATGTAATGCTCCAGCTACATTTCAGCGGTGTATGATGGGGATCTTTTCAGACATGGTTGAAAAGTTCTTGGAGATCTTTATGGATAATTTTTCCATTTTTGGTGACTCCTTCGACGAGTGTTTACGACATCTTGACGCTGTTCTTACCCGCTGTAGGGATAAGAACCTAACTTTGAATTGGGAGAAGTGCCATTTTATGGTACGAGAGGGCATTGTCTTAGGACATGTCATATCGCAAAACGGCATAGAGGTTGATAGAGCCAATCTAGAAGTCATCTCTAATCTTCCTCCTCCTAAATGCGTTAAAGAAATCCGAGCTTTCCTTGGCCACGCCGGATTTTATAGACGGTTCATCAAGGATTTTAGCAAGATTGCTAGACCCTTGACTCTCTTATTGGCCAAGGAAACAACATTTGAGTTCGACTCAACTTGCATGGAAGCATTCGAGTCTTTGAAACTCTCTCTCATTTCTGCGCCCATTCTTTCATCTCCAAACTGGACGCAACCTTTCGAAATTATGTGCGACGCATCAGATTTTGCCATTGGTGCTGTTCTTGACAGTACATTAACAAGATGCCGCACGTGATTTATTACGCTAGCCGTACATTAAATGAGGCCCAACTAAACTACACAACAACAGAACAATAGTTTTTAGCAGTTGTGTTTGCACATGAAAAATTTCGGCCTTATTTAATCGGCTCTCCGGTTATTGTGTATACGGATCATTCAGCTCTTCACCACCTTATTGCAAAGAAGGATGCTAAGTTGAGGCTAATACGTTGGATCCTACTGCTACAAAAGTTTGACCTTGTCATAAGGGACAAAAAAGGATGTGAAAACGTAGTGGCCGATCACCTTTCACGACTTCCTTCTTCTCCCACTCCTGAGCTTCCTATCACTGATGCTTTTCCCGATGAGCAACTCTTGACCGTTTCTTGCGAATCATGGTTCGCTGATATAGTAAACTACTTGGCCACCGGCTTGATACCTAACGATTGGTTGAAACAGGATAAACTTAGATTCTTGTCCTAAGTAAAGCATTTTTACTGGGATGAACCTTATCTTCTTAAATACTGTTCTGACCAAATCATTCGTCGGTGTGTACCGGAAAATGAGGTTAAGAGTGTGCTGTCTTTTTGCCACGATCAAGCATGTGGCGAGCACTTTGGCCCAAAGAAGACAGTTGAAAAAGTTTTGCAGTGTGGTTTCTATTGGCCATGACTCTTCAAGGATGCTTATGAATACTGCAAGACTTGCTCCCGGTGCCAACACTTGGGCCGGATATCGTGGAGAAATGAAATGCCGCCCCAACCAATTTTGGTTGTCGATGTTTTTGATGTTTAGGGTATAGACTTCATGGGACCATTTCCCAATTCTTTAAAGAATGTTTATATTCTGTTAGCTGTTGACTACGTTTCAAAGTGGGTCGAGTCTGTGCCTAGCCGAACGAATGACAATAAGGTTGTCGTTCGATTTCTTAAAGAACACATCTTTTCTCGATTTGGGCACCCTCGAGGGATCATAAGTGATAATGGTTCTCACTTTTGCAATAGGACTTTTGAGTTCTTAATGCGCAAATATTCTATAACCCACAAGCTGTCAATGCCATACCATCCCCAAACATGTGGGCAGGCCGAGGTTTCAAATCGGCAAATAAAGCAAATCTTGGAGAAAACGGTTTCAAAGAACCGTAAGGATTGGTCCCTTAAACTGATCGATGCACTATGGGCTTTCCGTACTGCATACAAGACCGATCTTGGCATGTCTCCATACCGGCTTGTTTACGGGAAGGCTTGCCACTTCCCAGTAGAGATTGAGCACAAGGCATTTTGGGCTATCAAATAGCTGAATTTATCTTTAGGAGATGCGGGCAGCAACCGAAAGCTGCAGTTGAATGAACTAGAAGAGCTGCGGAATGAGACATATGATAATGCCGTAATTGTGAAAAACCGAACTTAGGTGTTCCACGATAAACACCTTTTGCGAAAAACTTTTGAACCTGGTCAACAGGTTTTACTCTATGATACTCGGTTACATTATCACCCCGGCAAGCTCCGTTCTAGATGGAGAGGACCTTTTGTAGTCCGCACCGTTTATCCGCACGGTGCGGTTGATCTTGAAAATCCAGAAGATGGTACTTTATTCAAAGTGAATGGGCATCGATTGAAACCGTTCTTCACAGCGGACCCATCGGAGGAGCTCCTGTTGTTGCAGGAGCCGATTTACACTGATTGACCTTCCTCCACTTTCACCCCCGAAATTCCATTCAAATTTTCCAAAACATTATTTCAAATAAGTTTGGGGGTGTGTATCATTTGTAAATATGTTAATAAACAGGAGAGTGCCGACATTCTCGACCCTACTGGTGCAGCATGACAGTGAGGACACTGTCCAGTTTAAGTTTGGGGGTATGCTCGGTACGTTTTCTTCCTTCGCATTCATATGTACATTTTGCATTTGCATACTTATTTTGAAAACCTATAAAAAATTTGAAAATTTAAAAAATTATAAAAATAAATATATTCAATTTTGACCATATTTAACTTGAGTTTGACAAATAGGTTAACTGGCTTCGAACAACTAGATCTTAGACTGAGTAAATTGAAAACCTTAAAAATAGCTTTCATTAAAGATTAACGGTAGAAAGTATATGTCTTTGTAGTTTATTTAGAAATAGGCAAATTTTGAGTTCACTTTTTGGGCTAAGTTGAAATAAAGGAAAAATATTGATATTCTTATTAGAGTATAAGTTTGAAAAATAATTCCTAGCTTAAGTCTATATTATAAAAATGTATAACCTACAAATTGCACAATCACGCACCTTGAAACTTGGAATAGTAAAAGAGACCTTGAAATGCTCTTGTCTAAAGTCCTTAGTACGAAGAAAATAAAAAAATGTGTGAATAAAGAAAAAAATTAACACTGGTCTTTGTGATTACTTAAGGCTGCAAAAATAGAAAAAAATATTTAGCGAGGGTGCTTCATCACCTAGTGGCTTAGACCAACTAGTTTGGGAGTCACTGCTAAAAGCCTTGGGTATTGCAAGACTAGGAATTACGCTTTAAACTGCAAACATATCTTGTAATCGGTTGTTGGTACCTCAAAAGTATTAACAGTCGCATGAAGGATGTGTAAGCAAAATTCACCAATTAATAAGTGCTCTGGACAATGGACAAGGGTATGATTGCTTGATTAGAATTTCCAAGTGTAGGGCTGATCTATACACACACGTGGGGATATATGATTAGAGTTGAGATAAGAGAAAGGAATGAAGAATAGAACTTGTATCTTTAGTAGAGTAGATAGAAAAATTCCTAAGTGGAGATGAAACCTTAGAAGGAAAACATGGGAAATGCTGAAAGCTAAGTAAGTCTATAGAAAGTATATATTCTTAAGTTAAATGATAAGGAAGCGTGAAGAATACGGGTGGATAATTTATGAGTCATAGATAATAGAATTCCTTGTTGGAAAACCTAATTGTAGATTAAAGTTAATGGGCCTAATTGATTGGATTTTGTGGGTAGTATCCGCTGAAAACCCACAGGAGACAACACTCCTCCTACTAGGGACACCTAGAGGTTTAACGGCTTGTTGCACGTGCTCAGTGCAATCGCGTTTCCCTGCGAAAGTGCGGTTAGGTTTTATCGAGAATAAAATAATAAGTTTGCTCGAGGACGAGCAAAAGATAAGTTTGGGTGTATTTTTTCATATCATAATATTGCATTTTATATTCCCCATTCTTATGCGTTTTATAAATAAACAGGTGCTTTTGACGCATGTCTGCTACATATTACAGGATACAGGTTCTTGGAGCGAAAATGGTGAAAGAGACAGAAGACGACACAAAAAAGGGACGTTTGACCAACAAGTAGAAGGATCCTAGTCAAGCCTGGACGAAGAACAATTCATAATTGTACAAGGCAACGCAAGGTCCAAAATGTCAAGGTGAACGGTTAAAAGACCATAACAAGTTTTTCACTAAAGATTTGGAACAGACCTAGAAGCCAAATGGAGAAAAGAACTATGGAAATAAAAAGCCCAAAGTATAAAGAACTATCCTAGAAAATTTCATCAAGTGACCTCACCAAAGGGCCGCGGAACCGCGGCCGTACCTCCACATTTGCCGCGGTTCCACGGCCGCTTAGTGCACGTGTCGGCGCAGAATTTTTGTGACGGTGTGTCGGTGCGTGGGTTGGGATTTTTCGTGGGCATATCTGTAATAGCACATGCGCGAGAATTTGTAACCCTAGTTTTCCTGTTTACTTATAAATATGTAATCAAAAGATTTTATTAAGGATGCCTCTTTTCAATTAATAAAAATTCAGAATCTTTGGAGGATTGAAGAGCGTCATTTCTTGTAAGTCATTTAATTTTCTGCCTTAGTTTAAAAGTAATTTCTTGCCCTCGCTTTCTAATTTAATTAATGCCTTAGATTAAATAAATCTTTTGCCTTAGTTAATTCTAGTATAGAATCTCTTAAAACTGCAGTAGGAAATTAATCCAATAGATCTTAAAATGCAAAATTTCACAATGATGTTTTTTAATAAATCCCCTAATGAGCGAGTAATTTCCTTGCATGTTAGGGTTAGGAATAATGGAGGGAATGAGAGATGAAGATCCCTCATCTCTTTCGTGCCCGATTATTTTCAATAACTAGAACTTCATGCATGCATGCATGATCCACTCCCTACGGCACCCTACCCACGTGGTAACGGTGAAACCGTAGTATAAAGGACCGGACATGCATGTCTTCCATGAAGGTTAGAGCAAATATTAGGAAAGGACGGACAAGTATCTAGAGGAAGAAACTTCGTTTCTTCCCAATCATCCTAATCCCTTTTTCTAAGAGTTGCTATAACTTTTAAAAGATTTCATTTAGGGCATTGAAAGAGGTGTGTCATCAAATCTTACCAAACCCCACCTTTGACCTAACCCTAGCAAGTTTCTTTATCCTCATATAACTTAGTTTTAGATTCAATTAAAACAAAACCAAACAACCATTGGAATCAACTCGTAAGAACACTTAGGAAAATTACACATCCCTGTGGACCGACCCGTATTCACCGGCTAGCTTCATGCGACGCCGTTCTTGATTGCGGTAAAATATTTTTGGTGATCGTAAAATCCCTACACTAATCAGCAGTATACGGGATTGCCGGTCATATTAATTTCATGTGGCCTCTTCGGAATAGGCAATTGCAGACCTTTGTTCAAGGCTTTCTCGAATATATTGCGGACCTCATCCTTCCTGATGGAGTACACCTTTTTCTTTCTCTCTATTAGAGTAGGTGCCCTCACCGATGCTGGTCCTTGAGGCCGGTCAGTCTTTGGTTCTCCCTTTTCAGATAATGGCACATGTCTGAGCAGATTAGTTTGCCGAAAGGCTTCGGTCTCCTTTTGTGTGAAATCGGCGGTCGTAGCTTGACTATTTGCTAACAAGCCTTTGGACAGTTCTATCTCTCCCGTCTTGTATTGCCTTTCGACCCAATCTTTGAAGACGAAGCAGTCCTCAATGGCATGACCTATCACCCTATGATAGGGGCAATATTTTGGGTCGTCGGTTATATTCGCTTCCTGCGGTCTCTTTGATTCTGGCAGTTGTAGACCGTTTCTTAGGGCGTCCCTGAATATCTTTTGGACTTTTTCCCTTTTGAAGGAATAGGCTTTTTCCAGTTTCTTTTTCAGAGGCGATTCCCCCCCGGCGTATGTATCGGAGGGACTGGAGGCTGATTGCGGCCGTTTTTCGCTAAAGCGCTCCGCTCTTAGGTTGAAGGGGGTATCAGTTGGCTGCCTCCGGGTATCAATCCCTGGCTCATTACCAAAATTTGATTCTGCTGTAATTGCAATCGGGCGACTTGGATCGCGAGATCTGCCGCGACGTTTGCCAATTCGTCGACCTTGGACTGTACCTTGGCAAATTTCTCGTCCCTGTCTTGAAGCTGCCTCTGAAGCCATCGGAATAACGCTTGTTCTGTAGTTCCGGTTATGACAACCGGGTCATCTTTATTGCCTGAGCTCAATTCCGCAGGAACCACGGGCTCTTCTGGCTTATCATCCTGAGCGGGCTCTTCATCACTTAGATCGAGCCGATGCTGGGTAGCATCAATCATATTATCACCATGGCTATGAAGAAGAAGGGGATTCGTTTCTTCATGTCCGACCATGTAGACAGTGCGAACCACATAACCAGCCATCTCTTTATCTTTGGCGGCGGATTTCGCGAAGCGGTCCGGGCTTTGGAAATTCATAAATTTTAACATGGCCAAAGCGTTAGCCCTTTTATTGGCTCTGTATCTGAGCCGCTTCTGCCTCAGCTTCTCCGCCATGAGCGCTTAGCAGGCTTCTGCTCTCCGGGAAGCCGCCATAGGCTGAGTGATGGGGAGGCTTGAGAAGACACTGAATCGAGTAGTTGTCAGAGGTGCCGCTGGAGCTTGCCCGAGATACCTTGTTGCTTTGTTGGTGTTGATGTCCTTGCCCCTAGCTAGGGCCAAGGAAAGTCTTTCAAACACCGACATGCGTTTGTGTTGGAGCGCCCTCGCGACCATGACATTCGGCCTTTTCCCTATTGAGACCGGTTTGTCTGTTACCGGAGCTTGAGGAGCTGGGACGGCGTTAGCTGACACGAACATAATAGAGCCGAATGGTAGCAGCGGCTCTTTCCATTGTCGTCCGAGACTGGCCGGAAGGACCGTCCCGGAGTCTATCTTCATCGTGTAGGATACGGGAGCTGTGCTGAGAGCCGAGTTCATCTTTGGAGACATTGTTGAAAAGCGATTGCTTGAAAACCTGCATGAAAGAGCATTATTTTAGTATAAATATAGTTATGTACATTAACCGAGTTCGCATGAACGTTTAACCCGAAATATGGGAAGAGAGATAGGTCCCACCGGGCTTGCCAGAATCTGTAGGGTGTTTTCCGTCACCCCATTGAGATGGGAATACGCGCGCGCTTGTCAGACGCATTACAGATTCCCCCTGCCTAGGGTGGGATGGGGTTTATTGATCGTGGGGATCCGAATCTCCGGCAGCCGCGGACTAAGCTGCCGTTAATTACCATTCGCCTTTGGAGCGAGGGAACCTCCGATTGACGGGTTAAACTGGTCTTGCGAACTCAACGTGCAGTGTACGTGTGTTTTTGTTTTAGGGAGGGCATGGATGTATCGGATGCCACGCAGAGTTTTTACGGGGGTCCCGCTACCCGGTTAGCGGGCTGAGGGTCAAGGGGGCTAGCAATGCCCCGGCCCAATTTTTTTTTTGGGAAGGACAGTGTTGTAGAGTATGTGTATGTGTGTGTATATACATATATGTAAAAAATAAAGGGAAAGGGCATCCAGAGGACACGTGTCAGCATGTGGGCGCTCGGGCGCCAACGCTTTGGGCGCTCGCGCTCTGAGCGCAAGAGCGCTAGCGCTCCACGTGTCAGCACTTGGGCGCTCGGGCGCTAGCGTTTTGAGCGCTAGCGCTCTGAGCGCAAGAGCGCTAGCGCTCCACGTGGACGCTCGGGCGCTAGCGCTCTGAGAGCAAGAGCGCTAGCGCTCCACGTGTCAACATGTAGACGCTCGGGCACTAGCGTTTTTGGCGCTACCGCCCCGAGCTCAAGAGCGCTAGCGCTCTACGTGTCAGCACTTAGGCGCTCTGGCGCAAAAAGGGACTTGGTCCCTGCAATGGGAGTTGTACTCCTAGAAAGAAACACTTATTATTTTGTTTGTGTGTGTGTGTGTGTTTATGAGGAGTTAAACTCCAAGGATGTTTTGATGCTGATGAAGGGGCTTCTACCCTTGAGCCCTAGTTCTTCCCCAAAGTGGGGTTTCTGGAGATGGGTCTCCTCTTCTTCCTGTCGTTTGGCCGGATCTTGAAGATAAAGAGATGTGAGATTTAAAAAATCTCTTCTTTTTTAGAACTAATGACAGATCCAAGTTCCCCTTTGTGGGTTTTATGGTGAAAAACAATTTAGTTTTGGAAAAGGAAGAGTAAAACTCTTGATTTAATTCAAAAGAAAGAAGAAGGTTTGGAACCTTCAGAAAGGAGAAAGAGGCACAATCCCTAGGTTTTTGAGATAATGAAAAGTGTCTCTTTTATTCATCATCATGTTGCCTTATATATTCTTACATATTTACATATAGCCCCTTGGGCATTGCAAAATGGCATTTTGCCCATCCCATGGCTCATGTGCCATTCCTTTTTGCACATAATCCATAGGCTTTACAAAAAATTGGCTTTATGCCCATTTGCTTACATTCATGCATAAAAAAATTACATAAAAATTATTTATTACATGATTTTTATTTCAGCATGGGGGAGGCCGGCCGCTTCATGTTAGGGCTCGACCCAGGCATAAGCCCACTTGATCTGGGCTTGGGCCCACTTGGCTTGGGGTTGACCATGACTTTGATTTGGTCAACCGGGGTGCAATTTTCGACTTCAACATTCATCAAGAACGAAGATGAGCCATGTATATATAAGAAGATTGTTGGACGAACTGTCGTATTCCTAGTCTTGTATGTGGATGACATTCTTTTGATATGAAATGATATTCCTATGCTACAATCGGTCAAGCTATTCTTGTCACAACGGTTCTCCATGAAGGACCTGGGTGATGCCTCGTGCATTCTAGGGATCAAGATCAACAGAGATAGATCCAAGAGATTACTGGGACTTTTGCAGTTCAGGTACATAGAGACCGTACTAAATAGATTTAGTATGGAAGATTCCATGCGCAGTAATATACCCGCATTGCACAGAATCACCCTCTCCAAGAAGATGTCTCCCAAGACTGACGAGGAGAGGGTTCGCATGAGCACTATACCCTACTCTTTGGCGGTAGGATCTATAATGTATGTGATGCTATGTACAAGACTAGATGTAGCTTACGCGCTAAGCGTGGTGAGCCGATATCAGTCAGACCCAGGTGAGAACCATTGGACAACAGTGAAGAACATTCTCAAGTACCTGAGAAGGACTAAGGATATGTTCCTGGTTTACGGTAATAGAGACCTCAGGGTCGAGTCATTTACCGATTCAAGCTTCCAAAGTGACAAGGACGACAGCAAGTTTGTCTCGGGTTTTGTGTTTACCCTCAACGGAGGGACGGTGTGTTGGAGGAGTTCCAACAGAACACTGTCACAGACTCGACGATGGAGGCTGAATACATTGCTGCCAGCGATGCCGCAAAAGAAGCGGTCTGGATGAAGAAGTTCATTACTGAACTTCAGGTGGTTCCGTCCATTGTTGATCCAATACCTTTGTAGACAGTGGACAATGGGGATATTGCTTTAGCAAAGGAACCGCGGTCCCATCAGAAATCCAGACACATCTTAAGGCGGTATCACCTGATCAGGGAGATCATTGATCACCAGGAGATCGAGGTACGGAGAGTGGACACTAAAGAAAACACGGCGGATCCATTCACAAAGGCCCTCCTTCAAGCACAGTTCGAGCGACTTTTTGAGCTATTGGGTATGCGGTACGCCAGCAGCTGGCCTTAGTGTAGACGTTGGGTATGCAGTACACCAATTACTGGCCTTTAGTGCAAGTGGTAGATTGTTGGATATGTATGCCCTAGAGGCCATTAATGTATAGTACTAGTTTGTATATTGCATTTTGGAAGCTTGGGATATATATACACGGATTTTTGACAGTCTTGCTCGATATAGTAGTATGCTACTCGGTTTGTATCTATCTTAATATGTGTATATGTTTCTTTTTAACATATCGCTAATACATATTGATAGAGCCCTTAGGATCTTTGCTTGACTACCAGTGTTTTGATGGCAGTCACACTAGTAGGGGCTGGGTAGTTTACAAGAACATCCTTATACAGGTCCTTAGTCGTAGGATTATCGAGACTGGGCATCGATACTCCGGAGTAGACTAGTGTATACGCTTCTCATCCCAGCAGGGGAGATGGTCTATCCTACCGCCATTAGTACGTCGTACTAGAGATAGTATGCAGGTGCTCGTTAGGTTACGAGCACACTGGATAGGACTCGTCGAGAACTGCTGGTTGGTATTATACCTATCATCAGTTAGCAGTTCCCAGGTGACATGAGTACAGCTTAGTCCGTTAACTTGACACTGCTACTTCGCCTTAAGTGTGTTCCCACTGTTCTTAGATTGCTACCCTATCATGGCTCTATTGAGTCGTGCAAACAGGTAGTAGTTGGGTGCAGTCCCGAAGCACTTGGAGGCGTTAGTGTATATGCCCTAGAGGCCATTACTGTATCATACTAGTATGTATATTACTTGATGGAAGCTTGGGATATTCACAGTTGTATAGAAAATCTTGCTCGAAATGGTAGTATGCTACTTGGTTTGTCTCTGCTTTATTGTGTACATGTGTTTCTTTTATTGTATCACCTATACGTATTAGTGGAGCCCTTAGGATCTTTGCTTGATTACCAGCGTTGTGATGGCAGTCACACTCGTAGGGGCTGGGTAATCCATAAGCTCATCCTTGTATTCACGTCCCTAGTCATGGGATTATCGAGATAGGGCATCGATACTCCGGAGTAGACTAGCGCATGCGCTTCTCATCCCAGTGCGGGAGACGGTCTGTCCCACAGTCGTTAGTACGTCGTACTTGAGATAGTATGCGGGTGCTCGTTAGGTTACGAGTACACTGGACAGGACTCGTTGGGAACTGAATGGTTGGTATTATACCTATCATCGGTTATCAGTTCCCAGGTGACATGAGTACAGCTTAGTCGGCTGACTTGACACTGTCACATCGCCTCAAGTGTGTTCCCACTGTACTTTGATTACTACCCTACCACGGGTCAAAGGAGTCGTGCAAACAGGTAGTAGTTGGGTGCAGTCCCGAAGCACTTGGAGGCAGTGACGGTTAGACAGGATTCGTCTCTCCCGGTATTGGGGGTTGACATCGCGCTGTGTCTAGGAGAGCCATTACACGAGTAGTCCCTGGCCAGGGCAAGCGAGATATACTGGTAGGTTTCCAGTGATATCTCACGGTGTTCTGGGGTTCAGTCCGACATGACTTGTACCGCTATTAGGGGACTGACGTTTACCGCCCCCTTGGCCCGCCATACGATGTATCAGAGGACCAGACCGGACTGTACGGAGACAGTCACATACAGGCTCAGTAGGAGTTCAGATGGGTTCACCTTGTCAGTCTTCTTATCGGCATCTACCTAGGGACCGTTTCGTACAGCTAGTGCCGCTTGCGGTCTGTGGTTAAACCCACTGCTAGCGTAGTGTCGAGTCTTTAAAGTCCCATACAGAGAGTTATTCGCCATTTGGCAAAATGAGTAGAGGTCGCATGGTTTTGCGACAGGGTTCGTTCACATCCGCGCACTTGTGCACGTTTGATGTCCGGACAGCTTATACTAGCGGGCTTTGGTTTATGCCGGATCCTAGTATATGATTTGAGATTGGTTTTATCTCTTTGTGTTCGTGTTCATTGGAACATGAATGCGGGTGTGTATGCACAGTTGATTGAGGCGGAGGAAGAGGTTTTTCATTAGGGTTTTGGAACGGGTGTGTATGCACAGTTGACAGTCGTCTTTTTCCAAATCCTAATGATATTTTGATTTATCAATTATTAATATTAATTAAGTGAAATTGTGTCATTGTTGGGCTTGTTGACTTGTTGACCATGGTGGACTAGTTGACTAGGTTTGAAACATTGACCATCATCATTACTTTTTAGATGCTCTTTGATCTTTGCAAAATCATTTATTGTGATATGATAATGGTCTCTTCAAACTAACTATCACCTTTTCATTTTTGATTAATATTATTATTTGAAAAATCACATATATTTTGTTATGGTTTCAAAAACCATTTTATTCTATCATATGCTTTCTCTCTCTTGCTCTTGCTCTTCCTCAAGCTCTCCCCTCTCATGAGTTGAGAAACACATGAGCTTGTGTAAAACCACTCTAAAATAATCTCTACTCTCATCTAAGGTTCTAGGATTAGCACTTCTAGCATCTTAGTTACTTCTAGCTTGAAGTTGAAGCCAAAGGTTGAGACTCTCGGGTGGATCCTTCTTCGACGAGAGAAGACGAGAAGGAGATCACTTCCGTTCACTACAAGGAGCAAGGAGAGAAGGACACAAAGCCCTAGGTATAACCTCTTTTCCGAGTAGCTAACTCTCTTTAGCTTGGTAGCTAGTTTTGTTTAGAAAAGATCCCGCTTTTAGTTAGTCCATGTTGCCTTGAGTGCTAAAAATCCGATTTTTATACCGTTTCCGCCTCCCCGCAAGCACTGGGGTGGGCAACGTGGACTTACAGTGGTATCAGAGCCCAACTAAACATAAACTAGCTAGGTAGTAAAGTGTATGGAAGTTCAATCGAAAAAAATCACAAAACTAAAAACACAAAACCCTAAGTTTCTGTTGAAATTTTTTCTGCTCTAAAAATAAAAAATCATACGTCAAAAATCATCTCAGGGTTTTGTTAAGAAACTCACCAAACCCGATCCAGTGAATCGTTCAAATCGCCGCGGTTCCGCGGTAATAGCAAGCTATTGCCGCGTAACCACGGCCGAGTTGACTCGGTTCTGGATCGAGTTTGGTGCAGTGTTCTTCTGACATGGTTTTGGGATTTTTAAGATGGTTTATTTGTGCCCAGGTTTTCCAAAAAAGAAATTTGTTTTTGGGGGCCTATAAATCCGTATTTTTTGATCGAACTTCTCTACACTTTGACTAATGGGTTATATCTGTGATGATTATATGTATTGAACGTCGGTTAATCGCTATACGTCGATTAGTGGGGGTTATACATATCTGTGATATGTGTTTGTTGATGGTATATGTATATGAATGCGTTGGATTGTCACGGGTGAATAGCCGGGGAGGATGTGAGATGAGTGTTTCTTTTTCTTTTATTCATGTAACATGTAAATTGATGTAATATTATTTGTTTAGCCGCACAACCGTGTCGGGGTTGTAGCCGTCATTGTATAATTCTTTTTACTGTTTTTTCTCCTAGGATAGACCCATGGAGGGGGTGCACAAACTACCGGGTATCTCGAAGTGCCGAGTGGCCTACTCACGGTGTTGAGGAAGGTTGCTTCGCTTCGGGTACTTGGCGGGTAGTTTGCCGCACCCGTAGGGGTCTTGGGTGGGGTATTGGCTATTCACCGCTACCGTGTAATCCTCTTTTCGTTGCAGGATCGAACGGATTGCGTATTCCTAGTATATCCAATGTATTCATCTGTGATCTGTAATATCTATCATTGCTATATATTTATATATAATAACTATTTAGGCGTTGCTTATGTTTTACAGCCGCGCTGGCCCAGCCACCGCTCTGTCGTTAGTTAAGTAACCTAACGGGTGATGACGGGGCCCCGTGGCGAATGCGAATAGCATAAGCGTACGTCATATTTTGGTTGTTTTCTGCAATGGTAGGATTAAATAATGGGACGCATTAAAAGAACTAATGCAAGAAAATAAACCAAGTAAAAGTCGATTGGAACACTTTGAAAACCACTCGGTTCTTTTCAAAACTAAACTTTTAAACGCGGAGCTTGAACCACTCCTTTTAAAAGATATCTCGTTCCATCGATTATATCAAGTTCACTACGTTCACGGTTTCGCCAAAACCATTCGTAGCCCTCCGTCATTCCACAAGAATGGTCAAAAAGTATTCAAGCTATGTATTTTGGCCAAAGTCAAGGCATAGTGATTGGTAGCTATTGGGTATTCATGTGCAGCATAGATAGATGCGTTGGTTTGGGACAGTCGTGCTGCCATTTTAACCAAAGTCAAGGGTAGGTACGGGTGGGGCCAAATTAACCAGGAGAATGACGGGTAGAACTTGACATGTGACTTATGATATTTTGGCCAAAGTCAAGGTCATAAGAGCATGGGGCAAAAATCCACATCGGGAGTTTCATAAGTACAGAAACTTGCTACCGCTGCATACCATTTGGAGTGTGATAATTCTGGTAGGATTCCTTCGGTTTTATCACGTGATGATATTTGGATCCCGATCCTACTTTGAGTATATGCTACTCCTCGGGAAAGTTCTCACTTAATGATCAATGCTATAAACCTAGTAGGTGTCTAGAAAGGTGTTAGCAGGGCTACGCCCACAGGGAAAAGAGGTTACTTAATTAAGGAACTTCGCGAAAGCGTTGGAAAACCTCCCTCGAAGTACCGACACTGGCCTGGTTGAACGGTTAAGCAAGTATTGTACGGTGAGATTGATCCCGACTAATTCTTTCTTTACGGTTTGAGAAGGGTTTCGAGAGACAGTGGGAGCCATCCTGTTTAGACAAATTAAAAACCACTCTAAACTTGCAAGAGCATCATGCTAAAGTGTTTCTTCTCTTTCTCCTAATTGCAGCGACCAAACATCATGACTGGACTTAAGTTACTACTAGATAAAAACATACTGACAGGGCCAAACTACAAAGATTGGCTCAGGAATGTCAAAATGGCAATCACTTATGACAAGTTGGGGTATCTTCTGACCACCAAAGCTCCCCCCGTCCCAGGTCCCAAAACCAGCGTCGCGGATAGGGAAATCCGTAAGACCTGGGAAATCGACTGCGCGAAGGCCAAGTGCCTCGTGCTTGCCTCTATGGATAACGAACATCAGAGGAGGCATGAGAATATGGACCTCGAATCCATATTTCTCCATACAAAAGAACTGTATGGAGAGCAATCTCGTATCGTAAGATACGAAGTGTCGAAGAAGTTGTTTTCGAAAAGATTGGCCGTCGGATCATCGGTAGCGGAACACGTGCTTAAGATGATTGGCTACATAGAGGAGCTCGCGGTCCTTGGGACCACGTTGGAGAATGAGCTCTATACGGACTTGATTCTTCAGTCCCTTCCTTCAACTTACGCCCAATTCATCCTGAATTTCAACTTGCAAGAAAAGGAAGTTGAACTTTCAGAGCTCCTCAACATGCTGAGGAGTGCAGAGGGCACCCTACAGAAAGGTAGGGAAACATCCACTTTGTTTGTAGGAGGATCTTCCTCTTCTAGGTCCAAGGCGAAAGCCAAGGGAAAGAAGAAGAAAATCCCCGCCAAACCAAGGGGCGGTGTTAGTAAGAAGGATACGAAGGGAAAGGCAAAAGCAACAATGGTAGCAGAGAAGCTTGTGGATAAGGAAAAATACTTTTACTGTCACAAGAGTGGACACTGAAAAAAGGATTGCAGGGCTTGGAAAGCCAGGACACAGGATCTGAAGCAGGTTGCGGCTTCAGCTTCAGTTGTGTATGTTATTGAAAACTGTCTATCAATAAACTCTACTTCCTGGGTATTGGATACCGGATCAGGATCTCATATCTGTAATTATTTGTAAGCGTTGAGAAAGCGTAGGTTTTTGAAAGCAGGTGACATGACCCTCAGAGTTGCAAGCGGAGCTAGCATGGATGCTGAGGCCGTGGGGGACTATCACCTGGGTTTGTCAGATGGACATTTTTTGGTTTTGTGTGGTTGTTATTTTGTACCAAATGCAACTTGTAATATCATTTCTGTATCTTTATTATCTAAAGAAGGTTATGAATTTGCATTTCTAAGTAATGTTGTGAACATTCACCTTAATCAAGTTTTGATTGGGTCAGGTACATTAAGCAACGGTATATACGTATTAAACCAACCACAGATTTTCAACATCCCGAATACACACAAAAGAAAGTCTCCTGATATAAATCAGGCTTTCTTGTGGCATGTAGACTAGGTCACGTCAATGAGAGAAGATTGACTAAGTTACATACAGAAGGATATTTGGATCCGTTCGAATATCAATCTTACGTAATTAGAAAAGACATTGCATACATGTTCATGTATACTAGAGATATTATATCACATATGGACATACAGGTTGTTCCGCATTGCGTGCATTCTTACGATTGCCTTACTAGATGTTATATTTACTCACGAGCTGGCAACTCACCCCCGTTGTGCCACAGTGTCTTGCAGGTCGGACCCGTCACTCTTGTAGCGGCGGCTATCTTATCATCAGCTCCTTTTGTGCAGACTCGCGACATCGCCCGTAGGTGGATTGCGAGCATATTTTATATCTTTTGCTTTATCATTGTATCTAGTATTCTCCATCTACCACTTTATATATTGTATATGCGACATAGTGATGAGACTGAGAGATTTGAATATTGGTGGTTTCTTTTGGGTCGAGCTCACTTGAGCTGGCGTTGCGTTTTCTGATATTTTGGGTTTCTTCTATGCTCTTTTCTTGGTATTGCTTATATATTGCATGTGGTTGTGATCCGCCCTGGGCGAAGAGCTAGCTCCCGCTTGAGGATGCCATTTTTATGATTTCATATGTATTATCTTGTTGTACCCATTTTGGGGGATAGAAAATACAGGGGAGACTCTGCCGAAATTTTCGGAAATTTTTGATGTTTTAAAAAGGGATTCTATGCAACTTAAACGATTTTAAAAACCATTTTCATTAAAGGTTTTCCTTCACTCTCTTTTGATTTGGTTTAGATTCTTCTGGGCTTTGGCTGACTTAGGTTACGGTACGCCTTTAGACGTCTCGTAATCTAAGTGCCAGTCGCGTTCCGTACTTTCGGGTCGTGACAAAGTTGGTATCAGAGCGTAGGTTTTACCTTTCTGAGTGTAGGACGACCTTGGTAGATGGAGTAGGTGACTTAAGCAGAGTGGCGTAGCGTGGGTATGATCCGCGGCATACTTACGATACGGTACTCCGCCTAAGTGACCTTAGGACATAATTGCTTGTATTTCCTTTCTTGATTCCTTGCATTCCTTGATTCAATTGCAATGTCCTTATCAGTCCTGTTTCTTATTCCAGCTTCGATGCCGCCAAAGATTATGAGAGCTCAGCGGGCGGCCGCTAGGGATGAGATTCGAGCGGGCTCGTCTGAGGCGAGGATCGAGCGGGAGGATACGCCTACCCCTCAGGGTCATACTGATCCGCCTTATCCAGACCGTATTGCCAGATTAGAGGCCGGCATGCAAGAGTTGCGGCAGATGATGGGATCTTTAGTTGAGTCCAGCCGGGCATAGAGATCCGAGGACGTTCCTTCCACCGCACAGACCACGATCGTACCTGCTGCACAGATGGTCACTCCTGCTGCTACTACGGAGACTATCCCTGTTTCACTACAGGAGTTCATGAGATTGAGACCTCCAGCTTTTACCGGTACAGATGCGACAGAGGACCCACAGGCATTTCTTGATAGGATGGCTCGGATTTGCCGTTCGTTGAGGTGTTCTGATGATAGATTGGTGGAGTTTGCGAGTTTTCGTCTGGAGGGTCTTGCCCAGACATGGTACGATTCAGTAGAGAGAGGCCGAGCTGCAGGTCTGCTGATCAGTCGAAAATATTGCATATTTTAACCGGCAATTTCCTTATCATTTGCATCCATATAGAAGTGTATGGTATTCATAATTCACATATTAGCAAATAGGTCGCAAAATATCAGATTACATGTATTCGACCTTAAAACCGGCATTTCTAGGGAAATTGACTGCATTTCATCACATGGCATATTTTCTATATCTTGCAACCCGTGTTTCGAAGTCTGTGCAGGAAAAGAGAAGCTGGCTCGATCATTACATTGCTCGACCATTACAATTGCTCGTAAACTCACTAAAATCAAATCTGGTATCAACACAAAAGAGCAACTGGAATTCAATATATCATACAAGGTCCCCAACAGAAGTACAAGACCACTGCAGAAGGCACGGATCCCAAGGCTATCAATGAGCCGCGGAAGCGCGGCCTATAGGCACAGTTTGCGGCGGATCCACGGTTGGTTCAGGGAATTGACTCCTCATTTTTATTGCACAATTCCTGAATCAGTGGCTACATTCCAGAAATGCACACAGACTTCCAGAAAACTCCAGAGAGTTCTACCAGATCAGCAACCACTTGAGTTTCATTAAACTAGCCTAATACTTCTAGAACTTTCCCTAAACCCTAGCTTAAACCCTAAGCTAACTCCTAACAAACTCCTTCTAGAAACTCTTCAACAAACTTTGGGAGGGAAAGTTCTAATTCAAACCTAAACCTAGGGTTTGGGAGCTCTATAAATAAGACCCTAGGCTCATTGTAAAAAAGGGATTCAACCTTGGGAAAGTTTAGAAAAATCATTCCCATTCTTCATCTCCTTCTTCCTCAAGTTTAGTGAGAGAGCTTGTAGGAAACCCTAACCCTAAATCCAACCACAATTCAAGATCTTGAGTGCAAGCCAAGCAAGATGCCTTCAACCCTTTTATGAGCCGAGCCGATCTTCAATCGGGCTAGAGATCAAAGTAGATCCACGATCCACGGAGACGAGCGAAGCCGAGTCAACGATCGATTTCTTCTTCTTGTAGATTCTTGAAAGAATGTATTGAAATTGTTGATTAAATAAAAGGTGATATTCTTTTATCTTGTTTTCTTTAAATTCCGCATCATGTTATCTTTACAAATCTTTAATATTGTCTTTGTGGTGATGTGTGAATAAAACTCCGCTCGTCGAGGAGTCGAGACGGATAATAGAATGATGATGTAACATAGCTTTAATCAATTCTTGATTCCCACGAGTTTTGTAAACCCTAGCTAGTTCAAGAAACGACGACCCATTTCGTTTCGATGCTTTCTTGATTGACATCGATCGAAATTGGGGAGTTACGATCGTTTCTTGAATTTGGTAGAGGCTAGAAAAGGAATGATATCGACGAAAGAACAAGGGTTATAGGATGAAACCCTAGTTTCACGAGAAAGCCCCAACTCTCGTCGATCATCATCAATCTACTATCAATCCTTCGAAGGACAAGAACACGATATCTTTAGATTACATTACGTCTATTGATCCTATCGATTCCTACGAGCCTCTCTTATATTCTTGATTGTTGATTGGAAATATTATCGAAACACCGATTCTTGATTGTTTATAGTTTCTTGATTCTTGCATAAAGAATAGTGACACTCGAATACAAATCATTCTTGAATCATGTTTTCTTTTATTGTTGCTTAACTTTTCATTTCAAACATATCGAAATACAAGTGAATCGTGCAATCCCTGTGGACGATCCGCACTCATTCATTAACTACATCCGACACCGTAGTTTGATTGCTGTCAAAATAGTTTTTGGTTGTGAAGTTCTTTACAAATTTCTCTATATACTACACAACGGGAAAAACGATCAATCAAAATGGCGCCGTTGCCGGGGATCGCGCTAATTCATTTACATTTTTAGTTTGAAGTGAAAGAATTATTACATTCTACTTCTTGAATTCAAAATTCGTACAAACTCTTATACGTGTGTTGTGATTGACTGCAAGGTGATCTGGAGCATTCTGTGCTGTTGAAAAATCATTTGGGATATACCAGAGAGCTGGAAATATCAACAGATAGCACCTAAAGAAATTTGATCAAGTGAACCCATCAAGGCAGCGCGGAAGGGCGGCACAAAGCTACCATACGCGGCGGATCCGCGGCTTGGATGAAGGATCACTGAAAATTTTTCAGTGCAGGTGATTTCTTGCTCTCTCCCCTCTCTCTTTTTAGCTCCAATTAACCCTTTGCTGCAGGATTCTTTGCAAATAAATCGCAGCGCGCAAAAGCAAAATTAAATTTGTGTGTGATTTTGATTTCTTGGTTGTTTGCATTCTAATACGGAAATTTAAGGGGCACGGCCAAATCCAAATTAGGTGGGGATTTCATTACCCTTCCTAGGCCCCGAAAATCGTCAAACTTGCATCCGCATTACCCCCATTAATTAAAAGAAATCTAGAGAAGACTCTAAGGACTGTCGCGCTCAATAGGACAAGAGAAGGTCGTGGGTAATTCATTGCTTATCCGCGTTTTCTTGTGGTGCCTAAGACGAGTGTGTCTAAGGCTAGTGGTTATTAATTAAGTCCACTGTAGTGGTGGTTCCTTCCCACTTACCTGGCACTTATCCGGCCACAGGGGGACAAAGAGGCAGTGGAGGATCTATCCTGCGATTTGTCTTTTGGCAGTTAGGAGCGGTCTAGAGCCGGACCTAGGTGACCAATAGATTCTAGGGTTTGTGTGCTGCATTTGTTTTGTCGCATCATTTTTTCAAAATCCGTCCCTTTTTCAAAAGCAAGCACCGCATTCATTTTACCCCTAATTATAAGTCAATGCTGCCACTTGTACTAACCCTTTTTAGTACAAGATAGGCTGGACACGGGATTCTAGTGCCCGTTTAGTCCGCGTACCTTTTATCGACTTTGAAGTCGATAATTCTCCATTTACCTTTTCTTTACCCACTACCACACCCACACCGATGGATCCGAATCCATCAAATTTCTTTAACCCTAATCTGCCACCGTCCGTTGGTGCGCAGAATCCTAATCCACCCTATATTTCTCTCCAGGAAAGATGCTATCCACATAGAGGTCCTCTTTCGACCTGCTTATCCACACCACCAGCCAATGGGGATAACTTTGAGATTAAGCCCCAGTATATCAATCTTTTACCCAAATACCACGGACTCGAGACCGAGGACGCTTACGTTTTCATTACCAAATTTGAAAACGTATGCGCAATGATGGGTACGTCACAACTTTCAGTGGATGCTATGCGTCTACGACTTCTCCCATTTACCTTGTGCGATATAGCCGAGAAGTGGCTATACAACACTACCGCACACTCTATTATGAATTGGGGAGAATTCGTCGCTGCATTCCTTAAGAAATTTTACCCAATCCAAAAGACAGCTCGAATCCGTAGCGAACTGAATCAATTTGCCCAGCTCCCTGCTGAACCATTCTCTAAATGCTTTGAACGTTTCAAGGATCTATTGGTTCAATGTCCTCATCACGGCATCCCGAGATGGGAGCTTTGCCGAATCATATATGAGGGCAGTAACCCTAATACTAAACAGAGCCTTGAAAACATGTGTCAAGGTACTTTCATGTCTAAGGATGATGGGGAAGCTTGGCGATACTTAGAAGAGTTCGCTGAAAAGTCTTTACAGTGGGAAAGTCCATCATTTAGGAGCGGCAACAACCAATCAGATGTTTCCATAGGAGTTAGAGCTGACATTTCAGCTATACAAAAGAAACTCGAGACTATGGAAAACAAATTTTTAGCTGCCTCCCTTAACCAAATGTCACTTTCCAAAACTGTATGTAGCTGCTGTTCTGATCCGTCACATTTAACGGAAGAATGTCCTTTAAACTCGGCGTTTCAAGGTCACGAGCATTCTAATGCCGCATTTCAAAGACCTCGAAACGATCCATATTCTTCCACGTACAATCAGGGTTGGAGGAACCACCCGAATTTTGCTTGGAACCAATCACAATCTCAAAACACGGTTCCAAACACGAATCAATTTCAATGGGCTCTTCCTCCACTACAACAGCAACCCCTACAACTCACTCAGCACCCCTACCCGTCACAAAATTTCCAAAATCAGGGCAATACTCCTGCACAGTCTAATCCTATGCAGCCCTGTTCTGACGATTTCTCTCAATTCACTCAAACCATGAAATCAATTTTATCAAATTTCATGGATGTTTCGACTGAGGTTAGATCTTCTGTCAATGAGATAAAGAAAAACTCAGCGTCCCAAGCTGAGAGTATCAAATCGATGGAAGCTGAAATCGCACGCTTAAAAGCCGAAATGAGTGCGAGAGAAAAAGGGAAACTTCCCTCTCAACCCCTACAGAATCCTGGGCATTACAATGTAAATGCCATTACAACGTTGAGATCGGGAAGAGTGCTGAACAATCATGTCGGGGAAGGTATTGATGATACTGAAAATCATATTAACACCCCGGCTGAGTCTTTCCCACACACACACACTTCACCTTCTGATCCTTCTTCTTCTACCAAACCACCTTCGCACGAGCCTATTCTCCATTTCCCTCTAGGCTCGACACCTTCACCCAACCCTTATAGTTCTCCACAGACGGTCCCCACACCTCCTTTGGGACCTCGTCTACTCCCCTTTCCTTCTCCTATGATGGACCCTGCGCTTATTGCGAAAGCACCTTACCCGAACCGGCTAAGGGCTAATAGAACGAGTCCTCATATGGAGAAAATTTTAGAGATGTTCAAACAGGTTAACATCAATATCCCTCTCCTAGATGCGATTCAGCAAGTCCCCGCTTATGCGAAGATTCTTAAGGACTTGTGCACTAGGAAGAGGAAGACCCAAGTGCCGAAGAAGGTCTTTATGTCTAATAACATCAGCACTGCTTTTATACCCCAGCTTCTAAAGAAAAGAAAGGACCCAGGTTGTCCTACAATATCGATTTCGATTGGGGGTAAAAACATAAATCGTGCTCTTTTAGACCTTGGCGCGAGTGTTAACCTGTTACCTTATTCTGTCTATGAGCAATTAGGGATTGGAGAGCTGAAACCTGCTCATTGCACTCTCCAGATGGCAGACCGATCTATCACCAAACCAAGGGGTGAATTAGAGGATGTGTTAATAAAGGTCGGGGAATTTGTTTTCCCTGTAGACTTCATTGTGCTCGATACACATCCTGTAGCAAACCCCCGGGGCCAAATTCCGGTGATTCTAGGTCGTCCTTTCCTTGCCACTTCCAACGCTGTTATAAACTGTAGAAATGGTTCAATGAATTTATCATTTGGAAATATGACCATTGAACTAAACATCTATAGAGTTGGAAGTCAGCCGTCAGAACCCTCTGCTCATATTTTAGATGTGTGCTCTGTCCATGAGATCGCTCCCGATAGTTGTGGAGCTGAGGATCTTTGCTTTACTGATCTCGATGACATTAGCACATCTCTGTTTGACTTTGCACAAGATCTTAGTGAGGACACTTTAGCTACACATGAGTCCTGCACTTCTGACTTTTCTCCACCCGAGTCTATATCTTTCACAGGCTCTGAGCTTCTTTGTAGATCCAAAAATCAATCTGTGACCCTTCCTTCTATCATTTCTCCGCCAGAGTTAGATCTCAAAATTTTACCTTCTCACCTGAAATATGCATATCTTGGTGAGAAAGAGCCATTACCGGTTATCATTTCCGCTTCTCTTGCATCAGAGCAAGAGAAGGCACTTTTATCGGTATTGAGATCTAACAAAGAGGCGTTTGGTTGGAGTATGGCGGACATCAAAGGGATTAGTCCCTTGATAGTTGAACATCATATACATGTGATGGATGATGCCAGACCGACCGGAGAACCACAGAGACGGTTGAATCCCGTCATGAAGGAAGCTGTCATGAAAGAGATCGTCAAATGCTTAGAGAGTGGTATTATATACCCCATCTCCGATAGCCAGTGGGTAAGTCCTATACATGTCGTTCCTAAGAAATCCGGCATCACAGTTATCACAAATGAGGCGAATGAGTTGATTCAGACACGCGCCCAAACTGGGTGGCGTGTATGCATCGATTATAGAAAACTCAACGCTGCTACGAGGAAAGACCATTTTCCTCTACCATTTATTGATCAAATGCTGGAACGCTTAGCGGGACGAGAGTTTTATTGTTTTATGGACGGATACTCAGGCTACAATCAGGTCCCCATCGCCAAAAAGGATCAAGATAAAACCACTTTTACTTGTCCTTTTGGTACCTTTGCTTACAGTTGCATGCCCTTCGGGCTATGCAATGCTCCCGCTACCTTTCAGCGGTGTATGATGGGGATATTCTCTGATATGGTAGAGAATTTTTTGGAGATCTTTATGGACGACTTCTCGATTTTTGGTGACTCTTTTTCTGATTGCCTAGCGAATCTTGACGCTGTTCTTACTCGTTGCAAAGAGAAGAACTTGACTTTGAACTGGGAAAAATGCCATTTTATGGTCCAAGAAGGAATAGTCCTTGGACATGTCATTTCACAGAAAGGCATTGAGGTTGACAGAGCTAAAATAGACGTCATTCAAAACCTGCCTCATCCCAAAAGCGTCAAAGATATTTGCTCTTTTCTTGGCCATGCAGGCTTTTATAGGAGATTCATAAAGGATTTTAGCAAAATTGCTAGACCTTTAACACTACTCCTGGCCAAGGATACGACCTTCCACTTTGACTCGGATTGCGAGACAGCTTTCGACTCACTTAAACACTCACTCACTTCAGCCCCCGTTTTATCATCACCAAATTGGGACTACCCCTTTGAGCTGATGTGTGACGCATCTGATTTTGCAGTAGGTGCAGTCTTAGGACAACACATTGATAAGATGCCACACGTGATTTACTATGCTAGTAAGACCGTGAATGATGCGCAAATCAATTATACAACCACCGAGAAAGAGCTTTTAGCGGTTGTATTTGCATTAGAAAAATTCAGGCCTTACTTAATCGGCTCACCTATAGTTGTCTATACTGACCATTCCGCTTTAAAACATCTTCTGGCGAAGAAAGATGCAAAAGGTCGACTAATACGTTGGATCCTACTGTTACAAGAATTTGATCTTTGTATCAAAGATAAGAAAGGATGTGAAAACGTAGTAGCTGACCACCTTTCACGCATCGTTTCTTCCCCTGTGACCCTGCCGATCAATGATTCATTCCCTGACGAACAACTCTTGAGCATATCCGCTGAACCATGGTTCAGGGATATTGTGAACTTTCATGCCACGGGACTTATACCGAGCGATTGGTCAAAACAGGACAAATATCGTTTTCTTTCCCAAGTAAAACACTTTTACTGGGACGAGCCTTATTTGTTTAAATATTGTCCTGATCAGATCATTCGCCGGTGCGTCCCAAATGAAGAGTTCAAGAGTGTTCTTTCATTCTGTCATGATCAGGCTTGTGGGGGTCACTTTGGTCCTAGAAAGACTGCGGAAAAGGTTTTGCAATGTGGATTTTATTGGCCGACCTTATTCAAGGACGCATTTGAGTATTGCAAAACCTGTACACAATGTCAGTATACGGGTAGAATATCCCAGAGGAATGAAATGCCTCAGCAACCCATTCTGGTTGTTGAAATGTTTGATGTTTGGGGCATTGATTTTATGGGTCCTTTTCCCAACTCCTTTGGGAATCTGTACATTTTGCTGGCGGTTGATTATGTCTCAAAGTGGGTAGAAGCCATTCCATGTCGCACTAATAACAGGAAAGTTGTCATTAAGTTCTTGAAAGAGAATATCTTTTCGCGATTTGGACACCCACGCGCTATCATTAGCGATAATGGGACACACTTCTGCAATAGGTCTTTCGAGACTCTGATGCGAAAATACTCAATCAACCACCGTCTTTCTACACCCTATCACCCCCAAACAAGCGGGCAGGCTGAGATCTCAAACAGACAAATCAAACTTATCCTGGAGAAAACTGTTGCTAAGAATAGAAAAGACTGGTCGACCAAATTGACGGATGCTCTTTGGGTATTCAGGACTGCATATAAGACCGACCTAGGAATGTCTCCATATAGGATAGTGTTTGGAAAAGCATGTCATTTACCTGTCGAGATAGAGCATAAAGCATTGTGGGCTATAAAGGAAATAAATTTTGATTTAAACCTTGCTTACAACTTTCGGAAGCTGCAACTTAACGAGCTAAGCGAACTCCGCGATGAAGCTTATGATAATGCTGTAATCACAAAGAATAGGACTAAGGTTTTTCACGATAAAAACATTTTAAGGAAAACATTTTTACCTGGTCAACAAGTCCTTCTTTATGATTCACGATTACACCTTCACGCAGGTATGCTCCGATCTCGATGGAAGGGACCATTTGTTGTGCGGTCTATATTCCGGCACGGGGCAGTAGAAGTTGAAAATGTTAAAAACGGCACCTTTTTCAAAGTAAATGGACATAGACTTAAGCCGTATTTTTCCACTGACCCCACGGAGGAGCTCTTGTTCTTACAAGAGCCAGTTTATTTGGATTAAAAATTCCTCCGTCTTACCTTCATATCCAGTATATCATTGCATCATCTTTTGCATGAAGGTGAGTAAAAGATAAGTTTGGGGGAAGTTCTTCACTTATATATTTTGCCCCCACTAATAATTCCCCCCAGTCTTACAGATTTTTGTAGGTATAGCTGTCGGCAACAGTGAGGACACTGTTGAAAACAAGTTTGGGGGAGGTTTGTGCTTATTATTGCATTATTTGCATATCATCTGCATAAGCACAAAACATTTTCTTTTAAAAATCTATAAAAATTGAAAAATTTTCAAAACCCAGAAAAATTTAAAAATTTTCAAATATAAAAATAATTTTAATATTTACACTTTTTTGTATATAAATAAGATAATGAAAGTTTAGAAAGTGAAAAGTTACATCCATGAGATTAGAAAATTTTTAGAAAACTAAGAAAATTATTAGTTTTCTTATACGAACTAGTAATAAGTAGTTATGAGCCGTTGTCCCAAGGGTTAGTAAGATGAAGGACGTCACTAATCTGAGGATAAAAATAAGTCTGAAAAATAGTTTCTATTCTGGAAGCCAAACATTTTGAACGTTGCTACCCTGCTATTCGCACTTACACACGTCTTGAAGCCTGGGATAGTAGAGGATACTTTGAAATGCTCTTGTCTTAAAGCCAAAAGTATGAAGGAAATAAAAAAATAAAAAAAATGAAGAAAATATAAAGTGGTGAGAAAAATGAACACTGGTTTTGTTATCACCGAAGGCAAGAAAAATATATAGCGAGGGTGCTTCTTCACCTAGTGCCCTAAGGCCAACTGGTCTGGGAGTCACTGCTATGCCTGAGGTGGTGCAAGACGAGGAAAATACACCAAGTAAACAAGCACAGGAGTAATCGGTCGGTTAGTACCTCAAGAAGTATTAACGGTCGCATGAAAGTGTGTGAGCAATCTCATCTAAATATTCATTAATTAAAAAGTACTGAGGCTGAAGGGCAAGAGTATGATAGCTTGAATTGAATTCTCCGGGTGTAGGGATGTCTTTACACACACGCAGGGTGATATGATCGATGTTTGGAAGAAAGATAGGAATGAAGAATAAGATGATGTTTTATTGAGGGAGGACGTGATTTCTGACACCTTTTCATGACCATTAAGATAGGGCTCATGACAACCGAAAAGCTAGCTTAGTTGGAAACCCTAATTTTCAAAGTCTTTCTTTTACGATTCTCTTCTTTAAATGTAATATTCATGATCTTGCTTTTATTATTGGATTTTGTGGGTGCAATCCGCTGAAAACCCTCAGGAGACAACACTCCTCCTACTAGGGACACCTAGAGGTTTAAAGGCTTGTTGCACGTGCTCAGTGCAATCGTGTTGCCTACGAAAGTGTGCTAGTTAGTTTTTCTCTTTCTTTATTTTCTCCTTCTCTCTTTTTAATAAAACATTCGCTCGAGACGATCGAAATTAAGTTTGGGGGTATTTGATCAGTCGAAAATATTGCATATTTTAACCGGCAATTTCCTTATCATTTGCATCCATATAGAAGTGTATGGTATTCATAATTCACATATTAGCAAATAGGTCGCAAAATATCAGATTACATGTATTCGACCTTAAAACCGGCATTTCTAGGGAAATTGACTGCATTTCATCACATGGCATATTTTCTATATCTTGCAACCCGTGTTTCGAAGTCTGTGCAGGAAAAGAGAAGCTGGCTCGATCATTACATTGCTCGACCATTACAATTGCTCGTAAACTCACTAAAATCAAATCTGGTATCAACACAAAAGAGCAACTGGAATTCAATATATCATACAAGGTCCCCAACAGAAGTACAAGACCACTGCAGAAGGCACGGATCCCAAGGCTATCAATGAGCCGCGGAAGCGCGGCCTATAGGCACAGTTTGCGGCGGATCCGCGGTTGGTTCAGGGAATTGACTCCTCATTTTTATTGCACAATTCCTGAATCAGTGGCTACATTCCAGAAATGCACACAGACTTCCAGAAAACTCCATAGAGTTCTACCAGATCAGCAACCACTTGAGTTCCATTAAACTAGCCTAATACTTCTAGAACTTTCCCTAAACCCTAGCTTAAACCCTAAGCTAACTCCTAACAAACTCCTTCTAGAAACTCTTCAACAAACTTTGGGAGGGAAAGTTCTAATTCAAACCTAAACCTAGGGTTTGGGAGCTCTATAAATAAGACCCTAGGCTCATTGTAAAAAAGGGATTCAACCTTGGGAAAGTTTAGAAAAATCATTCCCATTCTTCATCTCCTTCTTCCTCAAGTTTAGTGAGAGAGCTTGTAGGAAACCCTAACCCTAAATCCAACCACAATTCAAGATCTTGAGTGCAAGCCAAGCAAGATGCCTTCAACCCTTTTATGAGCCGAGCCGATCTTCAATCGGGCAAGAGATCAAAGTAGATCCACGATCCACGGAGACGAGCGAAGCCGAGTCAACGATCGATTTCTTCTTCTTGTAGATTCTTGAAAGAATGTATTGAAATTGTTGATTAAATAAAAGGTGATATTCTTTTATCTTGTTTTCTTTAAATTCCGCATCATGTTATCTTTACAAATCTTTAATATTGTCTTTGTGGTGATGTGTGAATAAAACTCCGCTCGTCGAGGAGTCGAGACGGATAATAGAATGATGATGTAACATAGCTTTAATCAATTCTTGATTCCCACGAGTTTTGTAAACCCTAGCTAGTTCAAGAAACGACGACCCATTTCGTTTCGATGCTTTCTTGATTGACATAGATCGAAATTGGGGAGTTACGATCGTTTCTTGAATTTGGTAGAGGCTAGAAAAGGAATGATATCGACGAAAGAACAAGGGTTATAGGATGAAACCCTAGTTTCACGAGAAAGCCCCAACTCTCGTCGATCATCATCAATCTAGTATCAATCCTTCGAAGGACAAGAACACGATATCTTTAGATTACATTACGTCTATTGATCCTATCGATTCCTACGAGCCTCTCTTATATTCTTGATTGTTGATTGGAAATATTATCGAAACACCGATTCTTGATTGTTTATAGTTTCTTGATTCTTGCATAAAGAATAGTGACACTCGAATACAAATCATTCTTGAATCATGTTTTCTTTTATTGTTGCTTAACTTTTCATTTCAAACATATCGAAATACAAGTGAATCGTGCAATCCCTGTGGACGATCCGCACTCATTCATTAACTACATCCGACACCGTAGTTTGATTGCGGTCAAAATAGTTTTTGGTTGTGAAGTTCTTTACAAATTTCTCTATATACTACACAACGGGAAAAACGATCAATCATCTGCCTTCTATGACCTGGGATGAGTTTACATCTGCATTTCTTGCCCGTTTTCTTCCGGAGAGTGTCCGAGATGCTCGCGCCCGTAGTTTTGAGTCTTTGCGCAAGACTCCTGGGATGACAGTGTCGGAGTATGATATACAGTTTACCCAGTTGTCTCGATATGCTCCGTATCTAGTCGACACAGAAGAGAAGAGAATAAAGAGGTTCGTGCGAGGGCTTGATACACAGCTATTCCTTGCCATCGGCACCCAGCATTTTGACACATACGCTGCCGCGATGGATGCAGCTTTACTTTTGGAGGAGCGTATTTCTGAGACTCCGGTCGTTTCTGGGCCGAAGAGGATCCGTACTGATACGCCAGCTCAGCGGCAGATGGGCAGACACCGTGATAGATTGTTTTCGGGAGATGGTGGAGGCAGAGGATTGAGACGAGGTCAGTTATTTGGTTCATATCCACAGACCCAGCAGTCGTCTCCAGGATGTTTTCGGTGTGGGAGTCAGTACCACCGTGTCAGAGACTGTACCATGGGACGCCAGGGCGCGGTGACAGTCCCGCATGTGACTTTACCACCCTCACCACCTTCGCAGAGAGCTTTACTTCCTACTCCTGATGATGCTTCACGCCAGCCAGATGCTCCTAGAGGCCGTGGGCGTGGCGGTCCGGTTCAGAGAGGACGAGGGGACAGAGGCAGAGGCAGAGGCCGAGGTAGAGGCAGAGCACAGCCAGCTATTAGTGGTGGATAGGCCCGAGTGTTCGCATTGACTCCTCAGGATGCACAGGCATCCAATGCTGTCGTGACAGGTACTCTGCCAGTATGTTCTTTTGATGCACGGGTATTATTTGATCCAGGCTCTACACATTCCTATGTATCCAAGTATTTTGCACCGAGGTTGGGCCGAGAGTCTTCTCCGTTAGATCAGCCGCTTGTCGTTATTACCCCGGTAGGTGTTCATATCAGATTTTTGCATTTTCATACCGCCCAATTTTTGTCACATTGCATATCGGTAGATACTCTTGAGCCGTGTTTGCTAGTCAATTGCAGGATACAGGTTCTCGGTTCTAAAACGGTGAAATTCATGGAAAACACGACAAAATCCGGGTTCCTGCCAACCACAGATAAAACACGGTCTCCGCTCTTCATCTGTATGTTTCCAGATACCAGTAGGAAGACAAAATGTCAAATCTATGCACAAGGCTCAATGGTAGCACAAGATCCAAGAGATCTACGCAGAGCTCGAGGCAATCATGACAAAATCTTGACAAAAAGTCCACCTTTCCCTCAACAGAAATTCTGGAAAAATCGTGGAGTCAAATTGAGAAAATACACATACCAGAATAAAGGAGACAGGAAACCAGGGAAGCCCAAAAAATAGGAAAGCCCAATTCAACTATAGGGCCGCGGATCCGTGGCCAATGTGGGGTCCAGGCCGCGGATCCGCGGCCATTCTGGCGCCAAAGACAGAGAGTTTTTTGGGGTATTTTGGTCATTCTGTTTGGGTTCTGGTGGTTGCCCTAGAGTTTCATTTTTTGGCCTATAAATAGCCCAGAACTTTGTGAAGGAAGGGTCCATTCTTGTATTTTCTTTTTCTAGGATTTAGTTTACATGTTCTTCTTCTTCTCATCTCTTCTCCATTAAACTTGTAGTGAGCTTTGTGAGGGAGGAATGATAAATAAAGAAGATCATTTTATTATCATGCTTGTCTTGCTCTTTCTTTACTTGTTGTAATTTTAATTGTTAAGTATTTGTTGTTATTTCCTTGTTGTTTCTTTCTTCTCTCTTTTTCTTTATCATTCATACGACAATGATACTTACGCTCGATCCTCGCCAAGGTGAGGTCGCAAATAGTTAGTCGTATTCTTCTAATCTCCCTCTTTCTATCTTCCTCTTTTGTTTTGTTTTGTTTTTCCTTATCATGTAGTGTGAGTAGTTTTATACTTGTTAGGGTAGGATAAGGGAAGTTTGAGAGAAGGAAATCTCTCTCACTCTTTCCTTGCCCAACAACTTAAATCGACTCCCGTTAATTGAACCACAATCCGCTCCTTACGGCACCCTATCCTACATGATAGCGGTGATTCCGTAGTGAGACCGGTTGTGGTTGAATTAACCGGAGGTTATGGATAAGAGCCAAGAACGGACGGACAAGCACCAAAAGGAAGACTTATGCGTTGGAAAGCCTAGCTTATACTCGCAAAGTCCTTCCTAGTCGTGCTAATCCCCGTTGTTGCCGATTACCGTAACACCGATATTAAGAGGGACAACGAAAGATGTGGAGACTCCTAACTCAAACTAACCTAATCCTAACCCTAACAAGCTCTCTTTAAATATCAACTTAACACTTAGATAACCACAACAAAATCTGAAAACAGGACTTAACTCGTTAAAACATTTTGAAAAAGACTCCCATCTCCCTGCGGACGACCCGTACTCAACCGGCTAGCTACAAGCGAAACCGTCTTGATTGCGGTATTTAAACTAGAACTTGAACACGCACGTATCCTATCAATCAAATGGCGCCGTTGCCGGGGAGACGGTAGTTTATTTCTTTGTGTAATTTCGGGTTAATTTGTAAGTATAAAAAAAAACGAAAAAAAATATATACTTTGTAAAAAAAATCATCTTGTTATTTTTGATTAGCTTTTGTGCAAGTGTGCAGGAAAATACAAGGTTCAAGTTCCGTGGCCAAGACGTTGAAAATACGGAGTTCAAGTACAGTGCCAAAGACGTGGGAAGATAGACCCACATTTCGCGGCTACACCGCGAAGGACCAAAACGGAGGAGACGGTCTACTGTCAAAATCTGGAGCAGATACAGTGAGCAAATAAAAATTCCACAAATCCAGACAAGCATAGGACCACCCCAGCAGCACACCCAGAAAATTTGGAAGCTCAATACCCCTACATAGCCGCTGATCCGCGGCCATTGCATGCGTTTATCCGCGGAAACGCGGCCATCGGTTGGCTTCAGAGCCCCAAAATCTCTCTGTAAGTCCCTCTGCCTCTCTCCACTCCCCTGAACTCCACTGAACTGTGTTTTCTGCAGCTTTCTTTGCGCAAATTCTTCTCCCCCTTCCAATAAACTGTTCTTGTGCAGGATTCTTTGCGCCGCAAAATAAAAATTGTTTGCAGTTGATTTGTTACTGCTTTGCATTTCTTTAATACGGACTTAAGGGGCTTGAAACCAATCCAGATTGGGTGGGGATTTCATCACCCTTCCCAGGACCCCAAAAATCACTAAAGCATATGCATTGTCCATTGTAAATTAAAAAATACTAGACTTCAGCCCTAAGGACTTCGCGCTCATTAGGAGAAGATAAACCGTGTTTAGAACCTCGCTTAACCGTATATTGTTTACGGGGTGTCTAGGAAAGTGTTAAAGGCGCAACCGCCGAAAGAGAAAGGGTTATTTAATTAAGGAACTTCGCGAAAGCGTTGGAAAACCTCCCCTTATCTCTGCACTTACCTGGCCTCGTGATCAGTGTATTTTTAAGCCTGTTTCTCGACACTGTTTAACTTCGACAATCAAGTTCAGGAGCAGGTCTAGTAGACCTAGGTTACCCTAGATCTAGGTGTGATTGTGCATATCTTGTTTGTGATTTCTTAAGCCGTATTTCCGTACATATTTCTGTAAATCTCTTTCTAAAAAAAAAAGAAAAAAAAATCAAAAACTTTTATAAAAACTTGCCCTTTTGTCGCCAAATCCATTTTCACCCACCACCCATCGCCTTTCTCCATTGACGTTTTCTTACCCTCACCTTCTCCGCTTTGACTATACTAAACTCGTTTAGTGTATGTCCGCTTGGACTCGGGACACTAGCGCCCGTCTAGTCCGCGTTACGTTAGTCGCGACCGACTACGCGATCGACTCCGAAGTCGATACTCCGTCCACTCCTCTTTCACCCCTTCCTTTGCCGGCCAACTCCGACGTTGACCGGAATTCTGTTCATACATCTTCACCTTCACCTTCACCTTCACCTTCACCAACCTCTTCTTCCGCGATGTCGGGATTTAATCCGAACATCTCTTTGACCACCCCTGGATTGGCTCCACCTCCTACTGAGACCAATATCCCACCACCACCGCCTGTTGTAGCGCCGCAGCGAATTGCGCTCCAGGATCGTTTCTACCCCACCCGTTCTGCACTTCCCACCTGCCTTTCTCTTCCTCCGGCCAATGGGGACAACTTTGAAATTAAGCCCCATTTCATCAACATGCTTCCACGTTTTCATGGGCTTGAATCTGAAGATGCCTATATCTTCATCAATAAATTTCAAAACGTCTGTGCCATGATGAAAACCACCCAGCTGTCGGACGATGCTATACGTCTACGGGTCATTCCGTTCACTTTATGCGATCTCGCTGAAAAATGGCTGTATAGCACCGCTTCCCACTCAATCACCAGCTGGGACGAGTTTGTTAAAGCGTTTCTAAAAAAATTCTATCCAAATCATAAGACCGCAAGAATTCGAAATGAAATCAACCAATTCTCCCAGCTTCCTTCTGAACCCTTCTGGAAGTGCTTTGACCGGTACAAAGACCTTCTTGTTCAGTGTCCTCACCACGGTATAGAGAAATGGCAACTTTGCCAAACATTATACGAAGGACTGAACCCAGCAACGAAGCAGTTGCTAGAAACCATCTGTCAGGGCCACTTCCTATCGAAATCTGACAAGGAAGCGTGGCAGTTCTTTGACGATCTTGCGGAGCAAACGCTACAGTGGGAGAGCACCAGACCGACTTCTTCTTCTTCTACCTCCACTTCTAGCGGTCAGTCTAGTGTAGGAATCCACCAACTCGATGTCTCTATTGCGATGAAAGCTGAAATGGCTGCAATAACACGAAAACTTGAAGCGATAGAGAGCAAATTTTCTGCTCCTGCCCCCACCCCTGTTCTCCCCCTTCGTACCATCTGCGCTTGTTGTTCCGATCCTTCCCACTTGACTGAAGAGTGTCCTTACAATCCACCCTCGCAAGGACAGGATCAGGTTAATGCTGCCTTCCAGCAAAGACCGAGGAATGATCCATACTCTTACACCTAGAATCCCTGTTGGAGGAACCACCCCAATTTCGCCTGGAATCAGAATCAGAATCAATTCCAGGGCAACAATTTCCAAAGGGTCCCTCCACCGCAACAACAAGCGCCACAACAAACTCAGCATCAATATCAGCAGCCCTTCCAACCCCAACCTTTCCAAAACCAGATGAACAACTTTGCACCGAACAACTCTTTTCCACCAAACAACTTTGTTCCGTCAAACAACGATAAGGTTTCCTCGCTCGAGCGAAGTCTGAAGGCATTTGTTAAACAATCAACTCAATCCACCGCCAACATCCAGTCTTCGATTCAATCCTTAGTGCAACACACTGCCGCATACGGGCAAAGCATCAAGACCATCGAGGCCCAGATTGCACAGCTGAACGCGGCCTTGAGCGAGCGAGAGAAGGGGAAGCTCCCGTCCCAGCCACTTCCAAATCCCGGTCACCCACATAATGCACATGTTGCTCTTGAACAACAAAACCATAATGTGAGTGCCGTGACTACACTGCGGTCGGGAAGGATGATGCAAAACAACATTGGCAAGCGAATCAACGATGACACCCCGGCCGCTTCTTCTTCTTCTTCGTCTTCTGAGCCTATTCTCCATTCTTCAACAGGCTCTCCTTCCTCTTCTTCTGCTCTGAACGGACCCACTTCTCACTCCACGAAAACACCTATTCTGGGATCCGTTCCAACTCCAAAATCTCCTCCTCCAGCATTAGACTCAACCAATTTTCAAAATGTTCCATTTCCAAACCGGTTGAGGTCTAACAAACAAAATCCACAAATGGAGAAGATTTTGGAGTTATTCAAGCAAGTTAACATTAACATTCCTCTTTTAGATGCTGTCCAACAAGTCCCATCTTACGCGAAAATCTTAAAGGACTTGTGCACGAAAAAGTGGAAGTCTCAGGTACCCAAGAAAGTTTTCTTGGCTAGTGCTGTGAGTGATGCCCTTACCCAATCTTTACCACAAAAACGGAAGGACCCTGGCTGTCCTACGATTTCAATTACTATTGGGAATAAGAACATCAACCACGCACTATTAGATCTTGGTGCCAGTGTTAACTTGCTTCTGTATTCAGTATACGAGCAATTAGGCGTCGGAGAGCTGAAACCCACACACTGCACTCTCCAGATGGCCGACCGATCGATCACCCATCCTAGGGGTGAGCTAGAGGATGTGTTAATAAGAGTCGGGGACTTCATATTCCCCGTCGACTTCATTGTCTTAGATACACAGCCTGTAGCTAACCCCCGGAATCAAATTCCGGTGATACTCGGTCGACCATTTCTCGCAACCTCAAATGCTGTGATCAATTGTCGCAATGGTTCGATGAACCTCTCTTTTGGAAATATGACAATTGAACTCAACATTTTTAGGTTGGGGAATCAGCCCACCGAACCTAATGCTCATATACTGGACGTCTGCTCGATCCAGGAGATCACACCAGAAGAGTGTGAATTCGAGGAGTTTTTGTTTGATCACGATAATCTTGACGCCACTAGTGCGTTTCTCTTCGAACCTGCTGCTGTTTCTGCGACCGACAACGAATACGAGTGTTTCACGTTCTCGAACAATCTTAGCCGCGCACAACCCGAGTTTGAATCTTTCGACTTTCCGGATGAGTTACCTGAACCATCCGACTCGGTTGCCTACACTCGTTTTGAACCTTTGTTGGAGTCCTTTGAGTTCGAGACCTTTGCACCAGTCTTGCCTTCCATCATTTTACCTCCAACGCTCGAACTCAAGCCGTTGCCGTCTCACCTTAAGTATGCTTACTTAGGTGAGAACGAGACCCTCCCTGTCATCATCTCGGCTTCTCTAGCTCCCGAGCAAGAGAAAGCCCTTCTCGCGGTCTTGCACAGCAACAGGCAAGCTTTTGGCTGGCCCATGGCGGACATCAAGGGGATTAGTCCCCTGATCGTTGAGCATCACATTCATCTGATGGATGATGCCAAACCAGCCCGGGATCCACAAAGACGTCTTAATCCAGTCATGAAGGAGGCTGTGAAGAAGGAGATCGTCAAATGTCTAGATAGTGGTATCTCTGATAGCCAGTGGGTTAGCCCCATTCATGTTGTCCCCAAGAAGTCGGGCATCACGGTCATAACCAACGAGGCGAACGAGTTAATCCCTACTCGCACCCAAACTGGGTGGCGAGTTTGCATTGATTACAGAAAACTCAACGCCGCAACGCGGAAAGACCACTTTCCGCTACCCTTCATTGACCAGATGCTTGAACGATTGGCCGGACACGAGTACTACTGCTTTCTTGATGGCTACTCCGGCTATAATCAAATTCCCATCGCCGAAAAAGACCAGGACAAGACCACTTTCACTTGTCCTTTCGGCACGTTTGCATATCGACGCATGCCCTTTGGGTTATGCAATGCGCCCGCTACCTTCCAGCGGTGTATGATGGGAATTTTCTCGGACATGGTGGAAAAATTTCTGGAGATTTTCGTGGATGACTTCTCCATCTTCGGCGATTCCTTCAACGAGTGTTTTCTGCATCTTGACGCTGTCCTTACCCGATGTAAGGACAAGAATCTCACTTTGAACTGGGAGAAATGCCACTTCATGGTGCGCGAAGGTATTGTCTTAGGACATATCATCTCGCAAAATGGCATAGAGGTTGACAAAGCAAAGATTGAGGTCATTTCCAATCTGCCTCCACCCCGATGAGTCAGAGATATCCGAGCCTTCCTTGGCCATGCCGGTTTCTATAGACGGTTTATCAAGGACTTTAGCAAGATTGCTAGGCCCTTGACGCTTTTGCTGGCCAAGGACACGCCTTTCGACTTCAACTCGAGCTGTGTAACTACATTCGAGTCACTGAAACGCTCACTCACTTCTGCTCCCGTTCTTTCTTCACCTGACTGGACGCACCCATTCGAGATTATGTGCGATGCATCCGACTTTGCCATCGGTGCTGTCCTTGGACAACACATCAACAAGATGCCGCACGTAATCTATTACGCGAGCCGAACCCTGAACGACGCCCAACTCAATTATACAACAACTGAGAAGGAATTCTTGGCTGTTGTATTTGCTTTAGAAAAGTTCAGGCCCTACCTCATCGGCTCTCCAGTCATTGTCTACACGGACCATTCAGCTCTGCGCCATCTTTTTGCGAAGAAAGATGCCAAATCTCGGTTAATACGTTGGATCCTCTTGCTTCAAGAGTTTGACCTTGTCATTAAGGACAAACGAGGATGTGAAAACATAGTTGCCGACCATCTCTCACGACTTCCTTCTTCGCCTTCGCATCCAATTCCGATCAACGACGTTTTCCCGGATGAACAGCTCTTGACAGTATCATGCGAACCCTGGTTCGCAGATATTGTGAACTATTTGGCCACGGGATTACTACCGACTGAATGGTCGAGTCAGGACAGACTTCGCTTCTTATCCCAAGTAAAACATTTTTTCTGGGACGAACCCTACTTGTTCAAGTACTGTCCCGACCAGATTATTCGTCGGTGTGTCCCTGATGAGGAATTCAAGAGTGTGCTGTCATTTTGCCACGATCAAGCGTGTGGCGGGCATTTTGGGCCCAGAAAGACAGCTGAGAAGATCTTGCAATGTGGTTTCTACTGGCCACAACTTTTCAAAGACGCTCACGACTATTGCAAGACTTGCTCCCGGTGCCAACACATGGGCCGGATATCCCGGAGGAACGAGATGCTGCTCCAACCAATCTTGGTTGTGGAGATTTTCGATGTTTGGGGGATAGACTTCATGGGGCCGTTTCCCAGCTCTTTTGGGAACTTGTACATTCTTCTAGCTGTTGATTACGTCTCTAAATGGGTCGAGGCTGTGCCCAGCCGGACTAATGACAACAAGGTTGTCGTTAGATTCCTTAAAGAAAACATTTTCTCACGGTTTGGGCACCCCCGAGCGATCATTAGTGACAATGGAAGTCATTTCTGCAACAAAACATTCGAGGCCTTAATGCGGAAATACTCCATAAATCATAAGCTTTCTACGCCCTACCACCCCCAAACCTGCGGGCAGGCCGAAGTTTCAAATCGGCAAATCAAGCAGATACTGGAGAAGACGGTTTCCAAGAACCGTAAAGATTGGCCTCTGAAACTCACTGATGCCCTTTGGGCATTTAGAACCGCTTATAAGACCGACCTTGGCATGTCTCCCTATCGGCTTGTGTACGGAAAAGCCTGCCACCTTCCTGTCGAAATCGAGCATCGCGCATTTTGGGCGATAAAGGAGCTGAATCTGTCTATCGAGGATGCGGGCAGCCATCGGAAGCTGCAGTTGAACGAACTGAACGAGCTTAGGGATGAGGCTTACGATAACGCGGTTGTTGTTAAGAACCGAACGAAGGTGTTTCATGATAAACACCTTTTGCGCAAAACCTTAGTACCTGGTCAGCAGGTATTGCTTTACGACACCCGACTTCACTTCCATCCTGGAAAGCTCAGGTCTCGCTGGAAAGGGCCGTATTTTGTGCGGAATGTGTATCCGCAGGGCGCTGTGGATTTGGAGATTCCCAAGGACGGTTCCCTTTTTAAAGTGAACGGACACCGATGCAAACCGTACCTTAGCGCCGAACCAACAGAGGAGCTCCTGTTCTTACAGGAGCCGGTTTACCCTGAATGATCTTCCTCTGCCTACCTCCGAACTTCGGTTATCCAGCCAAGAACAGCGGACACTGTTCCAAATAAGTTTGGGGGTATGTACAAACCATTTTGTCTATATTTGTGCATATTCTTTTTCTTTAAAAACAAAAACACATAAAAATTTGTGTATCACTAACCGACAATTTTGAACCTTCCAACTGCTCTCTTCATGCTACGACAGTAAGGACACTGTCCAGTTTAAGTTTGGGGGTACGCTCGGTACGCATTTCTTCCCTTCACATTCATATGTATATTTTGCATCTGCATATTAAATCCATCAAATCCACAAAAATTTGAAAATTTTCTAAAAACATAAAAACTTTTCTGTCAAGTTAGCTTGTGAAAGAACTCTGATTCTTCATCTCGACGGTTTTTGTTTGAAAAAATAGGAATAACTAAATCTTATGTTTAGATTTTGAAAACCTGAAAGATAACTCTCCTTTGAGGTTAACTAGAGCTGATATAAGTCTTTACATCACACTACACGTGTCGTGAGTTTTGGGAATTAGATGATAAGTCTTTCATGTTTAAACTTTTAATCAGATAAATGATTTTCTGAGGATCAAATAGGTTTGTCCTGAAATAAGTAATGTCAAGAATAGTTTATGAAGTAAAGCGAATATGAAGGAACGTTATTGATGCCGTAATTGGAGCTAAGTCTGAAAAATAACCCATCTAAAACTTGATTGGAATGATTACACACCAAACCCACTAAACACGTCTTTTATCCAAAAAAATATTTGAACTACCGGTTATATCTCCGTTCGTATCAAATCATCTGATTTTCACGACAAACTGTCTTTTGTTTTTGGACCTAGGTAACTTGAGTAATTAAGTCCGCTGGGGTGTTTCTACACCTAATGCCCTAAAACCAACTGGTTTGGATGCATTGGCCCAAAGCTCGCTAAGAAGCCTAGAAAGTCCAGTTTTAAAACAAAGTCAAGCAAGTGTCCTCTCCGAGTTAAAATTCCTAACGGTTCTTTGTGTGAGAATAATCTTGATAAAAGACAGGCTTTTATAAAAATTTTAGCGGAGATATGAAGGTTTTATTCTATGATAAAGACTATTGCACGTTCACAGAGGTGTGTATGAAATGAAAACAAGAAAAAGGTGGAGTGAAAAATACGACTTAGTTTCCTGTTATGGAAGATAGAAATTCTGAAGTTGAAACCTTACTGCAAAACGAAACTTGAAAAATGCTTAACTCCTTATAAAACTTATGTAATCCTTTTTAAATTGTTATCTGGGCTTTATTGTGCGACATCATGACTTTATTCGACCTTTCGGGAACTTAACGACACTATTTGCACTACACATAAAGACATATAAAATCTGTAGTTAAATAAGAAGCGAGGTGTGAAAAATAAAGGTTCGAAGGTCTAGACTTAGGATTATAGAATTGTTATTTTCTAAAACAAAACTTTAGGGTTTGAATCTTAGTTATTTTGCAAAACCAACTTGACCGGATTTTATGGGTAGTATCCGCTGAAAACCCTCAGGAGACAACACTCCTCCTACTAGGGACACCTAGAGGTTTAACGGCTTGTTGCACATGCTCAGTGCAATCGCGTTCCCTGCGAAAGTGAGGTTAGGAAATTTTTTTTTGTGAATAAATGGGCTTTGCTCGGGACAAGCAAATGATAAGTTTGGGGGTGTTTGTTCATATCAGATTTTTGCATTTTCATACCGCCCAATTTTTGTCACATTGCATATCGGTAGATACTCTTGAGCCGTGTTTGCTAGTCAATTGCAGGATACAGGTTCTCGGTTCTAAAACGGTGAAATTCATGGAAAACACGACAAAATCCGGGTTCCTGCCAACCACAGATAAAACACGGTCTCCGCTCTTCATCCGTATGTTGCCAGATACCAGTAGGAAGACAAAATGTCAAATCTATGCACAAGGCTCAATGGTAGCACAAGATCCAAGAGATCTACGCGGAGCTCGAGGCAATCATAACAAAATCTTGACAAAAAGTCCACCTTTCCCTCAACAGAAATTCTGGAAAAATCGTGGAGTCAAATTGAGAAAATACACATACCAGAATAAAGGAGACAGAAAACCAGGGAAGCCCAAAAAATAGGAAAGCCCAATTCAACTATAGGGCCGCGGATCCGCGGCCAAAGTGGGGTCCAGGCCGCGGATCCGCGGCCATTCTGGCGCCAAAGACAGAGAGTTTTTTGGGGTATTTTGGTCATTCTGTTTGGGTTCTGGTGGTTGCCCTAGAGTTTCATTTTTTGGCCTATAAATAGCCCAGAACTTTGTGAAGGAAGGGTCCATTCTTGTATTTTCTTTTTCTAGGATTTAGTTTACATGTTCTTCTTCTTCTCATCTCTTCTCCATTAAACTTGTAGTGAGCTTTGTGAGGGAGGAATGGTAAATAAAGAAGATCATTTTATTATCATGCTTGTCTTGCTCTTTCTTTACTTGTTGTAATTTTAATTGTTAAGTAGTGGTTGTTATTTCCTTGTTGTTTCTTTCTTCTCTCTTTTTCTTTATCATTCATACGACAATGATACTTACGCTCGATCCTCGCCAAGGTGAGGTCGCAAATAGTTAGTCGTATTCTTCTAATCTCCCTCTTTCTATCTTCCTCTTTTGTTTTGTTTTGTTTTTCCTTATCATGAAGTGTGAGTAGTTTTATACTTGTTAGGGTAGGATAAGGAAAGTTTGAGAGAAGGAAATCTCTCTCACTCTTTCCTTGCCCAACAACTTAAATCGACTCCCGTTAATTGAACCACAATCCGCTCTTTACGGCACCCTATCCTACATGATAGCGGTGATTCCGTAGTGAGACCGGTTGTGGTTGAATTAACCGGAGGTTATGGATAAGTGCCAAGAACGGACGGACAAGCACCAAAAGGAAGACTTATGCGATGGAAAGCCTAGCTTATACTCGCAAAGTCCTTCCTAGTCGTGCTAATCCCCGTTGTTGCCGATTACCGTAACACCGATATTAAGAGGGGCAACGAAAGATGTGGAGACTCCTAACTCAAACTAACCTAATCCTAACCCTAACAAGCTCTCTTTAAATATCAACTTAACACTTAGATAACCACAATAAAATCTGAAAACAGGACTTAACTCATTAAAACATTTTGAAAAAGACTCCCATCTCCCAGCGGACGACCCGTACTCAACCGGCTAGCTACAAGCGAAACCGTCTTGATTGCGGTATTTAAACTAGAACTTGAACACGCACGTATCCTATCAATCAATAGGCGAGTCTTTTGTTCCCCGTTTTGTATACCGATCGTGTTCCGTTCGTATCGGGGAGAGAGATTCTTCAGTTGATTTGATTCTCCTCGATATCCTAGACTTTGACGTTCTTCTTGGTATGGACTGGCTAGCCACCTGTTATGCATCCGTGGACTGCCGTGAAAAAGCTGTCAGATTCAGTTTTCCTGGTGAGCCGGTTCTTATTATTCAGGGAGATCGTAGTGCTACCCTTCCCAGCTTGATTTCTTCTCTTCGCGCCGGTCAGCTCTTAAGGAAAGGGTGTCAGGGATTCTTAGCCTACATTTGTGATACTAGCTCCACAGAGGTTCCGTTGGACCAGGTCCCTGTTGTGAGAGAGTTTCCTGATGTATTCCCTGACGAGCTGCCTGGTCTGCAACCAGAGCGCGAGATTGAGTTCTGTATTGACTTGATCCCCGGCATGGGGCCTATTTCTATACCTCCTTATCGGATGGCCCCGGCGGAGCTGAGAGAGCTAAAGGATCAGTTACAGGACTTGCTGGACAAGGGGCTTATCCGACCGAGTGTGTCACCTTGGGGTGCTCCCGTCTTGTTTGTTAAGAAGAAGGACGGAACTATGCGCTTATGCATTGATTATCGTCAGCTGAACCGGGTTACTGTGCGGAACAGGTATCCCCTACCCCGCATTGATGACTTATTCGATCAGCTCCAGGGTGCAGGGTTTTTCTCGAAGGTTGATTTACGGTCAGGTTATCACCAGTTGCGAGTTCGGAAGGAGGATATTCCGAAGACCGCCTTCCGTACTCGATATGGTCATTATGTGTTCTTGGTGATGTCGTTCGGGCTCACCAATGCCCCGGCAGCATTTATGGATTTGATGAACCGTGTATTCAGGCCATATCTCGATCAGTTCATCATTGTGTTCATTGACGACATCTTGGTTTATTCTCGGAGCCGGGAGGAGCATGAGCAGCACTTACGTATCACATTGCAGACTTTGAGGGAGCATCAGCTGTTCGCCAAATTTTTCAAATGCGCATTTTGGTTAGATAATGTAGACTTCTTGGGTCATGTGGTGACGAGAGATGGTATTTGTGTGGACCCGAAGAAGATCGAAGCAGTTCAGCCTTGGCCTAGACCAGTATCAGTTACAGAGGTTCGCAGTTTTCTAGGTCTGCCCGGCTACTATCAACGTTTTGTCCAGGATTTCTCCCGCATTGCTGCACTTTTGACCGGGTTGACCCGGAAGGGGGTTCCTTTTGATTGGACCCAGGCATGTGAGGATAGTTTCCAGCAGTTGAAGACTCGTCTGACTACTGCGCCAATGTTAGCTTTGCCTTCAGGATCAGGCGGGTTCGTAGTATATTGTGATGCTTCTAGAGTGGGGCTGGGATGTGTGTTGATGCAGCACGACAGAGTTATCGCGTATGCTTCTCGGCAGCTGAGGAAACACGAGCAGAACTACCCCACCCATGATTTAGAGATGGCTGCAGTGGTATTTGCACTTAAGATCTGGAGACATTACCTATACGGTGAGTCGTGCCAGATATTCACTGACCACAAGAGTTTGAAGTATATCTTCCAGCAGCGAGACCAGAACCTGAGACAGCGTCGATGGATGGAGTTGGTGAAAGATTATGACTGCGAGATTCTATACCATCCGGGCAAGACGAATGTAGTGGCAGATGCTTTGAGTAGGAGGCCCGGAGGTAGCTTATCTTGTTTGAGCGCAGTACAGATGCAGTCGACGGCGGATTGGCAGGTGTTATGTGATAGAAGAGTGCAGTTTGAGTTTACTCCTACAGGGGGACAGCTGGCCCATTTCAGAGCACGCCCACAGTTACTTTACCGTATCCGCGAGGCACAGTCCGGCGACGCCCGTATCTTAGAGATTATTGAGCAGATTCGGCAGGGCAGAGTTTCCGAGTTCATGATTGATGATGAGGGGATACTTCGATTTGGGACTCGACTGTGCGTGCCAGATTCAGAGGGACTGAGGCGTGATATTCTCGAGGAGGCACATAGATCAGTATACAGTGTGCATCCGGGTTCCACCAAAATGTACCATGATTTGAGAGAGGTTTACTGGTGGGACGGGATGAAGAGGATATTGCAGACTTTGTGTCGAGATGCCTGACTTGTCAGCAAGTCAAGGCCGAGCACCAGAGGCCAGCCGGCGAGTTACAGCCTTTGCCCATCCCTGAGTGGAAGTGGGAGCAGGTCTCTATGGACTTCGTTGTGGGTCTACCCAGGACCAGCCGAGGGTACGACTCTATTTGGGTGATTGTGGATCGACTGACGAAAGCGGCTCACTTCCTGCCAGTGAAGACCACTTTTGGATTTTCTCAGTATGCCCAGGTTTATATTGATGAGATAGTGCGACTGCATGGCGTTCCAACTTGATCGTGTCCGACCGTGGCACCCAGTTTACCAGCCGATTGTGGCAGAAACTCCAGGAAGCTTTGGGCACCCGATTGAGTTTTAGCACAGCCTTTCATCCTCAGACTGACGGTCAGTCGGAGCGTACAATTCAGACTCTTGAGGACATTCCCAGAGATTGTGTTTTAGATTTCGGTGGTAGCTGGGATCGTCATTTGCCTTTGATCGAGTTTTCCTACAATAAAAGCTTCCAGGAGACGATTCAGATGGCACCTTTTGAGGCTTTATATGGGAGGAGATGCCGATCGCCTGTATGTTGGACAGAGCTCAGGGAAAGCAGTATTTTGGGGCCGCAGATTGTACAGGAGACGACCGAGAAGATACAGCTTATTCGGGACAGGATGAGAGCGGCACAGAGTAGGCAGAAATCATATGCTGACAGGCGCCGTCGCCGACTCGAGTTCGCTATTGGTGATCATGTTTTCCTGAAGGTCTCTCCGATGAAAGGTGTGATGAGATTTGGGCGGAAAGGGAAACTGAGTCCTAGATATGTTGGTCCTTTCGAGATCCTAGAGCGTGTTGGTCCAGTCGCTTATCAGTTAGCTCTTCCGCCCAGCTTCCCCGATGTTCACCCCGTATTCCATGTCTCGATGCTCCGCAAGTACCTTCATGATCCTTCCCAGGCGATTCAGCACCAAACGATCCAGTTAGAGCGTGATCTTTCTTTCACCGAGCAGCCGGTGGTCATTTTGGATCGGCAGGTGAAGAAATTGAGGTCGAAGGTTATACCGTCCGTTAAGGTCCTTTGGCGTGGCCCGAACAGCGAGAAGGTCACCTGGGAGACCGAGGTCGAGATGAGGAAGAGATATCCCCATCTTTTTGAAGGTACGCGTAGTTAAATTTTAAATTCGGGGACCGAATTTCTTTAAGGGGGGAAGATTGTAACCCTTCGAAAATCGTTTAGGCAGTTTTTCGGTAATCGGCTAATTTTTCGGCTTTTTCCGTAAAAAGTCGAAATAGGTATTTTTCATTGTAGATCTAATTATACAAAATTTAGATAAGATATTACTATAATTTTGTCACTAAAATGTCACTTATAATTTTCTAGTTAAATAAATTTTTTTTCGTAATTAATTATTTTTTTATTATTTTAAGCCTTTTAAAATACATTTAATTAGGGATAAATACAAATTTAATTAGGTAAATTTCTTAATTAGGAGTCTTTATAAGCTAAAATATGGTGTTAATAAAATTGTATCATGTCTTGCAAACTTTTGGTTTAAAGGTGGGAAATTTAATGAAAAATGAGGTAAAAAATGGGTTTTTTTGTAAAAAAGTTGACATGAAAGCATGAAATGATAACATATGATGTTGTAATGAACTAGAAACTTCTCCAAAATTTCCCCACCTCCTCCTCTTGCTGCAGCCGACCCCAATTCTGCAGAATTTCCCCACTTTCCACTTCATTCTTGCTTCTTTTTCTTGCTAAAAATCAATAAAAATTCACATTTTTCCATCTCCATTCAAGGCCAAACCCTAAACCACTCTCTCTTCTACCCAAATTGGTTCAAAAACTAGATGAAAGGAGGCTTCTTGGTGACTTGATCATGCTAGGGTTCAAGCTTGAGAGGTGAAAATTCTAATCTTTTTGTTAACTTGTGGTTTAATTATGCTAGAATTGAAATTCTAAATATTAGTTTAGTGGTAAATGTTGTTTAGGAAAAATCAAGAGAAGGATTGATTTTAAAACTAGGGTTTGAAGCATAGTGTTAGGATTAAATTAGGGCTTTGGGTTTCTAATTGGTTGTAGTGGTTAATGGTGTATTTATATGTTTGCTAAATCGTTAAAATTCGATGTTTGCATTGAATCGGCGTTGAATTTGCTTGCTAGATTTTTACGAAAAATAGAATGCGTTCAATTTGCGTTAGGTTAGCAATTAAATTAGCTTCGTATAGGATTATTAGAATGCGCGAATGCGGGGTTTCGTCTAGTCGGGTTGTAGTTTTGTCGATTTCCTCGAAATGACGATTTTAGTTAAAGGTTAGCGATTTTCGTGCGTTTTTCCGCGCACTGAGTGCATGCTATGATTAATTTGAGAGCGTGGATAATTGTATGTTGTGACTTGCATTGTGTTAGGTTTTGTAATCTTATGCTTGATATTGTGCAAATATAGGATCGATCGGGGAAACATCGGACACGGTGCGAAAAGGCAAGGCGGTGGCCGGATCGGATTAGCGGAGATTTCAGGTGAGTAGATATATTCATCTATGGGGGAATCGTCTGGATGGCGCGAGGCGCCCCCTTAGTTAGGATTACCCTACTTTTGCAAGATTTATATATTAGCTAACTTATCCATTCATGTACGCTGCATACCCTTATAGCGAACAGTATATTACATTGCATGGACATTCATCTATACTTATGCGATATCACTTCGTAGGGCACGAACACCATTACCATTAGCATCTGTTGCACGCGCACTAATCATGTGACACACACGCCTTTGGTAATTGCCATGCCACGTGCACTATAGAACCTGTTTAACTTAATAACGTCATTGCATTCATACATGATATATGGAGTTGCATAGCATGCATATACCTCGCATTACCATCATATCTACAGAGATTTCTAGCCAAAACTCACATCATATACATTGATATCATAGACATTTATCATATATAACATGTGAACATTATGATTTTCTCGAGGATTTTAGTATTTCTGTGATTTCTGGATTTTTGGGGAAAACCGCAAGAATTTAACAAAAGCTTATATTTATCGTTTTTAAAACAAAGTTGCGGTTTTCTCGTGATGTATGTGTCGTCCACCATGAGTTTTCATGTTTTCTGTTGGATTTCGAGACCCGATTCGAGGAGTGGATGAACCATCTCGGGTACATGGTGGGCCCGGTATGGTACCCCGGGGCAAGAAGATCGAGTTGTAGACGATGAGCCTGGCAGGGGAAGACTACCTACCGGTGATGTCTGGCGCGGCGGATATCCGGAGGATACCGACCGTTGTCGTGAGATTTATGATATGGGCCGATCCGGACTGACGGAGCCCGATATTGAGACAGATATGATTCCTATTTGGTGTCGATGCTTGACACGGGTTTTCAGATGATTTCTTGATGATACTTAGCTATTGCACAGATATTCATTTTCTAAAAGTTAAGAATGCAGTAACCTTAACATTTAAAACACTTAAAGAGTTAGAAAAGACATTGCATACATGTTCATGCATACTAGAGATATTATATCACATATGGACATACAGGTTGTTTCGCATTGCGTGCATTCTTACGATTGCCTTACTAGATGTTATATTTACTCACGAGCTGGCAACTCACCCCCGTTGTGCCACAGTGTCTTGCAGGTCGGACCCGTCACTCTTGTAGAGGCGGCTATCTTATCATCAGCTCCTTTTGTGCAGACTCGCGACATCGCCCGTAGGTGGGTTGCGAGCAAATTTTATATCTTTTGCTTTATCATTGTATCTAGTATTCTCTATCTACCACTTTATATATTGTATATGCGACATAGTGATGAGACTGAGAGATTTGAATATTGGTGGTTTCTTTTGGGTCGAGCTCACTTGAGCCGGCGTTGCGTTTTCTGATATTTTGGGTTTCTTCTATGCTCTTTTCTTGGTATTGCTTATATATTGCATGTGGTTGTGATCCGCCCTGGGCGAAGAGCTAGCTCCCGCTTGGGGATGCCATTTTTATGATTTCATATGTATTATCTTGTTGTACCCATTTTGGAGGATAGAAAATACAGGGGAGACTCTGCCGAAATTTTCGGAAATTTTTGATGTTTTAAAAAGGGATTCTATGATACTTAAATGATTTTAAAAACCATTTTCATTAAAGGTTTTCCTTCACTCTCTTTTGATTTGGTTTAGATTCTTCTGGGCTTTGGCTGACTTAGGTTACGGTACGCCTTTAGACGTCTCGTAATCTAAGTGTCAGTCGCGTTCCGTACTTTCGGGTCGTGACATCATAACCCAATGAGCACCTGTATACATCTTAGGTGAACCAACTGACACCAGTGGCTTGTGAGACCGGCCACTGCCCCTCGTCGGGGTCTCGACTGTATACACTAGTCTACTCTGGAGTATCGATGCCCTGTCTCGAAACTCCCACGACTAGGGACCTTTTAAGGATGTGCTTATAGACTCCAGCTCTCACTTATATGATTGCCCTCATACTGCTGGTAGTCAAGCAAGAATCCTAGGGGCTCTATCAACGTGTAATAGCGACTCGTAAGGTCACCTAAAGCAGTACACGATGATAAAGATAAACAAGATAGCATACTATCATCTCGAGTAAGACTGTCCTACCGGCATTGGTCCTCCCTCAATCATTGCAATCACGTGCCTTTGATCCAATAATTGACTCTGAGGGCACTATATCCAACAATCTCCCACTTGCACTCGTGGCTAATTATTGCGATGTCGCATACTCACAGCCCGTGTGATACCGAACATGCAACTCCTCTACAAGTCAGTCTCACAAAGCTCCTTTGTGAAACTATTGCATTCGAGGAATAGCCTCAGTGAGTGGATCCGCTGTGGTGTTTCTTTCTCTGTCTCTCTTTATCTCAAGTTCGCGGAGAAAGCCATCTCCCGAAATGAGCAATACCTGTCTTAGAATATGTCTGGATATCTGATGGGACCTAGCTCATAAATGAACTCCAAATCCAAACTTCTTAGACTGTATCGTCAACTGAACTTAATCAGTATCCTGCGCCATGCCTTCCCTCAATATCCATCTGAACCACCTGTCTAAAATACTGCGCCTCGTCAGAAGGAAAACTATAACTCTGACAGCCATTCTGCCATCCAGGTCACCTTGGAAGCCTCGAATGATAACTGTCTCCCGAAGGAGAATGCTGTTATCATATCCCTAGAGCATCCACTTATGTTCTAAAACTGCTTCCGACTGTTTCTCCAGGATTGGATCAATATCACCTTATTGCACCTCCTGCAAGAACAACATCTGGTGTGGTACTTGACATTTCATGATTGACTCAATTGCCTAAGCAAGTGATCTACCAATCATGCGTATTCCTCTCCCCTTTAGTCTGTAAGACACCTTTAGAGAGGGTGACTCCATTACCTGCAGGTACACTACCATGCCAGGAGTCGTCCATTCTAAATACTCTTAGAATGCGGTCAAAGTACCAAGATTTGGAAACCACCCAAATCTAAATCTAAAACCATAGATCTAGTAACCAGAATGTCTGATATAAGATCCAATTCCTATGTGGAGAAACTATTGTGTGACAACCAAAGTATAACCGATCGTAATATAGGAATATCACTTCCTACTCTGTATATGTCATCAAATATCAGGACATCACACCCTACTACCTTCTTAACAGATCCATCCCCTATTCTGATGAAGTCAAACCTATGACTGTCACGTCAGAAATAGATGATCTATCTCCACTATATCTGCTTTAGTCTATAAATAGACATAAGCCACTTGTCCACCATGCTTCCGCTGCTCCCACTGACCATGACAACCCTCTGGCAGAGTCATATAAACGTGCACTTCTAAAGCTAGTTTAGAACGACGCTATACTCATCCTCCTGCCGGGTCTCACAGTCTGGAACAACAGCAATGGAAAGTCTGGGTAAACAAGAACTTCCCTGCCACCGTCCTTGAGCATACCGAAGTACCTCTCGAGCGCTTGAGGTTACCCACTTTATCTGCGGAGTGGCCAATGGGATGTCAAACCAGATTGAATCTTTAGGTTCTTATCAAATCTTCAGTAATCGTTTGCGGTTCTGGAATCACTTCCAGTTCTACCATACTCCTAATACTGTTTTCTGAAAAAATCCATTTTTATTAAAACTGTGGCGAGTCAAGAACAATATCACTATTGTTCTTCCAGATGGTAGAATGTCAACCCTCGTCATAGCCCAGGTCAACCCACAAACAGCCATTATAGAAACGTGCCTTGAGTTATCCGGAGTCTGGTTTTAAGCATAAGCCGGACAACTCCCCGTACCTTAACAATGTCAAGATATGAACTGTTCTATATCCAATATAGAAACAGAGGCACTGATTTAATTGAACCAGATTCAAATCATGCAGCTGTCTCCAGTACATGTCAACAAAATAAAAGAGAGGCCGATCAGCGTTACTCAACTTAGGAGTACTTCCAATTATGAGTAACCTGAAAGAGAAGCTAGTTCTCTTAATCATTACTATCAACTGAATACCATTCATAAGTATCTACATCTTCGATCACCTTGAAGAATCCCGATACTTGCAATACCTGGTTCTCTACTCTATTCTTATACCTATAACTTAGACCCTGTGTTTCTACGAAATACCTGTCTAAAACTTAAAGAAGTCATAAGTAAACTGAATATAGTACGAGGACCAACCCCTCTGTCCTAATGGACACTGGACAATATACAATACTCTGTATAAGTCCCTTGAGTCTAATAACTCATTCCCTGTGTGTCGTAGGTTGAAAACTGTACTTATGGTTAAGAAGAATTACACCGCTGCTTAATGCTCCTTACCTAACCATCCACTGATATAGGTAAATGTCATGGACATAATCTCAAAAAGGTATATCTCACTCTATGAAAATAGACGTACATATATATCAATTTGAAATTGGTGCATAACAACGGATATTCAAAACCAAATATTTGCCGTCCGGCAAACAACCCAGGTGACATCCTCAAATATACCAATTACAACGAATCCCGATATAATGAGGATGATCGCCTAATTCCCAATAACTTACTCCCACTCATCATCTGTAAAACCATATAGATGAGAGAATCAAACCTGGTAAATACATACTCTGGAACAAGTGTCTAATTGGGAAATCAGTTTTCTTTTAACAGTACACAGTGAAACTGAAACATTGAAATGTTTCGATGGGGTATCCTGGTATTCCTAGTAATGCCTCTTCCATTATCCAGATTCACAACTGTAACCGTATAATTCTTTGCCATCTCTCCAAATCCCTTTATATGTCTTTAGTCATTACCTTCTGCACACCCCTTTAGGCCAAATGGTTTTCTTCCTTCCCTACCGTTCGGCACCAGCCTATGGTTTGGAAAAAGACTATCCAATAAGCATAATGGGTGTACTGTCCTAGTCCTAAGAGCACTCGCAATGCGAGAGAAGGTGAAGATAAAAGATACCTGAATGAACTTTATTCCTATTTCTCCTAAACCAGGATCCATCCCCGAACTGGAACAAGTTCCTTTCGAGTTCGTATATAACCATACGACGGATTATCCAATAAACTGGGATCTTCGTAGTGATACGGAGTGTCCTGGAGAAATACAAAGGTGATTTAGGATTGGCGAAGAAATACTTGGTTTGGTCGTGAATAGCAGTCGCAATTTACTTTGCCCTCTTACTAATCCCTTTCTTTGTCTTAACTTAATACCTTCTGTACACCGTTTAGCCTAATTGGTTTTCTTCATTCCCTATCGGTCGGCACCTTCCTATGGTTTGGAAGAAGACTATCCAATTTGCGTAATAGGTGTACTATCTCCTAAACCAAGGAGTACTCGTAATCTGAGAGAAGGTAAAAGGAAAAGACAACTGAATAGTCCTATTCGTTTTCTCCAGAACTAGAAACCTTCCTCGAATTCGTTCGAGTTCGTATATAACCATACGATGGTTTTGTCCAATGGAAGTGGACGTTCGTAGTAATACGGGGTGTCCCGGAGAAACAGGGTAAAAGTAGGAGTGGCAATGAGGTTTGCAACTCTGACAATCCAAAAGCCAGTGTTAAGAAGGTTCGGTCAACTTGGTTACTGAGTCATAGTCTAGGGTCGGGTCAATGGTCGCTGCCAAGGAGAGAGAGAAAAGAAACACTCAGCGTGCACTCTAACCTAGATCAGAATGGTTATCACTTTATCTAATCTGGAAACCTCCCACTGTAACGTCAAATTCTTCCCCAAACCTGAAAGAAGAATTAGCCGGGATCACCCGAGGAGTAAACCAACTCATCTGTGGGAATCGGGCTCCAACTATCATCGCATGATAACGTGACGGAATCTGCTCACGTTATCACACTCCAGAAGGTATGCGCATATCTGGCAAGTTTCAGTTCTTTTGAAACTCCCGATGTGGATTTTTGCCCCATGCTCTTATGACCTTGACGAAGGCCAACATATCATAAGTCACATGTCAAGTTCTACCCGTCATTATCCAGGTTAATTTGAACCCACCCGTACATACCTTTGACGAAGGCCAAAATAGTAGTATGACTGTCCCAAACCAACGCATCTATCTATGCTGCAGAAAAGTAACAAATTGCTACCATACACTATGCCTTGACGAAGGCCAACATACATAGCATGAATACTAAGTGCTACCGTTCTGAAATGACGGAGGGATACGAATGGTTTCTGGCGAAAACCTTTAACGTAATGAACTTGATATCGTTGAAGGAACTGATAGCTTTGAAAAAATATAGTGACGAAAACCTTTGCTAAAGAGGTCACTCCCGGTGAAGGGATCTCGGCTCTTTCCCCGTAGAATGAGGTGCAGGATATTCCAACTGAATACCACGATGCAAAGCAAAAGTAATCGGCTATAGTGAAGTTATTGCCCTAACGCAAACTTTTTTCCAAGGGGTCACTCCCGGTGAAGGGATCTCGGCCCTTGCCTAGTCGACTGAGGAGCAGGATATTCCAACTGAATACCATGATGCAAAACAAAAGAGAACGCCCTTGCAATAACAGCTTTTTGAAAAGTGTTCCAACAACATCAGAATAGGTTTGTTTATCTTGCATTGATCCGAATCAACGCAGTCCCATCAATTGATCACACCACAAAAGAACGAAAATAATGATGTACGTATATGCCATCCGCATTCGCCACTGGGTCCCGTCATCACCCGTTAGGTTACTTAACTAACGACAGAGCGGGGACTGGACTAGCGCGGATGCAAAACATATCCAACATCTACTAGTATATATATCAATATATAATATCGCTCATGGCATGATAAAATGCAACATCATAGAAATTTAGAGCACCACAGAATAATACAGATATCTGGGATCCCCGGGTTTCATAGAGCCGCTACTGAAACCCGATGTTCCCTTGGTCGTGTGGATAGCCTGTGCAATGAGAATCCTTGACCCCTATGGGCGCGGCAAGTTACCCGCCAAAACCTGAAGCGAGGCAGCCCCCTTCAGCTACGTGAATGGACCACCCAGCACTTCACGGAATCCGGTAACTTGGGCACCCCTCCTTAGGTCAACCTGTACCCCCTATGAGTACGGCGAATAGCCATGCCAATTCTAGAGTAAAGCCCCCTCCGTCTCAATGCCATGAGATGCGGGCTCGTTGCCCTCTAGAACCCGGCTATCCGTGCATCCTTCCGCGGGGTAATCCTAGTACAGAAAGTAAAAATATACATACAACGGGTACATCGACCTCGACCTGGTCATGCCCCAAAGGAATAATACAAACAGGCAGTGACGGCTGTCCACATGTCGGACGCTCGCCCCGCAATATCAAATGTACATATAAAACAAAACTGTACTAACATTGCATCCAGGGCTATCCCCACGACCAATCCGCAACTTCACAGCACAACACAGAACATCAACGTGAATGTTACGTTCGCAAATACGTCTAAAAGGGCTATAGCAGATAGACTGGATTTACCGACCGAGTGACATTCACGGTCGCAGATATAATGTAAATACTGTGAACAAGCATATTTAAATTATCTGATCGATCAAATTTTATCAAGCGGGCCCCAAGCATTACTGTAGAACTTACAGAAAATCTGGGCCGAAAAAGAATATCCTAAAACCCCTATTTCCAATTCAGAAGCAATCTGCAAAAATTTGGTCAAATGATCGGTCAAAAGCGCGGCGGAACCGCGGCCCAAGCATGGGTTTGGCTGCGGTTCCGCGGTGGAATGGTGAGATCTCGCGACCAAATTTTCACAGATTGCTTAGATTTCCATGCACAGTATTCTGCAACAACCTGAAAAATTTTTGGAGCAGAAAAAATTTCGACAGAAAACACATGAACTGAAAATACGGTATTTGCGATTTTTTTTCGATCGGGTTTTAAACATACTAGAGCAAGGTAGGCATGGTTAATGGCGTGGCTCTGATACCAATGTAAGTCCGCGGCGGCGCCCCGGCCGTCGATTCGACGCCGGAAACGCGGAAACTAAAAAAAACTTTGCAATCTAGCAAACCGGCACCACCACGCACTAAATACCCAGATCGGGCCATTAACCTAGCTACTAGCAAACTAAATGATGGGTAGAGAAGTATACCAAGCGATCCGTGTCCTTCGGTCTTCATCTCCACTCCGATCTCCTGCGGAATCTCCGTCTGTCACGTCCTCGTCGGAAAGGGCACCACGTAGACGAATACTTTTACGGGCTCCCACCTCTGGACCGAGGCAACTCGGGCGCGAAGTTGGCAAGCGAGGCGTCCAAGGGTTGTTATAGACTAGTGTAGAATCATTGTCTCTTTTGGGGTATATGAAGTTGCCTCGATGGAGGGATAGAAGGAATGAACCTTGGAGAGGTGAGAAGGGTTTTGTGAGCAAGCCAAAAATGAGATGTATCAATTTCCCTCTCTCAATAAAATGAACCTCTCCCTCACTCAAAAGTGGCCGGCCCCTTGATCAAGAATGGTGGAGGGAATTATGAATGGAAAAAGCAAGTGGGAAAAAAGAATTGATAAAGATTAATCAAAAAGGTTCACACAAATTTCTCACTCACAATCTTTTCATTTCCCTTCTAAAAAAATGCAAGGAATGCCAAGAAAAGAATCTCATGACTATGAGGCACAAATGCAAGAAACCCCTCCACAAATAAGTTATTTGCAAACTGCAAATAACCCCTTCCATCAGAAACTCCGGCCGTGAAAGAACAAAGGAAAACCGGCCGGAACAGAATGCAAACTGGAAACTTCAGAAAACTGATCCCGTAATAAATTACAGGAAAACCCCACTACTGCATATACATGCCCGCATTTGTATTCCCACTGAACACAAATGCAAAGAGACAAAAACTACACTGTCTAATACTAGGATCCGGCGTAAGCCAAAGCCGGCAAGTAAAATCCGTCCGATCACGATCCGTGCAATACCGCACGTATCTGATCGAACTTTGCCAAATCTCCATACGGCCTCTACAGCGTTTTGCCCAAAACTTGAGTAACTGTCTGTGTGGTAGACTCTAAAGACTCGTCAATACTATGGCTGTGGATTTAACCACTAGCACGTCAGAGGTATTAGCCATACGTGACGGGCCACCGGCTATTGACCAAAAGGGACGTCGATGAGCGAACTCATCCTGACACCTTACTGAGCCTGTCAGTGACAATATCCGTACATTCCGGTCCGTTCGTCTATGAGTATCGCATGGCGGGCCTAGTGGGTTGGTAAAAGTCAGACCCTCAAAAGCGGTACAAGTCGTGTCGGAGTGTAGCCCAGAATACCCTGAGATACTACTGGAATACCTACCAGCAAATCTCCTGCCTTGGCCAAGGACTTTTCATGTTCTGGCTCTCCTAGACACAGCGCGACCTCACCCCCAATACCGGGAGAGACGAACCCCTGCAGATCCGCTCACTGCCTCCATGTGGCTCGGGACTGTACCCAACTAAAACCTGTTTGCACGTCTCCTTTGAGCATGGTAGGGTAGTAATCAAAGCACAGTGGGAACTCACACGAGACAAATGACGATCTCAGGTCGATGAACTAACCTGTACACAAGTCACCAGGGAACTGCTATCTGACGTCCGGTATAATCCTAACTAGCAGGTTCCCGGCGAGTCCTGTCCAGTGTACTCATAACCCAATGAGCACCTGTATACATCTTAGGTGAACCAACTGACACCAGTGGCTTGTGAGACCGGCCACCGCCCCTCGTCGGGGTCTCGACTGTATACACTAGTCTACTCTGGAGTATCGATGCCCTGTCTCGAAACTCCACGACAAGGGACCTTTTAAGGATGTGCTTATAGACTCCAGCTCTCACTTATATGATCGCCCTCATACTGCTGGTAGTCAAGCAAGAATCCTAGGGGCTCTATCAACGTGTAATAGCGACTCGTAAGGTCACCTAAAGCAGTACACGATGATAAAGATAAACCAGATAGCATACTATCATCTCGAGTAAGACTGTCCTACCGGCATAGGTCCTCCCTCAATCATTGCAATCACGTGCCTGTGATCCAATAATTGACTCTGAGGGCACTATATCCAACAAGCTTGCTGAAAATTAGTAGGCTCATCATCATCGATGATGCAATCCTCTCGATCCCCATCTAGAAGAAACCCATAGTATCTTTCAGGAGGATGAGAAAGCTTACAAGATCTACGGAGTGGCGTTGGTTCATCGGGTTCTATTGAAACCTGAGATTCCACTATGTCCTCGGCAGAAGTTTAAGGTTCTGGAATTTCTTCCAGCTCTACCGCGCTCCCACTATTTTCTTTTGCAAGAAATTCTCTCTCTAAGAAGACAATGTGGCGAGCGACAAACACCTTTTGTTCTTCAGTTTGGTAGACCATGTACCCCCTTGAATGTTTGGGGTATCCTACAAACTTGCACAAAACCGATCGTGCCTCGAGCTTGTCCGGACTATGCTTTTTAACATATGCCGGACACCCCCATATCTTGATATACTTGAGATATGGTCTCTTCCCGCTCCACATTTCATATGGACTGGTAGGCAAAGACTTAGTTGGAACTCTATTCAATAAGTATGCTGTTGATTCTAGAGCAGAACCCCAGAAGGAAAGAGGCAACTCAGCACTACTCATCATTGAACGCACCATATCTAATAGCGTGTGATTCCTCCTTTCTGATACACCATTATGCTGAGGTGTATAAGGTGAAGTAAGCTGAGAGAGAATTCCATTCTCTTTTAAGCAATTAAGGAAACTGGTACTCAAGTATTTTCCACCTCGATCAGATCGAAGTGTCTTGATGCTTTTACCAGTCTGTTTCTCTACTTCATTTTTCTACTCCTTAAACTTTTCAAAGGCCTTGGATTTATGTTTCATTAAGAACACATGTCCATACTTAGAGAAGTCATCAGTAAAAGTGATGAAGTAGGAATGACCGCTTCTCGCATGCGTAGACATTGGACCACATACATCACTGTGTACAAGTCCCAAGAGTTCTGTGGCTCTTTCTCTGTGTCCGGTGAACGGGGATTTGGTCATTTTTCCTTTGATACATGATTGACAAGTTGCATATGATGAATATTTGAATGGATCTAGATATCCATCTTTATGTAACTTAGTCAACCTTGTTTCGTTTATATGACCAAGTCTACAATACCATAGGAAAGCTTGGCTTGAATCTGGAGCCTTTCTTTTAAGCGTGTTTTGAATATTGAAAATTCGAGGTTGATTAAGTATGTATATGTCGTTTTCTAGTGTGCCATACCCAATCAGTTCTTGATTTAGGAGAATGTTCATGACTTTTATTTCAAGCGCAAAATTATATCCTTCATTAGATAACAAAGACACTGATATAATATTACACAACATACTGGGAATACAAAAACATCTTTACAACACCAAAATGTGCCCACTAGTCAACCCTAGGTGATATTCCCCTATTGCAATAGCATCTACATGCATTCTATTGCCCATCCGGAGAGTCATATCACATGTCCCCAGTACTCTACTATTTCTCAGATCCTGCAATGAATTACAGATGTGAGAACCAGAACCGGTATCAAGTACCCATGATGTAGAGTTTACTGAAAGACAATTTTCGATTATGAACACACCTGAAGCAGAAGCAACAACTTGCTTCTTGTTCTTGGCTTTGAAGGCCAAACAATCCTTCTTCCAGTGCCCTTACTTGTGACAATAAAAGCATTCGTTCTTTTCTGTCTTCCCCCTTCCTGCCTTATTCGTTCCCTGCACCTTCTTTACCCCACCCTTCGGTTTGGTGGCTATCATCTTTTTCTTCCCTTTATCTTTCGCTTTAGATTTAGAAGAGGATGATTGGCCAACATAGAGAACGGGGGTCTTCTCCTGTTTCAAGAAGGTCTCTGCTACCCTAAACATGTTGAGGAGCTTTGGAAGATCAGCTTCCATTTCGTTCATGTTGAAGCTCAGCACGAACTGAGAGAAGGTGTGGGGAAGGGACTGCAAAATCAAGTCGATATACAAATCATTCTCTATCACGCATCCCAGGTTTGCGAGTTCCTCTATGAGGCTGATCATTTTCAGGACGTGCTCTCCTACAGGTGATCCTGGAGCTAACCTCATCTTGAAGAGTTTCCTTGAGGTCTCGTACCTCGCGATACGGGAGTGCTCCCCATACAATTCCTTGCCATGGAGAAACATGGATATAATATCCATACTCTCGTGCTGTTTCTGGAGTTCATTTTTCATGGACGCCAGCACGATACACTTAGCTCTCTCACAGTCTAGATCCCAGGTTTTGCGAACTTCCTTGTCCACAACTGAGGAATCCGGTCCTGGGATAAGGGGAGGAACAACGGTGGTAACATATGCTACTTTGTCATAAGTCAGTGCAATGTTGACGTTCCTTAGCTAATCTTTATAGTTCTGCCCGGTCTGTATATTTTTTTCAAGTAATAGTTTTAGTCCTGTCATGGTAGCTGCCAGAGAGAGAGAAAAGAAAACACTCAGTATATGCTCTTGCAAGTTTAGATTGGTTATTTATTTATCTAAACAGGATGGCTCCCATTGTTTCCTTAAATCCTTCTTCAAAACCTAAAAGATGAAGTAGTCAGGATTTAATCACACGTCACAATACATGCTTAACCTTTCAGCCAGGCCAGTGTTGATACTTTGAGGGAGGTTTTCCAATGCTTTCGCGAAGTTCCGTAATTAAATAACCTCTTTTCCCTGGAGGCATATCCCCTCTAACACATTTCTAGACACCTACTTGGTTTATAGCATTGATTGTTAAGTGAGAAAATTTCCCGAGAGTAATCCTACTCTTCAATGGGATCGGGATCCAACTATCATTGCATGATGCACTAGTTGGAAGACACTCTAGTCACCAAACTCTAGAAGGTATGCTAAATCTGCAAGTTTCCTTAATGTTTGAAACTCCCGATATGATTTTTACCCCAAGCTCTTATGACCTTGACGTAGGCCAACAAATCATAAGACGCAAGTCAAGTTCTACCCGTCGTAGTCCTGATTAATTTAGGTACATCGTATATGCCCTTGATGTAGGCCAACAAGACTGTACGTCTGTCCTATACTAATGCATCTATCTATGCAACAAATAAGCAAACACACTGCTACCATACACTATGCCTTGACGTAGGCCAACAAGCATAGCATGAATACGATGTGCTGTCTATTTGAAACGACGCAGGGTTACGGCTGGTTTTTGGAAAAAAACCGTTAACGTAGTGAACTTGATATAATCGAAAGAACCAAGATAGCCTTTATTAAAAGGAGTGGTTTAAGCTCCGCATTTAAAATTTGCTTTTTGAAGAAAACCGAGTGGTCTTGAAATTGTTCCAACGATTCAGTTTAGGTTTTATTTTTCTTTGCATTCATAATAATGCGTCCCATCATTAACCTATCATTACAGATAACAACGAAAATACAACGTCCTCTTATGCCATCCGCATTCGCCACGGGGTCCCGTCATCACCCGTTAGGTTACTTAACTAACGGCAGAGCCGGGGCTGGGCTAGCGCAGGTGTAAAACATAAGCGACGTCTAAATAGCTATCATATATAGATATTGTACATTCGTCAGACGCAATAATAGGCATTCCAGATCACGGATGAACTTTATTGGATATACAAGTAATCCGGGTTTCTTTTGATCCTGCAAGGAAGGACGGATTACACAGTTGTGATGAATAGCCATTACCCTACCCCAGACCCTTACGGGTACGACAAACTACCCGCCAAGTACCCAAAGTGAAGCGGTCTCCCTCAACAACGTGAGTAGGCCACTAAACACTTCGAAATACCCGGTAGTTTGTGCACCCCACCTTGGGTCTATCCTAGAAGCAAAAAAAATAAAAAGAAATAATATTACGGTGGCTACAACCGCAACCTGGATGTGCCCCGCAAAATAATATTACAACTTATTACAATTACATCGAATGAATTAATACAATAACCCATCACAAAACCCCGGCTAATCATCACAACAAACCAATACAGTTCATAATCACAAACAGTTAAAACATTACAGATATGTGCAACCCCCTGCCAACCGTCATACTAGCAGTTAGGGGAGGTTTACGAACACATAATACAGTTCACAGATATAATCAAACAAGCAAACATCATATAATTTCGAACGTTCAAACACATTAGATTCTACTCCAAAACTTCTCTGTAAACCTGAAACATGAGCTGAAAATAAATCATTCCAGAAAAGACAAAACATCACAGAAGATTCATAAGGAAAAACTGGGCTGAATCGGCTCCAACTCGGCCGCGGATCCGCGTGGAATCGGCCGCAGTTCCGCGGCTCTGTGGCCGATTCAGGAGCCCATTTTTTTCCAGTGTTCTTATAATTTCATGTAGGTTATTCTGGACGTCCCTGAAAAAATTTTAGGCCTCATTTTAAAATCGACAGAAACTATGTGATATCCGTGTATTTTCCGGTTCGTTTTCCGTTCGAAATTCATACGACTTTGCAAATGAGTTAATTATTATTTAGTGAGGCTCTGATACCACTGTATGTCAATGTGCAACACCCCACGAGTTGCGGGGAGGCGGAAATATGAAAAACGATCTTGTTCTATAACCATACATCGACTAACCGAAGATCTTTGCTAATCGATAATTAACAACCACCATAGATGTTCTTAGCTACTATGTAAAGAGATTATTCCTCGTGAATCGTGTCTTTCGTCTTTTCGATCTCAACGTCCTCCTCGGCCTCCTCTAAGTGATAGATGATCCACCCGAGAACCCTAATCCAAGCTTCACCTCCAAACTTGAGGTAACTAAGTTTCTCTAGTTGCTAATCAAAGGAACTTAGATCATATAGAGTTAGGTTATGGAGTGTTTAGTCTATTCTAATCCTTGATCTCGACTCATGAGTGGTAGGATTAGAGTTTGAAAAGAGAGTGAGCTTGAGGAGAGAGAAGGTGAAGAAGATAATATGATAATGATATTGTTTCTCACTTGAATATATGAAGCATAATGAATAAACAAATAAATGAATAAATGTGATTATTCATCATGCTACGTTAATTCAATATGAGTGATTCACTATGTGAGTCATTAAGCATTTAATAATGCATTAATGACATGATGAATCACACAAAATGAGTCACAATATCATTTAATGATAATGGCACCTAAACCCTCAAGTCACCATGCTTCTAGAAGCTTCCCATAAAATTACGAGAATGCCCCTCCTATCCGTAAAACACGGAAAAACTTTAGACTGTTTAAATCGAATAACCTGATACTAGAATCTGGCTTAAACAAAAGTCGTCAAGTAAAAACTGTCCGAATGTCGTAGGTGCGTTTAAACACGTATTCGTCTGAACCCTTTGTCGTAAAACCATACGACCTCTATATCGTTTCTCCTTGGGTTGGGAAATCTCTGTGTGTGACTCTAAAGACTCGACTACTATGCTGGCAGTGGATTTAACCATAGACCGCAAGCGGCACTAGCTGTACGTAACGGTCCCCAGGTAGATGTCGATAAGAAGGCCGATGAGGAAACCCATCCGAACTCCTACTGAGCTTGTCCGTGACAATATCCGCGCAGTCCGGTCTGTTCGTCTAAGAGTATCGCATGTATGGTCTAGGGGGGTGGTGAACGTCAGACCCCTAATAACCGTACAAGTCATGCCGGCATGGCTCAAGACCATCCGAGAATCTACTGATAGTCTATCAGTAATTCTCAATCAGCCCTGGCCAGAGACTTATGGTAATGACCAACCGATCACTGTGCGATATCAACTCCTATACCGGGAGAGACGAATCCCTAACAGTCGCTCACTGCCTCCACGTAGCTTGGGACTGTGCCCAACTAAAACCTGTTTACACGACTCCTTTGAACTATGGTAGGGTAGTAATTAAAGCACAGTGGGAATTCACACGAGAAAAATGACGACCTTAAGTCAACGGACTATCTGTACACATTTCACCTGAGAACTGCTATCTAACGTTAGGTATAAATACCATCCAGTCAGTTCTCGGTGAGTCCTGTCCGGTGTACTCACACCCAGTGAGCATCTGTATACAATCTTAGGTGCATATCACCAATGGCCGCGGTACCAATCCATCGCCCCCCGTCAGGGTCTAGATATGTATACACTAGTCTACTCTGGAGGATTGATGCCTTGTCTCGATACTCCTGCGACCAGGGACATTTATGAATGTGCCTATTGACTATCCAGCTCCTACAAGTACGACTGCCATCACAACGCCGGTAGTCAGGCAAATACCCTATGGGCTTTATCAACATATTTATAAATACAAAGTAAATTATATCACATGTTAAGATAAAGACAAACCAAATAGCATACTATAATATCAAGCAAGATTGTCATTTACATATATATCCCTAGCATCCTATACAATGAAGGCTTCTAGGGCATATATATCCAACAAAAACAAGCAACACCTGAAACACAAAAACCGAGAGACTGGAAAACAAAACCAAAACGAAGCCCAAAGCCTACTAAAAAACCGGCGAGCTCGGAATTTTACTACATGCCGCCAGTCAAAAACCATCGAGAGTGGTTTGTTTTCCTGTAGTGTTCATGTAACATCTCATGTAACATTCTGCAACTGCTTAAATATATTTTAGACACTCTGAAAATTTTGATAGAAACTAGGTTTTGATTTTGTGTGTTTCGGAGTTGTTTCGGTTTCGAAATTCTACAAACATCGTTTAAATCTCTGCTTGGCTCTGATACTGATTTTGGGTTCCCAAAGGCGGCCGCGGGGTTTCGGGAGGCGTCATCCATGCTGTTTTCAAAAAAAATTGCGCGCTAAAGAACCCTAACCTATAATCTAAACTAGAGAATTAGACGAACAAGCATGTAAACATCTTTACATCTATGTGAACAAGGAATACAACCTTTGTAGACCGGTCCTTCACTTCAGTAGCTCCATTTAGTAGTCCCTTCGCTCCATGTAGTGATCTCCCGGACTCTAGTGAGGCTCCACAAGGTAAAATGAACAAGCTTGCTTGAAGTCTTCGAGGCCGAAGATGATCTACATCGAGGGGACACTAACTCAAGCTACCACTTCACTAAGTGATGAACTAGTGAAGAAACAACCCAATCTAAATGACTAGTAGAGAAGAGGTTGATGAAGTTGGAATTTTGCTCACTTTAGAAATAATTTTCTTCACCTCCTGTGAAGCTAGAAAGCTTGAGGAAGGTGATGAAGAAAGAAACCAGGGAATGAAGCAAGTGAAGAATGAATCAATTCGTGAGAATAGCAACCATGGGTGAGTTAATATCATATTGTAACCCTTCGAAAATCGTTTAGGCAGTTTTTCGGTAATCGGCTAATTTTTCGGCTTTTTCCGTAAAAAGTCAAAATAGGTATTTTTCATTTTAGACCTAATTATACAAATTTAGATAAGATATTACTATAATTTTGTCACTAAAATGTCACTTATAATTTTCTAGTTAAATAAAAAAAAATTCGTAATTAATTAATTTTTTTTTATTTTAAGCCTTTTTAAATACATTAAATTAGGGATAAATACAAATTTAATTAGGTAAATTTCATAATTAGGAGTCTTTATAAGCTAAAATATGGTGTTAATAAAATTATATCAAGTCTTGCAAACTTTTGGTTTTAGGGTGGGAAAATTTGTGAAAAATGATGTAAAATTAGGGTTTTTTTTGTAAAAAGTTGATTGGAAATGCATTAAATGAGAACATGGGGTGCTTTAGACCTAGAAACTTCTCCCAAAAATCCCACACTCCCTCCTCCACCTGCTGGCCGACCCCAATGCTGCAGATTTCCCCACTTCCTCAGTTCATTTTGCTTCATTTTCTTGCTAAAATCCATTAAAAATCAACAAATTTCATTCACCCATTCAAAGCCTAACCCTAATCCATTCTCTCTTCAACCCAAATTTGTTCAAAAACATGATGAAAGGAGGCTTTCTTGGTGACTTGATCATGCTAGGATTCAATTGGTGAGGTAAAATCCTAAACTAGTTGCTAATTTGTAGTTTGTTTATACTAAATTAGATGTTTAAAGTGTTAATTTCATTATAATGGGTTGTCTTGAAAATTCAAGAATGGGTTTTGAGGTTGAGTTAGGGTTTGAAACATGGTTGTAAAAATTAAGTTAAGGTTTTGGTTATATAATTGATTAGAATGGTTAATTGTGTAATGATACGCTTGCTAAATCGACAAATTTCGATGTTTGTATCGAATCGGCTAGAAAATTGCTTGCCAGATTTTTACGAAAATTAGAATGCGATCAAAACGCGTTATGTTAGCGATATAATTAGCTTCGTATAGGACTATTAGAGTGCACGAACGCGGGGTTTCGTCTAGTCGGGTTGTAGTTTAGTCGATTTTCCCGATATGACGATTCTAGTTAAAGGATTGCGATTTTCATGCGTTTTCCCGCGCACCGAGTGCATGCTATGATTAATACGAGAGCGTGGATAATTGTTTGTTGTGACTTGCATTGTGTTATGTTTTGTAATCTTATGCTTGATATTGTGCAAATATAGGATCGGTCGGGGAAACTTCAGACACGGCACGAAAAGGCAAGGCGGTGGCCGGATCGGATTAGCGGAGATTTCAGGTGAGTAGATGTATTCATCTATGGGGGAATCGTCTGGATGGCGCGATGCGCCCCCTAGTTAGGATTACCCTACTTTGTGCAAGATTCATATTGTTAGCTAGCTTATCCATTCATGTACACATTCATCTATACTTATGCGATATCACTTCGTAGGACACGAACACCATTACCATTGGCATCTGTTGCACGCGCACTATTCATGTGACACACACGCCTTTGGTAATTGCCATGCCGCGTGCACTATAGAACCTGTTTATCATAATATCGCCACTTGCATTCATACTTGATATATGAAATTGCATAGCATACGTATACCTCGCATCATCATCATATTTATATAGATTTCTAGCCAAAAATTTACATCATACACATTGATATCATAGATATTTATCATATTTAACATGTGGACACTATGATTTTCTTGAGGATTTCAGTTTTTCTGTGATTTCTGGATTTTTGGGGAAAACCGCAAGAATTTAACAAAAGCTTATAGTTATCATTTTTAAAACAAAGTTGCGGTTTTCTCGTGACGTATGTGTCGTCCACCATGAGTTTTCATGTTTTCTGTTGGATTTCGAGACCCGATTCGAGGAGTGGATGAACCGTCTCGGGTACATGGTGGACCCGGTATGGTACCCCGGGGCAAGAAGATCGAGTTATAGACGATGAGCCTGGCAGGGGAAGACTACCTACCGGTGATGTCTGGCGCGGCGGATATCCGGAGGATACCGACCGTTGTCATGAGATTTATGATATGGGCCGATCCGGACTGACGGAGCCCGATATTGAGACAGATATGATTCCTATTTGGTGTCGATGCTTGACACGGGTTTTCAGATGATTTCTTGATGGTATTTAGCTATTATACAGATATTCATGTTCTAAAGTTAAGAATTCAATACCCGTAGCATTTAAAACACTTAAAGACTTAATAATGACATTGCATACCTGTGCATGCATACTAGAGATATTATATCACATATGGATATGCATGTTGTGGTGCATTGCGTGCATTCTTACGATTGCCTTATTAGATGTTATATTTACTCACGAGCTGGTAACTCACCCCCGTTGTGCCACAGTGTCTTGCAGGTCGGACCCGTCACCCTTGTAGCGGCGGGCTATCTTATCATCAGCTTCTTTGGCTCAGACTCGCGACATCGCCCGTAGGTGGGCTGCGAGTATACTTTATTTCTTTTTGCTTTATCATTGTATCTAGTATTCTCCATCTACCACTTTTTATTGTATATGCGACCTAGTGATGAGACTGAGAGATATGTATATTTGTGGTTTCTTTTGGGTCGAGCTCACTTGAGCCGGCGATGTGTTTTCTGATATTTTGCATCTCTTTATTGCTCTTTTCTTGATACTACTATTATATTGCATGTGGTTGTGATCCGCCTTGGGCGAAGAGCTAGCTCCCGCTTGGGGATGCCATTTTATGATTACAGGTTTATTATCTTGTTGTACCCATTTTGGGGGGTGGAAAATACAGAGGAGACTCTGCCGAAATTTTCGGGAATTTTTGATGTTTTTTTTTTGGATTCTATGCAACTTAATTGATTTAAAAAACCGTTTTCATTTAAGGTTTTCCTTCACTCTCTCTTGATTTTGGTTTAGATTCTTCTGGGCTTTGGCTGACTTAGGTTACGGTACGCCTTTAGACGTCTCGTAATCTAAGTGCCAGTCGCGTTCCGTACTTTCGGGTCGTGACAAAGTTGGTATCAGAGCGTAGGTTTTACCTTTCTGAGTGTAGGACGACCTTGGTAGATGGAGTAGGTGACTTAAGCAGAGTGGCGTAGCGTGGGTATGATCCGCGGCATACTTACGATACGGTACTCCGCCTAAGTGACCTTAGGACATAATTGCTTGTATTTTCTTTCTTGATTCCTTGCATTCCTTGATTCAATTGCAATGTCCTTATCAGTCCTGTTTCTTATTCCAGCTTTGATGCCGCCAAAGACTACGAGAGCTCAGCGGGCTGCCGCTAGGGATGAGATTCGGGCGGGCCCGTCTGAGGCGAGGATCGAGCAGGATGATACACCTACCCCTCAGGGTCATACTGATCCGCCTTATCCTGACCGTATCGCCAGATTAGAGGCCGGCATACAAGAGTTGCGACAGATGATGGGATCTTTAGTTGAGTCCAGCCGGGCACAGAGATCCGAGGACGTTCCTTCCACCGCACAGACCACGATCGTACCTGATGCACAGATGGTCACTCCTGCTGCTACTACGGAGACTATCCCTGTTTCACTACAGGAGTTCATGAGATTGAGACCTCCAGCTTTTACCGGTACAGATGCGACAGAGGACCCACAGGCATTTCTTGATAGGATGGCTCGGATTTGCCATTCGTTGAGGTGCTCTGATGATAGATTGGTGGAGTTTGCGAGTTTTCATCTGGAAGGTCTTGCCCAGACATGGTACGATTCAGTAGAGAGAGGCCGAGCTGCAGGTCTACCTTCTATGACCTGGGATGAGTTTACAGCTGCATTTCTTGCCCGTTTTCTTCCGGAGAGTGTCCTAGATGCTCGAGCCCGTAGTTTTGAGTCTTTGCGCAAGACTCCTGGGATGACAGTGTCGGAGTATGATATACAGTTTACCCAGTTGTCTCGATATGCTCCGTACCTAGTCGACACAGAAGAGAAGAGAATAAAGAGGTTTGTACGAGGGCTTGATACACAGCTATTCCTTGCCATCGGCAGCCAGCACTTTGATACATACGCTGCCGCGATGGATGCAGCCTTACTTTTGGAGGAGCGTATTTTTGAGACTCCGGTCGTTTCTGGGCCGAAGAGGATCCGTACTGATACGCCAGCTCAGCGGCAGATGGGCAGACACCGCGACAGATTATTTCCGGAAGATGGTGGAGGCAGAAGATTGAGACGAGGTCAGTTATTTGGTTCATATCCACAGACTCAGCAGTCATCTCCAGGATGTTTTCGGTGTGGGAGTCAGTACCACCGTGTCAGAGACTGTACCATGGGACGCCAAGGCGCGGCGACAGTCCCGCATGTGACTTTACCACCCTCATCACCTTCTCAGAGAGCTTTACTTCCTACTCCTGATGATGCTTCACGCCAGCCAGATGCTTCTAGAGGCCGTGGGCGTGGCGGTCCAGTTCCGAGAGGACGAGGCGACAGAGGCAGAGGCAGAGGCCGAGGTAGAGGCAGAGGACAGCCAGCTATTAGTGATGGACAGGCCCGAGTGTTCGCGTTGACTCTTCAGGATGCACAGGCATCCAATGTCGTCGTGACAGGTACTCTACCAGTATGTTCCTTTGATGCACGGGTATTATTTGATCCAGGCTCCACACATTCCTATGTATCCACGTAATTTGCACCGAGGTTGGGCCGAGAGTCTTCTCCGTTAGATCAGCCGCTTGTCGTTATTACCCCGGTAGGCGAGTCTTTTGTTGCCCGTTTTGTGTACCGATCGTGTTCCGTTCGTATCGGGGAGAGAGATTCTTCAGTTGATTTGATTCTCCTCGATATGCTAGACTTTGACGTTCTTCTTGGTATGGACTGGCTAGCCACCTGTTATGCATCCGTGGACTGCCGTTAAAAAGCAGTCAGATTCAGTTTTCCTGGTGAGCCGGTTCTTATTATTCAGGGAGATCGTAGCGCTACCCTTCCCAGCTTGATTTCTTCTCTTCGCGCTGGTCAGCTCTTGAGGAAAGGGTGTCAGGGATTCTTAGCATATATTTGTGATACTAGCTCCACAGAGGTTCCGTTGGACTAGGTCCCTGTTGTGAGAGAGTTTCCTGATGTATTCCCTGACGAGCTGCCTGGTCTGCCACCAGAGCGCGAGATTGAGTTCTGTATTGACTTGATCCCTGGCACGGGGCCTATCTCTATACCGCCTTATCGGATGGCCCCGGCGGAGCTGAAAGAGCTAAAGGATCAGTTACAGGACTTGCTGGACAAAGGGCTTATCCGACCGAGTGTGTCACCTTGGGGTGCTCCCGTCCTGTTTGTTAAGAAGAAGGACGGAAGTATGCGTTTATGGATTGATTATCGTCAGCTGAACCGGGTTACTGTGCGGAATAGGTATCCCCTACCCCGCATTGATGACTTATTCGATCAGCTCCAGGGTGCAGGGTTTTTCTCGAAGGTTGATTTACGGTCAGGTTATCACCAGTTGCGGGTTCGGAAGGAGGATATTCCGAAGACCGCTTTCCGTACTCGATATGGTCATTATGAGTTCTTGGTGATGTCGTTCGGGCTCACCAATGCCCCGGCAGCATTTATGGATTTGATGAACCGCGTATTCAGGCCGTACCTTGATCAGTTCATCATTGTGTTCATTGACGACATCTTGGTTTATTCTCGGAGCCGGGAGGAATATGAGCAGCACTTACGTATCACATTGCAGACTTTGAGGGAGCATCAGCTGTTCGCCAAATTTTCCAAGTGCGCATTCTGGTTAGACAGTGTCGATTTCTTGGGTCATGTGGTGACGAGAGACGGTATTTGCATGGACCCGAAGAAGTTTGAGGCAGTTCAGCGTTGGCCTAGACCAGTATCAGTTACAGAGGTTCACAGCTTTTTAGGTCTGGCCGGCTATTATCGACGTTTCATCCAGGATTTCTCCCGCATTGCTGCACCACTGACCGGGTTGACCCGGAAGGGGGTTCCTTTTGATTGGACCCAGGCATGTGAGGATAGCTTCCAGCAGTTAAAGACTCGTCTGACTACTGCACCAGTGTTAGCATTGCCTTCTGGATCAGGCGGGTTCGTGGTATATTGTGATGCTTCTAGAGTGGGGCTGGGATGTGTATTGATGCAGCACGACAGAGTTATCGCGTATGCTTCTCGGCAGCTGAGGAAACACGAACAGAACTACCCCACCCATGATTTAGAGATGGCTGCAGTGGTATTTGCACTTAAGATCTGGAGACATTACCTATACGGTGAGTCGTGCCAGATATTCACTGACCACAAGAGTTTGAAGTATATCTTCCAGCAGCGAGATTTGAACCTGAGACAGCGCCGTTGGATGGAGTTGGTGAAGGATTATGACTGCGAGATTTTATACCATCCGGGCAAGGTGAATGTGGTGGCAGATGCTTTGAGTAGGAGGCCCGGAGGTAGTTTATCTTGTTTGAGCGCAGTACAGATGCAGTCGACGGTGGATTGGCAGGTTTTATGTGATAGCAGAGTGCAGTTCAAGTTTACTCCTACAGGGGGACAGCTAGCCCATTTCAGAGCACGCCCACAGTTACTTGACCGTATCCACGAGGCACAGTCCGGCGATGCCCGTACATTAGAGATTATTGAGCAGATTCGGCAGGGCAGAGTTTCTGAGTTCGTGATTGATGATCAGGGGATACTTCAATTTGGGACTCGACTGTGTGTGCCAGATTCAGAGGGACTGAGGCGCGATATTCTCGAGGAGGCACATAGATCAGTATACAGTGTTCATCCAGGTTCCACCAAGATGTACCGTGATTTGAGAAAGGTTTACTGGTGGGACGGGATGAAGAAGGATATTACAGACTTTGTGTCGAGATGCCTGACTTGTCAGCAAGTCAAGGCCGAGCACCAGAGGCCAGCCGGCGAGTTACAGCCTTTGCCCATCCCTGAGTGGAAGTGGGAGCAGGTCTCCATGGACTTCGTTGTGGGTCTACCCAGGACCAGTCGAGGGTACGACTCTATTTGGGTGATTATGGATCGACTGACGAAAGCGGCTCACTTCCTGCCATTGAAGACCACTTTTTGATTTTCTCAGTACGCCCAGGTTTATATTGATGAGATAGTGCGACTGCATGGTGTTCCGACTTGCATCATGTCCGACCGTGGCACCCAGTTTACCAGCCGATTGTGGCAGAAACTCCAGGAAGCTTTGGGCACCCGATTGAGTTTTAGCACAGCCTTTCATCCGCAGACTGACGGTCAGTCGGAGCGTACGATTCAGACTCTTGAGGACATGCTCAGAGCTTGTGTTTTAGATTTCGGTGGTAGCTGGGATCGTCATTTGCCTTTGATCGAGTTTTCCTACAATAATAGCTTCCAGGAGACGATTCAGATGGCACCTTTCGAGGCTTTATATGGGAGGAGATGTCGATGCCGGTATGTTGGACAGAGCTCAGGGAGAGCAGTATTTTAGGGCCGCAGATCGTACAGGAGACGACCGAGAAGATACAGCTGATTCGGGACAGGATGAGAGCGGCACAAAGCAGGCAGAAATCATATGCTGACAGGCGCCGTCGCCGACTCGAGTTCGCTGTTGGCGATCATGTTTTCCTGAAGGTCTCTCCGATGAAGGGGGTGATGAGATTTGGGCGGAAAGGGAAGCTGAGTCCTAGATATGTTGGTCCTTTCGAGATCCTAGAGCGTGTTGGTCCAGTCGCTTATAGGTTAGCTCTTCCGTCCAGCTTCCCCGATGTTCACCCCGTATTCCATGTCTCGATGCTCCGCAAGTACCTTCATGATCCTTCCCAGGCGATTCAGCACCAGACGATCCAGTTAGACCGTGATCTTTCTTTCACCGAGCAGCCGGTGGTCATCTTGGATCGGCAGGTGAAGAAATTGAGGTCGAAGGTCATACCGTCCGTCAAGGTCCTTTGGCGTGGCCCGAACAGCGAGGAGGTCACCTGGGAGACCGAGGTCGAGAAGAGGAAGAGATATCCCCATCTTTTTAAAGGTACGCGTAGTTAAATTCTAAATTCGGGGACCGAATTTCTTTAAGCGGGAAAGATTGTAACCCTTCGAAAATCGTTTAGGCAGTTTTTCGGTAATCGGCTAATTTTTCGGCTTTTTCCGTAAAAAGTCAAAATAGGTATTTTTCATTTTAGACCTAATTATACAAATTTAGATAAGATATTACTATAATTTTGTCACTAAAATGTCACTTATAATTTTCTAGTTAAATAAAAAAAAATTCGTAATTAATTATTTTTTTTTTGTATTTTAAGCCTTTTTAAATACATTAAATTAGGGATAAATACAAATTTAATTAGGTAAATTTCATAATTAGGAGTCTTTATAAGCTAAAATATGGTGTTAATAAAATTATGTCATGTCTTGTAAACTTTTGGTTTTAGGGTGGGAAAATTTGTGAAAAATGATGTAAAATAAGGGTTTTTTTGTAAAAAGTTGATTGGAAATGCATTAAATGAGAACATGGGGTGCTTTAGACCTAGAAACTTCTCCCAAAAATCCCACACTCCCTCCTCCACCTGCTGGCCGACCCCAATGCTGCAGATTTCCCCACTTCCTCACTTCATTTTGCTTCATTTTCTTGCTAAAATCCATTAAAAATCAACAAATTTCATTCACCCATTCAAAGCCTAACCCTAATCCATTCTCTCTTCAACCCAAATTAGTTCAAAAACATGATGAAAGGAGGCTTTCTTGGTGACTTGATCATGCTAGGATTCAATTGGTGAGGTAAAATCCTAAACTAGTTGCTAATTTATAGTTTGTTTATGCTAAATTAGATGTTTAAAGTGTTAATTTCATTATAATGGGTTGTCTTGAAAATTCAAGAATGGGTTTTGAGGTTGAGTTAGGGCTTGAAACATGGTTGTAAAAATTAAGTTAAGGTTTTGGTTATATAATTGATTAGAATGGTTAATTGTGTAATGATACGCTTGCTAAATCGACAAATTTCGATGTTTGTATCGAATCGGCTAGAAAATTGCTTGCTAGATTTTTACGAAAATTAGAATGCAATCAAAATGCGTTATGTTAGCGATATAATTAGCTTCGTATAGGACTATTAGAGTGCGCGAACGCGGGGTTTCGTCTAGTCGGGTTGTAGTTTAGTCGATTTTCCCGAAATGACGATTCTAGTTAAAGGATTGCGATTTTCGTGCGTTTTCCCGCGCACCGAGTGCATGCTATGATTAATACGAGAGCGTGGATAATTGTTTGTTGTTACTTGCATTGTGTTAGGTTTTGTAATCTTATGCTTAATATTGTGCAAATATAGGATCGGTCGGGGAAACTTCAGACACGGCACGAAAAGGCAAGGCGGTGGCCGGATCGGATTAGCGGAGATTTCAGGTGAGTAGATGTATTCATCTATGGGGGAATCGTCTGGATGGCGCGATGCGCCCCCCCTAGTTAGGATTACCCTATTTTGTGCAAGATTCATATTGTTAGCTCGCTTATCCATTCATGTACACATTCATCTATACTTATGTGATATCACTTCGTAGGACACGAACACCATTACCATTGGCATCTGTTGCACGCGCACTATTCATGTGACACACACGCCTTTGGTAATTGCCATGCCATGTGCACTATAGAACCTGTTTATCATAATATCGCCACTTGCATTCATACTTGATATATGAAATTGCATAGCATACGTATACTTCACATCATCATCATATTTATATAGATTTCTAGCCAAAAATTTACATCATGCACATTGATATCATAGACATTTATCATATTTAACATGTGGACACTATGATTTTCTTGAGGATTTCAGTTTTTCTGTGATTTCTGGATTTTTGGGGAAAACCACAAGAATTTAACTAAAGCTTATATTTATCATTTTTAAAACAAAGTTGTGGTTTTCTCGTGACATATGTGTCGTCCATCATGAGTTTTCATGTTTTCTGTTGGATTTCGAGACCCGATTCGAGGAGTGGATGAACCGTCTCGGGTACATGGTGGGCCCGGTATGGTACCCCGTGGCAAGAAGATCGAGTTGTAGACGATGAGCCTGGCAGGGGAAGACTACCTACCGGTGATGTTTGGCGCGGCGGATATCCGGAGGATACCGACAGTTGTCGTGAGATTTATGATATGGGCCGATCCGGACTGACGGAGCCCAATATTGAGACAGATATGATTCCTATTTGGTGTCGATGCTTGAAACGGGTTTTCAGATGATTTCTTGATGGTATTTAGCTATTATACAGATATTCATGTTCTAAAGTTAAGAATTCAATACCCGTAGCATCTAAAACACTTAAAGACTTAATAATGACATTGCATACCTGTGCATGCATACTAGAGATATTATATCACATATGGACATGCATGTTGTGGTGCATTGCGTGCATTCTTACGATTGCCGTATTAGATGTTATATTTACTCACGAGCTGGCAACTCACCCCCGTTGTGCCACAGTGTCTTGCAGGTCGGACCCGTCACCCTTGTAGCGGCGGGCTATCTTATCATCAGCTTCTTTGGCTCAGACTCGCGACATCGTCCGTAGGTGGGTTGCGAGTATACTTTATTTCTTTTTGCTTTATCATTGTATCTAGTATTCTCCATCTACCACTTTTTATTGTATATGCGACCTAGTGATGAGACTGAGAGATATGTATATTTGTGGTTTCTCTTAGGTCGAGCTCACTTGAGCCGGCCATGTGTTTTCTGATATTTTGCATCTCTTTATTGCTCTTTTCTTGATACTACTATTATATTGCATGTGGTTGTGATCCGCCTTGGACGAAGAGCTAGCTCCCGCTTGGGGATGCCATTTTATGATTACAGGTTTATTATCTTGTTGTACCCATTTTGGGGGGTGGAAAATACAGAGGAGACTCTGCCGAAATATTCGGGAATTTTTGATGTTTTTTTTTTTTGGATTCTATGCAACTTAATTGATTTAAAAAAACCGTTTTCATTTAAGGTTTTCCTTCTCTCTCTCTTGATTTTGGTTTAGATTCTTCTGGGCTTTGGCTGACTTAGGTTACGGTACGCCTTTAGACGTCTCGTAATATAAGTGTCAGTCGCGTTCCGTACTTTCGGGTCGTGACATATATACTAACTCATGTAGAGACTAAACCATGGCTAAACAATAATGGTTGGGTTAATAAATATTTTGAAGTAAAACAAAATTAGTGGACTTGGTCAATGGTTCCACAAGCTTCCACAAGCTTCAACCATGTGACAATTTCCAACTAATTTGATTTACTTTAAATAAATAAAACCTTACTTTATTATAAGAATGGTGTGAGTCTCATACACCCATGTCACATGTGGCATCAAGCATGACAAAAAAGATGTACATTAATATATATCACATATATACTAAGTGTACCCTAGTGAGAAAAAGAAATCTTTCGTGAGCTAATATTAGTTAATGTAAGATAATATATCAAATATATAATTATACATTAAATTATTAAATCAACACTTAATTTAATAATCCGGCTATGTCACATACAACCGACTAATATCAAATGTATCAACTTGTCGAATCAACACTTGATTCGACAACCCGGTTATATCACATATAACCGACCGATATCACATATCGCGAGAATAGAATACGGCATCACATACGCGTATTAATCTCGGTCCCGCACATATCACATATGTGCTCCTACATCGTTTCGCCTGAGCCAGGAAATCTCTGTGTAGGACTCTAAAGACTCGTCAATACACCGGCAGTAGGTGGTGATCATATCAGTCACCCACAGGCCGCTAGCGGTGTGCTAAACGTAATGGCCACCCGGGTATTGAGCGATCAGAAGATCAAATAGCAAGCCTGCTCATACTCCTGTGACTCCAATAAGTAACACTACCGTACTGTCCGGTCTCTTCGTCTGATATGCCGTAAATCGCAGCCTTGGGGTGGTAAACGTCAGACCCCAATAGCCTGATAAGTTATGCCGATGTGAGGCTCATAACAGTTCGAGAAACTACCGATAAGACTTACCAGTAAATCTCAGCAACCCTGGCCATGGATTTCCTATTATAGCCAATCAAGCATAGATCAATATCAACCCCAATATTAGGAGAGACGAAATCCCCTCATGTCGATCATTGCCTCCATGTGACTCGGGACTGTACCCCAAAACCACCATTTTGCATGATCAATCGAACGTGGTATGGTGGAAATCAAAGCATAGTGGAACTCACACAAGACTCTTTGACGATCTCGGGTCGACAGACTAACCTGTACCAGTGTCACCAGAGAACTGCTAACTGACGATTGGTATAATACAATCTAGGAGTTCTCGGCGAGTCCGTTCAGTGTACCCAGTCTTTACTGAGCACCCATATACCATCTCTGATGTCAAACACCAATGGATGTGGGATCATCCATAGCCCATCATATGGGTCGCGAAGCGTATACGCTAGTCTACTCTGGAATATCGATGCCCCGTCTCGATATTCCCATGACTAGGAACATTTGAAGGATGTACTTACCGACTACCTCTGCCCCACTAGTATGATCTGCATCATAATCCTGGTAGTCAAGTACTCATCCTAAGGGCTTTATCAACATGTAATAGAGAGACAATAAGTGTACATTTGAAGATAAAGAGCAACCAGACAACATACTATAATGTCGAGCAAGAAATTCCTCCCTATATATGTCCAAGCATCCACTCTAATATACATCACATGTATAATAATGGCCTCTAGGGCATACATATAACTAACACATATAACCGACTAATATCATTTATATCAACATATCGAATCAACACTTGATTCGATAACCCGGCTATATCACATATAACCGACCGATATCATATATCGCGACATTAGAATAAGGTATTGTTAGTTGTATGTATGCCCTAGAGGCCATTATTGTACATGAGATGTATATTATAGTGGATGCTGGGACATATATAGGGAGAACATTCTTGCTCGACATGATAGTACGCTATCTGGTTGCTCTTTATCTTAACATGTATACTTACTTTCTCTCTGTTGCATGTTGATAAAGCCCTTAGGATGTGTACTTGACTTCAAGGATTATGATGCAGTTCATACTAGTGGGGCCTGGGTAGTCCATGGGTTCATCCTTCAATGTTCCTAGTCGTGGGAATAGCGAGACGGCTCATCGATATTCCAAAGTAGACTGGCGTATATCTTCTCGACCCATGTGATGGGCGATAGATGATCCCATATCCATTGGTGTTTGACATCAGAGATGGTATACGGGTGCTCAGTGGAGACTAATTACACTGAACGGACTCGCCGAGAACTCCTAGATGATATTATACCTCACGTCAGATAGCAGTTCTCTTGTGACACTGGTACAGGTTAGTCTGTCGACCCGAGATCGTCATAGAGTCTTGTGTGTCTCCCACTGTACTTTGATTTCCACCATACCACGGCTCTACTATGTCGTGCAAACAGGTGGTTTTTGCGTACAGTCCCGAGTCACATGGAGGCAATGAGCGATGGGAGTGGATTCGTCTCTCCTGGAATTGGGGATTGATGTTGCGCTATGCTCGATTGGCCATAACTAAAATCCTGGCCAGGGTATATGTGATTTACTGGTAAGTGTTATTAGTAGTTTCACGCCCGTTATGGACCTTACATCGGCATGACTTATCAAGCTATTGGGTTCTGACGTTTACCACCCCTAGGCGAGATATGCGACATATCAGACGAACAGACCGGACTGTACGGTAGTGTTACTGATTGGATTTGCAGGAGTATGAATGGGCTTGCTTGTTGATCATCTGATCGCTCAATACCCGGGTGGCCGTTACGTTTAGCACGCCTCTTGCGGCTTGTGGGTGTTTGATATGATCATCACCTACTGCCGACGTATTGACGAGTCTTTAGAGTCCTACAAAGAGGTTTCCTGGCTAAGGCAAAATGGAGTAGGAGCATATATGAGATATGTGGGGGACCTAGATTAATACATGTATGTGATACCGTATTCTATTCTCGCAATTTGTATCATCGGTCAGTTATATGCGATATAGATGGGTTATCGAATCAAGTGTTGAGTTGATAAATTGATACACAAGATATTAGTCGGTTATATGTGATATAGACGGATTGTTAAATCAAGTGTTGATTTAATAATCTAATGTATAATTATATATTTGATATATTAATTTACATTGACTAGTATTAGCTCACTTAAGATTGTTTTTTCTCACTTGATTGTGCATTAAGTGTATATGTGATATATATTTGTGTACATAGTTTGTGTCATACTTGATGATACATGAAAACTTGGGTGTGTGTATGACTTACACCATGCTAATTATAATTTATGGTTTTATTTGTTTAAGTAAATCAAAATGACATGGATTTTATCATGGCTTGAAAGCTTCATGAAGCTCATAGACCATTGACTAAAGTTCACTCATTTTATTTTACTTAAGATATTTTAAACCTAACCATTAAGATTTTTGCAATGTTTTAGTCTTTACAATGGTTTAATATATGATATTAACTCACCCATGGTTGCCTCATTCACCATTTGATTTATTCTTGAGTTCATTCTTCTTTTTCTTCTTCATCTCAACTCAAAAGCTTTCTAGGTTTTTGATAAAGGACGAAAATGAGTGAGAAAATAAAATCTAAAGTGAGCCCATTTCCTACTTCATCATCCTACACACTTGCTTGGTTAGTATAGGGTGTTCTCTTCACAAAGTTCTTGACCGAGTGAAGAGTTAGCTTTGGTTTTGAGTCTCCTCGACGTAGATCATGTTCGGCCTCGAAGACTTCGAGCAAGCTTGTTCATTTCTCTAAGGGAACCCATACTAGAGTTCGGGAGATCACTACTTGCAGCGATCGCAGCGAAGGGACTTCTACACGGAGCTTTAGATGTGAAGGACCGGTCTACAAAGGTTATATTCCTTGTTCACTAGTTGTAATGGTTGATTACTTGTTTGGTTTTGTCTATTTACTCTAGCTTGATCCTAGCTTAGGATTGATTAGTCCCATATAATTTTTGAATTTGGCATGGTGGTTGCTGTGAAAACCGAGTAGGGTGCCAAGGAATCCTAACAGTGGTATCAGAGCCGGGCTGCAGTATTAGACGATGTTTGTTAGATTACAAACCGAAACTACTCCGAAACTTGAAACACTAAATACTAGTTTCTGTCGAATTTGTAATGACCTCGAAAATTTATTTAAACAAGTGCAGAATGATATATGAGAGATTATAAGAACATGGCAGAAATTTAGGACCATCTGCTCAGAATTTAGACGAACAGATAGGGGTTATGGCCGAGCAGGCCAGCCCAGATAGGTTCGTTTGTGTTCAAATTTTTGTCATGTTCCCATCTCTGTGTTTTGGTGTTTCACGTGTTGTTTGATTTTTCTATAATTGCATTGTTGGAGATAGTGCTCTCAAAGTCTATTATTGGATCGCAGGTACGTGATTGCAATGATTGAGGCAGGACCTATACCGATATGACAGTCTTACTCGAGATGATAGTATGCTTTCTAGTTTGTCTTTATCATCGTATACATGCTTTAGTTCGCTATTGCATGATTGATAGAGCCCATAGGATTCTGCTTGACAGCCAGCAGTATGATGGTTATCATATACGTGGGAGCTGGGGTCTATAAGCACATCCTTAAAGTGTCCCTAGTCGTGGGGGTTTTCGAGACAGGGCATCGATACTCCAGAGTAGACTAGTGTATACAGTCGAGACTCCGACGAGGGGCAATAGCCGGTCTCACAAGCCATTGGTGTCAGTTTGATCACCTAAGATGTATACAGGTACTCATTGGGTTAGGAGTACACCGGACAGGACTCGCCGGGAATCTGCTAGTTGGTATTATACATATCGTCAAATAGCAATTCCCTGGTTTAATGTGTACAGGTTAGTTCATCGACCTGAGATCGTCATTTGTCTCGTGTGAGTCTCCGTTGTGCTTAGATTACTACCCTACCACGCTCAAAGGAGTTGTGCAAACAGGTTTTAGTTGGGTATAGTCCCGAGCCACATTGGAGGCGAGTGAGCGGATCGTCGGGGATTCGTCTCTCCCGGTATTGGAGGTTGATGTCGCATAGTGCACGGGTGGCCATCACTAGGAATCTTCGGCCGAGGTAGTGGAGAATTACTGATTTGGATCAGTAGTTTCTCAGGTGGTGATGGACTTCATGCCGACACGATTTATCGCGTTATTAGGGGTCTGACTTTATCCACCCCCTAGACTCGATATGCGATACTCTTTAGACGAGTGGACCGGACTGTATATACATTTGTAGGGTTCCTAGGCACCCTAGTGAGGTCTCACAAGGCATCGAACATGCCAATATAAAAAAATCTAGGTGCCGAGAATCCCTAATACGGACCGTTGGCTAGAAATCTAGGCGAAAAAGCAAACTAGTTAACACCTAACTAAGGGAATACGGAAATACAACCTTTGTAGATCCGGTGCTCCACCTCCATAGCTCCGCAACGAAGTCATCTCCGCTGTCCAAAAGGAATCCGGGCTCTAGAGTCGGCTTCGTCGGAGAAAAAGCGAGCTAGGTCGTCGATGTCCATGCCGAAGATGATCTACGTCGAGGCATCGCTAAATCAAGCTCCGACTTCACCAAGTCAAGAAACTTGTGAAGAATACACACTCTACTACTTGGCAAGAGGTAGAGGATGAAGAAATAGGAAGTGGGTTCAATTAAGAATTGGATTTCTCACTCTTTATCATCAATCACCATTGATGACCTAAGCTTTTCTTCTTGAGTTCAAGGAAGAAGAAGAAGAAAATTGATATGATAAGTTAATTATATTTTGAAAAGAAAATGAATACTTATCATATTAGAACCATGGTCAAGTGTAGAGAATTAACTAAGGTTAGATTAATGGTTAGGGTTAAAGATGAAGACAAGAATGGTTACAAAGTCAAAGCTTCATGAAGCTTCAACTAAACTCCAAAATTAGCAACCATTCTTTTCTTATCTATTCTAAATAAATAAATAAATAAATATGTAAGAAAAGAAAACCCTAATCATTAGTTTAACCATGGCTTAATCCATTACACTTAACTATAGTTAAACATGTATCATCAAACATGATACAATCAAGTGCACGAAAATATATCGAATATACAATGTGTACAACCGAGCGAGAAAATCCATTTAAAGTGAACCAATATTAGTTAATGCAAAGTAATATATCAAATATATAATTATACATTAAATCATTAAATCAACAATTGATTTAACGATCCGGTCATATCACATATAACCGACTAATATCCAATGTATCGATTTATCGAATCAATCTACGATTCGTTAACTAGGTTATATCGCATACAACCATTCGACACATACATCGAGAGAATAGAATACGGTATCACATACACGCATTATTCTCGGTCCCGCACATATCTCATATGCGCTCCTATTTCGTTTCGCTTGAGCCAGGAAACCTCTGTGTAGGACTCTAAAGACTCGTCTATACGCCGGCAGCAGATGATGATCATATCAAACACCCACAAGCCGCAAGCGGTCTGCTAAACGTAACGGCCACCCGGGTATTGAGCGATCTGAAGATCGACGAGCAAGCCCGCTCACACTCCAGTGAATCCGACCAGTAACACTACCGTACAGTCCGGTCTGATCGTCTGATATGTCGCAAATCTCGCCTAGGGGTGGTAAACGTCAGACCCCAATAGCTCGATAAGTCGTGTCGATATGAGGTCTATAACTGTTCGAGAAACTACTGGTAACACTTACCAGTAAATCTCAGCAACCCTGTCCAGGGATTTCCTGTTATAGCCAATCGAACACAGCGCAACATTAACTCCCTATACCGGGAGAGACGAATCCCCTCCTATCGCTCATTGCCTCCATGTGACTCGGGACTGTACCCAAAAACCACCGTTTTGCACGCCCTCTTGGACGTGGTAAGATGGAAATCAAAGCACAGTGGGAACCACACAAGACTCTATGACGATCTCGGGTCAACAGACTACTCTGTACTAGTGTCACCAGAGAACTGCCATCTGACGTGAGGTATAATACCATCTGGGAGTTCTCGGCGAGTCCGTCCAGTGTACCCAGTCTCTACTGAGCACCCGTATATCATCTCTGATGTCAAACACCAAAGGATATGGGATCATCCATCGCCCATCTGTATGGGTCGAGAAGGTACACGCTAGTCTACTCTTGTATATCGATGCCCCGTCTCGATACACCCATGACTAGGGACTTTGAAGGATGTACTTATGGACTACCATGTCCCTACTAGTATGATCCGCATCATAGTCCAGGTAGTCAAGTACAGATCCTAAGGGCTTTACCAGCATGTAACAGAGAGACAATCAGCATACATGTTAAGGTAAAGATCAACCAGATAGCATACTATCATGTCGAGCAAGAAAGTCCTCCATATATACGTCCTAGCATCCACTACAATATACATCATATGTACAGTAATGGCCTCTAGGGCATACATATAACTAACAATCTCCCACTTGCACTAGGGCCATCTGTAGCAGTGGTTGTAGTATCTCATACTCAACCATCCCATAAAAATCTCTCTCTGGGAAAAGGCCTTTCGTGAGTGGATCCGCTGTGTTTGTCCTCTGAGTCTACTCTCCTAACCTCGATCCCTTGGAGATCTACCATCACCATGATCAAGTGATACTGCCTTAGAATATGTCTGGATCACTGATGGGACCTGCGTTCCTTGGCATAAGCCACAACTCCATTGTCACACAATGGGAGGAACATAGTTCATCTCATGAACCAATATACACCCAAACAGCCTCTTTGGTAGCATCTTAAGTAGCGATGTATCCTGCCTTTATCGTCTAGTATGTCACGGTATCTAGCTTGGAACTCTTCCAACATACCGTCCCTTTACTGAGGGTAAAGACAATGCCAGCGACTGACATTCAGTCGTCTTTATCACCCTGGAACACTTCCAGTGATTCTCCCCAGGATCGATTGATATCATCTCACTACAACTAGTGAGAATCCTAACATCCATTTAGATTTATCTCATAGATCCAAAATCCAGGAGTTAGTAGGTATCAGTTTGATCCTATATGGAGAATCATAGTGATAAGCGGAGATTGATCGAGCGTAGCATAAGAAACTCCTTTCTTATCAAGAGTATTTCATCCACGTACTCTACGAGGATCACCACCATACTCCCTACTATCTTTTTGTGTATACAAGGTTCATCTACCATTTTGATGATATCAAACTCTTTGACTACTTCATCAAAACAGATGTTCCAACTCCGCGATGCCTGCTTTATCCTATAAAGCATCTTGCACACGTTTCCGCTGCTCCCACTGTCTACGAAGCCCTCTGGCTGTGTACTTATAGACACTCTCTTCTAAACTATCATTTAGAAAAGAAGTCATGACACCCAACCACCAGATATCGTAGTCATGGTATGTAGCCGTGGTAAGTAGGATCTGGATGGACTTAAGCATAGGTACTTGAAAAGGTTTCATCATTATCCACACCTGGTCAATGATGCAAACTTTTAACAAGTCTAGCTTTGAAAGTCTCAACTTTTCCATCTACACCAAGTAATCTTCTTAAGATATACTTGCTCCTGATGGGGATTTAACCCTTCAGATATAGCAACTAAAGTCCATACTTTGTCGGTGTATAAGGATTCCATCTCAGATCACTAAGCATCCAGCCATTCTTACAGAGTCTTACTCCTGATGGCCAGCTCTAAGCTAGTTCGGTCATCATCTCATGATGCAATCCTCGCTCCCACTGTAGTAGAGAAACCGAAGTAACTCTCAGGTAGGTGAGGAACCCTACTAGATCGGCGGAGAGGCTGAGGTTCATCGGTAACTATTGAATCCTTTGGTTCTTTCAAATCATCAGCTGCAGTTTGTATAGCTGGAACCTTTCCAGTTCTACATAACTGACCTTGCCTCGAGCTTGTCCGGATTTTGCTTTTCAGACATAGGCTGGAAAACCCCAAATCTCAACTAACTTGAGAGATGGGCTCTTCCCTTATCATATCAAATATGAAGTGGTAGGCAACTGATTTGATTTGAACCCTATTCAATAGGTATGCAGCTTCTCAAGTGCATAACTCCCAAAAAGGAAATAGGTAACTCAGTAGTACTCATCATAGAGCACACCATATCATATAGGGTGTGATTGCTCCGCCCCGATATACCATCGTGCTATGGTGTATACGGAGGAGTAATGCTGAGAGAGAATCTCATTCTCCTTTAGAATAGTCCAGGAATTCCATGCACAAGTATTCTCCTCCCTGATCACATCAAAGGACATAATATTTATACCCGTATTTTGGTTCTCTACTTCTAACTTATATTCTGTGAATATCTCAAAAGGTTCGAACATGTGTTTCAACAGGAACATAGGTTTGAATCTCGAAAGATCATCAGAGAATGTAATGAAGTACAAAGAACCGGTCTTGGCATGTGTAGACAGGGGACCTACATACATCAACATGTATCATCCCAAAAGTTTACTAACTCTTTCTCTGTTTCCAATAAACAGAGCTGGTGTCATTATATCTTTGTGACATGACTCGCAAGTTTCATAAGATGTAAATTCAAACTGATTTAAATATGCATCTACATGTAACTTCAGCTAGTCGGGTCACATTGATATGACCTAGTCTACAATGCCTCAAGAAGGATTCGTTCATTTCTGAACTCTTCCTCTTGTGTGTGATCCGTATACTAAGAACCGTAGTTTGATTTAGAACATCAATGCTTTTAGATAACGTGCCTGAACCGATCAACTTTTGATATAGGAAATGTTCAAAACATTATCCATCAATACAAAATTTTATCATTTCTTTACTAATAAAGAGACTGATATGATTTTGTATATCAGGTTCGGTATCTAATAACATTCGTTCAGAATCAATGTATTGTAATAGAGGGTGACAGTGACCAACAGACTTGGCTGCAACTCTTGCCCCGTTTTCTGCCTCATGAAACTTATCACCCGTTCTTAGTTCTCTACCTATCTGTAGCCCTATGTAACAGATTACATATCTGGGATCCTGATCTGGTATCACATACCCAGGACGTAGAGGATACAGAGAAACAGTTCTTTGTAATGAACACACCCGAAGATGATGCATCAGCATGCACTCTCTTCTTTTGGGCGGCACGGGAAATCTGGTATTCCCCAATTTCCTGCTCTGTTTTATAACAATTATAAGTTGGAGCGGGACCAACGTTCCCCATCTCAGTAAAACAAGCGGGTTCGGTCAATATTCCGTATTATTATCTTGATTAAGGCGTGATATGGTCGCTACCTGGAGAGAGAGAGAAGAAAACACTCAGCGTGCGCTCTTGCAAGAATAGATTGGTTATTATTTTATCTAATCAGGATGGCTCCCACTGCTTTTTATCAAATCTTCCTTCAAACCCTAAAAGGAAAGACTAGCCAGGATTAATTACACACTACAAGTTCGCCAATCTTTCAGCCAGGCCAGTGTCGGTACTTTGAGGGAGGTCCCCCGTGCTTTCGCACGAACCTAATTAATGTAAACCTCGTTTTCCCAGAGGCGTAACCCCGTTGGCACCTTTCTAGACACCTACTTGATCGGCTAATTGTAATGTATAAAACTCTTCCAAGAGTAACTCTTACTCGCAGCGGGTATCGGGATCCAACTATCTCATAGAAGGTATGCAATCTCATTGCAAATTTCAACACTTGAAATTCCCGATAATATTTTTCCCCTAGCGTCCTATGACCTTGACAGAGGTCAACAAACCATAGGCTGCTAGTCAAGTTCAACCCGTCATTTCCTGATTGAAGTAAACCCACCCGCACGACCCTTGACAGAGGTCAACAAGGTCGCATGACTACCCTAAATCAATCACATCATATGCTTATGCAGATAAGCACTAATCAGCTACCGCACACTACGCCTTGACAGAGGTCAACAAACGTAGCACGAATACTAACTAGTACTTATCTGAAATGACGGAGGGCTACGACAGGTTTTTCTGAAAACCTATTGCGTAATGAACTTGATATCGTTGTAGAATCAAATGATTTTAAAATGGAGTGCTTTTGAGGCTTTTCTAGTTTTGCTAAAGGAGTCACTCCCGGTGAAGGGATCGTCGGTCCTTTCCTCGTCGAATGAGGTGCGGGTTATATCATATATATCACTGTGCAAAGCAAAAACACTTAAAAGCAATCAAAAGACAAACCGAGTGTGTAGCATCTGCCAGTTATTGCTAAAGGAGTCACTCCCGGTGAAGGGATCTCGGTCCTTTCCTCATCGAATAAGGTGCAGGATATATCACATATACCGCTGTGCAAAGCAAGAACTGTAGCTACCTGTTTTATTTCGAAATTCGATTCTACAACATCTTAGGTTTCTTTTATTTCATTAATCACATTAATGAAGTCCCATCATTTAAGTACCTAAACATCACAGATAAATACGACGTACACTTATGCCATCCGCATTCGCCTCGATGTCCCCTCGTGCACCGTTAGGTTAGGTAACTAACGACAGAGCGGCGCAGGGCTAGCGCGGGTGTAAAACATAAGTAACGTCTATATAATATATCATATATACTATATACTGTATCTATCACAGAACATCACATGATCACATCACAGATATCGCAGCAGAAGAATCATATGAAATATTGGATATACTAGGACGTCCGTGTTTTCAATACGAGCCAGTATAAAACACGGATTCCACGGTCGTGATGAATAGCCAAACCCACACCCCTAGACCCCTACGAGAGCGGCAAGCAACCCTACCAGTTCTGGAGTTAGGAGACCCGGACTCGACTCCTCGAGTTGGTCTCCCACTGGACTCCAGAACCCGGTTACTTGTGCCCTCCTCCTTGGGTCTGTCCTAGTGCGGAAAAGTAAATAATATACATCAACGGTGACAACTTCCGCAACCTGGAAGTGCCCCAATAAAAGAATATTACATACAAGTTTTTACATGAATGAAAATGAAAAACACTCATCTCACATAAAAAAAACCCCGGCTATTCAAACACGACGATCCAGTATAACATATCCAGCAACACATAACATCACATGTCATCAACGTAAGTAAATATGAGCATCCCAATTTTCGTTGACATATAGCAGCGAAACCGGCGATATCACATATTACACTTACGGTCACAGAAAAGAAAGTGTAAAACTACAACAGTTGGAATCCGCAACCTCCTCAGACATCGCATGCCTGACCAAATGAAATCTTAAGACATCGCATGCCTAACAATTATAAACCCCGCGTTTTAGTCTCATTATCGAAAACTCTTTTCAATATCAAGTCGGGCAATTCAACAGGATTCCCGAAATTCTGATCGAATGCTCGTCGCAAACTTTAGTAGGCGGCCGCACCCCCGACGCCGTCGACGAAGTGCACCAAGGCGGAACACCGCTACCAGGAGCACCCGAACGGATGCTTTCGGCGACGGGGTTCTCCTACAGTCACTTGGTCGGGGCTATGGGGTGAGGCTGTCTATTAAGTTTACCCGGCGAGTATCCGCGTACGCTACGTGATTGCGACGGAGTTTTGATCACATCAAAATTCCGTGGCAACCGATCAAGTGAGACTAAACTGCTATGTTTATAACATTCATTCAGTTATCACATAACTTTTGTGAATTCCAATTATTGTATCCCATTCCAGATAAACAGAAAATGTTAAACTTTTCGATCGAACAATCAAACACCCAAGTTTTCCCGATACAGCTCAACACATGAAATAAGTCTAACAACATTCCGTTCGTGCCTCAGTACCGACGGTCCAGCCGTAGAAGGGTCAAGCCAACGCCTCACATGTGGCACGCCGTACTGCCCCAAACCCGAAGGTTCAAAGGGCAGTTCAAGACGGTCACATAATCGAGTTAAGGTTTGTAGTCTTCTAGAGGGTCCATCGCGTTCCTTGCACTACTTAGAACGTCGTTAAACTTCGGAAAAATCCAACACTTGGAAATTTCCCGACAGGGGAAAAATTGCGTATTTATATCCGGTCGAACTTTTTAACATATTCTAAAAATTATCCGGAAAGCCACACAGACAAAATTTGATAATCCGATCGAACTGATGAAAACCCAAAACAACCCCTGAAAACTCAACTGTATAATAAATATTAAAATATCCCAGGAAAATCAGCACAGAAATATGAGAATTACTGTGAAAAGAAAAATGCACAAAACGACAAAACCACCGCTGAACCGCCGCGTCATGCATAGCACGTGCCGCGGTTCCGCGGTGGAAAAGTTGACTTAGGCCCACGAAATTTACAGTAATTCTTAGAAAACCCTGCTTGATTTTCTGCATATTTTTAATACTGAAAAATCCCTGTTTTTGAAAATTGGACAGAGAGCATGGGTGTGTTGGGATTTCGGGTTCGTTCGGAGTTCAAAATCCGTCTAGACTTCGCCTAAGGCTCTAGCTAGGCTCTGATACCACTGTAGGGTTCCTAGGCACCCTAGTGAGGTCTCACAAGGCATCGAACATGCCAATATAAAAAAATCTAGGTGCCGAGAATCCCTAATACGGACCGTTGGATAGAAATCTAGGCGAAAAAGCAAACTAGTTAACACTTAACTAAGGGAATACGGAAATACAACCTTTGTAGATCCGGTGCTCCACCTCCATAGCTCCGCAACGAAGTCATCTCTGCTGTCCAAAAGGAATCCGGGCTCTAGAGTCGGCTTCGTCGGAGAAAAAGCGAGCTAGGTCGTCGATGTCCATGCCGAAGATGATCTACGTCGAGGTATCGCTAAATCAAGCTCCGACTTCACCAAGTCAAGAAACTTGTGAAGAATACACACTCTACTACTTGGCAAGAGGTATAGGATGAAGAAATAGGAAGTGGGTTCAATTTAGAATTGTATTTCTCACTCTTTATCATCAATCACCATTGATGACATAAGCTTTTCTTCTTGAGTTCAAGGAAGAAGAAGAAGAAAAATGATATGATAAGTTAATTATATTTTGAAAAGAAAATGAATACTTATCATATTAGAACCATGGTCAAGTGTAGAGAATTAACTAAGGTTAGATTAATGGTTAGGGTTAAAGATGAAGACAAGAACGGTTACAAAGTCAAAGCTTCATGAAGCTTCAACTAAACTCCAAAATTAGCAACCATTCTTTTCTTATCTATTCAAAATAAATAAATAAATAAATAAGTAAGAAAAGAAAACCCTAATCATTAGTTTAACCATGGCTTAATCCATTACACTTAACTATAGTGAAACATGTGTCATCAAACATGATACAATCAAGTGCACGAAAATATATCGAATATACAATGTGTACAACCGAGCGAGAAAATCCATTTAAAGTGAACCAATATTAGTTAATGCAAAGTAATATATCAAATATATAATTATACATTAAATCATTAAATCAACAATTGATTTAACGATCCGGTCATATCACATATAACCGACTAATATCCAATGTATCGATTTATCGAATCAATCTACGATTCGATAACTAGGTTATATCGCATACAACCATTCGACACATACATCGCGAGAATAGAATATGGTATCACATACACGCATTATTCTCGGTCCCGCACATATCTCATATGCGCTCCTATTTCGTTTCGCTTGAGCCAGGAAACCTCTGTGTAGGACTCTAAAGACTCGTCAATACGCCGGCAGCAGATGATGATCATATCAAACACCCACAAGCCCCAAGCGGTCTGCTAAACGTAACGGCCACCCGGGTATTGAGCGATCTGAAGATCGACGAGCAAGCCCGCTCACACTCCAGTGAATCCGACCAGTAACACTACCGTACAGTCCAGTCTGATCGTCTGATATGTCGCATATCTCGCCTAGGGGTGGTAAACGTCAGACCCCAATAGCTCAATAAGTCGTGTCGATATGAGGTCTATAACTGTTCGAGAAACTACTGGTAACACTTACCAGTAAATCTCAGCAACCCTGGCCAGGGATTTCCTGTTATAGCCAATCGAACACAACGCAACATTAACTCCCTATACCGGGAGAGACGAATCCCCTCCTATCGCTCATTGCCTCCATGTGACTCGGGACTGTACCCAAAAACCACCGTTTTGCACGCCCTCTTGGACGTGGTAAGATGGAAATCAAAGCACAGTGGGAACCACACAAGACTCTATGACGATCTCGGGTCAACAGACTACTCTGTACCAGTGTCACCAGAGAACTGCCATCTGACGTGAGGTATAATACCATCTGGGAGTTCTCGGCGAGTCCGTCCAGTATACCCAGTCTCTACTGAGCACCCGTATATCATCTCTGATGTCAAACACCAATGGATATGGGATCATCCATCGCCCATCTGTATGGGTCGAGAAGGTACACGCTAGTCTACTCTGGTATATCGATGCCCCGTCTCGATACACCCACGACTAGGGACTTTGAAGGATGTACTTATAGACTACCATGTCCCTACTAGTATGATCCGCATCATAGTCCAGGTAGTCAAGTACAGATCCTAAGGGCTTTACCAGCATGTAACAGAGAGACAATCAGCATACACGTTAAGGTAAAGATCAACCAGATAGCATACTATCATGTCGAGCAAGAAAGTCCTCCCTATATACGTCCTAGCATCCACTACAATATACATCATATGTACAGTAATGGCCTCTAGGGCATACATATAACTAACAACATTGTCACTGTCAGGCTCAGTTGGGTTTATAGATGAGTTCGCTCGTCAGCTTCGCTTCCAATCAATACATAGGCAAAACGTTACGTGCAGCTTGTACCTCTAACGTGCTAGTGGTTATACCCAGTGCCAGTGTGTTGATGAGTCATTAGAGTCCCCCACAGACACATTTATAAGTTCGGGTGAAACGTTGTAGAGGCCGTATGGTGATATGGAAAGGTTCGGAAAAAGCACGTGCGTTTTCACACGTGTCGTTTTTCGGGCAGATAATACTAGTAGGCTTTGGTTTAAGCCGGAACCCAGTATTATACTTTATAGATATAATATCTTTGTCTCAGTTGCATTTGTATTCGGTTGTAATGCAAATGTGGGTATGTTTATACTGATACGGGGTTATTCTGAAATTCATTTTAGGATCACTTTTGGAAGTTGCCAGTTTCCAGTTTTTTATCAGCCGTATTTAACATTTGGTTAAATACGGAATTATCTTTTCTTGATGAGGTGAGTCAGTGTTCTAGAAGGTTCTAGGGAGGTTATCAAGGCTTGTGAGTCATTAGGTCATTAATGGTGCAATTAATGACAAGGTGACTAGGTTAATTGTGATTGGTTTGCTTTAAATGCTTTCATACTATATGTTTTGGTGACTCATTCTTACATGATAAGTATCATTTCTTATGGTCACCACTCCCTCCTCCTACACTCAGCCCCTCGCCTCTATTTAGTGGCCGGCCACCCTTGGTGAGGGTTAAGGGTTGCTAGAAAAAGATTGGTATTGTTTTGGACTCATGGAAATTAGATAAGCGTCATTTCTCATTTCACCCGATTCCAATAGGCAACTTAATTAACCGTTCGTCCATAGCCTTGGACGTAACGAGACAAAGTGTTCTACTCATTCTCTACATCATCTTGGTCGTCTCTTTTAGCAAACCTGACGACCGAGTTGCCTCGGCTCAGAGGCGGGAGCCCGTTTAAAGATCCGTCTACGTGGTGCCACCTGGACAAAAAGACTGGAGATTCAGCAGATCGGAGCAGCCGCAACAAAGCGTGGGATGATGGTTGAAGACCAAGGACTCCGATCATTCGGTATAACTCTTCTACCCACTTTGTAGTTTGTTAGTTTAGCTTTAATGCAGATCCGGGTTATAGTACGCGATAGCGCCAGTTGTAAAAAGTTTTTCTTCCGTATTTGGCGTCTGTTAGACGGCCGGGGCGCTACCGTGGACTTACAGTGGTATCAGAGCCTCGCCATTAAGCTATACTAACTTGCGCTAACACGTTTGAAACATCGATCGAACGAATTTTCGAAAAACCGCAAATTCCTGTGCTTTAGTTTTTGTCGTTTTTTTAAAGGGCCTAAAAATAATTTTGCATGTTACATAAAAGTAAGCAGGGTTATTTAAGAATTACTGTGAAATTTGGGCACGTGTTATCACTATACCGCCGCGGAACCGCGGTCAAAGCTTGGGTTTGACCACGGAACCGCGGCCAGTATGTGGCAACAATGTTCCAAATTTCACCAGTAAGTTCTTCTTAGAAATTGTGGGTTTTTGGTATATTCTTTTGGGCCCAGTTTTTTTTTACTGTACACCAGTTGTTCGTGCGGCCCACTTCGGGAAATTTAGTCGATCGAAATTTTAAACTTGTGAGTATGCAGTATTTACAATATATCTCCGACCGGGAATGTCATTTGATTTGTAAACCGCGTCTGATTGCTCTAGTTCTTTTAGACGGGTATGCGATAGTGACATTCGTGTTGATGTTCTGTGTTGTGCTGTATTGTTGCGGATTTGTCGTGGTGGATAGCAGTGTGCAATGGTAGTGCAGTTTGGATTTATTTGTACATTTGATATTGCGGGGCGAGCGTCTAACATGTGGACTGCCGTCACCGCCTGTTGTATAATATTCTTTTGGGGCATGACCGGGTTGAGGTCGATGTACCTGTTGTACATATTTTTATTTATGTACTAGGTTTATCCCGCGATGGAGTGCACAGATAGCCGGGTTCTGGAGGGCAACGGGTCCGTATCTCATGGCTTTGAGAGGCAGAGGGACCTCATTTTAGAATTGGCAGACTATTCGCCGCACTCGTAGGGGGTATAGGTTGACCCAAGGAGGGGTGCTCAATTTACCGGATTCCGTGAAGTGCCGGGTATTCCATTCACTATGCTGTGGGGGACTACCTCGCTTCAGGTTTTGGCGGGTAACTTGCCGCACCCGTAGGGGCCTTGGTTTCATTGCACAGGCTATCCACACGACCAGGGGAACGCCAGGTTTCAGCAGCGGCTCTATGAAACCCGGGGATCCCAGTTTATCTGTATTGTTCTGTGATGCTTATTACTTTTCTTTAATGTTACATATTATCACGCCTGGAGCGATTATTGTATATTGGTATATATATACTATTAGATGATGTATATGTTTTACACCCGCGCTAGTCCAGCCCCCGCTCTGTCGTTAGTTAAGTTACCTAACGGGTGATGACGGGACCCAGTGACGAATGCGGATGGCATATACATACATTTTATTTTCGTTCTTTTCTGGTGTGATTTATTGATAGGACTGCATTGATTCTTATCAACGCAAGAATAAAACAAACCTTTATTTGATGTTGTTGGAACAAATTTTAAAAGGTGTTATTACAAAGATATTTCCTTTTGTTATGCATAACGATATTCAGTTAGAATATCCTGCACCTCATTCGACGAGGCAAGGGCAGATATCCCTTCACCGGGAGTGACCCCTTGGGCAGAAGTTTACGTCAGGGTAATAACTTTACTATAGTCGATTACAAGTTGCTTTGCATCGCGGTATTCTGTTGGAATATCCTGCACCTCATTCCACGAGGAAAGAGCCGAGATCCCTTCACCGGGAGTAACCTCTTTAGCAAAGGTTTTTCGCCACTATATTTTTTATAAAAAGCTATCAGGTTCCTTCAACGAGATCAAGTTCATTGCGTTAAAGGTTTTTCGCCAAAAACCAGCCGTAGCCCTCCGTCATTTCTTTTGGGTATTCAGTAGTATTCAAGCTATGTATTTTGGCCATTAGTCATGGCATAGTGTTTGGTAGTTGCTGGGTATTCATTTGTTGTATAGATAGATAAGTTGGTTTGGGACAGTCGTTCTGCCATTTTGGCCCTGAGTCAAGGGCATGTGCTGGTGGGTTCAAATCAACCTGGATAATGACGGGAAGAACTTGACATGTGACTTATGATATTTTGGCCCTTAGTCAAGGTCATAAGAGCATGGGGTAAAAATCACATCGGGAGTTTCAAACATACAGGAAACTTGCCAGGCATGCGCATAGCTTCTGGAGTGATAACTTCAGTGGCTTCCATCAAGTTATCATGCGATGATAGTTGGATCCCGATTCTCACTGATGAGTTGGTTTACTCTTCGGGTGATCCCGACTAATTCTTCTTCCAGGTTTGGAAGAGAAATTGAAATTACAGTGGGAGGTTTCCTAATTAGATAAAGTGATAACCATTCTGATCTAGGTTAGAGTGCACGCAGAGTGTTTCTTTTCTCTCTCTCTCTTTGGTAGCGACCTTTGATCGACCCTAGACTATGACTCAGTGACCGAGTTGACCGAACCTTCTTAAAATACTGGATTTTGGATTGTCTAAAGTTGTATAAGTCATTGCCGCTCCTTCTTATACCCTTTGCATTTCTCAGAACACCCCGTATTATTAAGGATATCCACTTCCATTGGATAGATCCATCGTATGGTTATATACGAACTCGAAGGGACTTTTTCGAGGATGGATCCAGGTTCAGGAGAAATAAAATTGGTTTATTTAGTTGCCTTTTATTATCACCTTCTCTCAGGTTGGGAGGCTCCTTAGTTTAGGAGAGTACACCTATTACGCTTATTTGATAGTCTTATTCCAAACCTTAGGCAGGTGCCGAAAGGTAGGGAATGAAGAAACCAATTAGCCTAAGTAGGGCGTACAGAAGGTAATAACTAAAGACAAAATAAAGGGATTAGAAAGAGGGCAAAGAAAATTGCGACTGTTATCATTCACGACCAAACCGCGTACTTCATCGCTACTCCTATTTCACGTTTGCTTTTTCCCAGTTCGGGAGAAATAGAATAAGGTATTATTCAGTTTTCTTTTATCATCACGTTCTCTCAAGATACGAGTACTCCAAGGTTAAGGAGGGTACACCTATTATGCTTACTGGATAGTCTTCTTCCAAACAATAGGCTGGTGCCGAACGGTAGGGAAGGAAGAAAACCACTTAGCCTAAAGAGGTGTACAGAAGGTAACGACTAAAGACAAATAAAATGATTTGGAGTGATGGCAAAGAAATATACGGTTACAGTCATGGATAGGATTATGGAAGAGACATTACTAAGAATACCAGAATACCCCTACGAAACATTTTCATGTTTCAGTTTCACTGTGCATTGTTAATTATAAACTGATTTCCCGATTAGGTACTTACTCCAAGGTATGTATTTACCAGGTTTCATTCTCATATCTGTACGGTTTTATAGATGATGAGTAGGAGTAAGTTATTGGGAATAAGGTGATCATCCTCATTATATCGGAATTCGTTGTAATTAGTGATATTTGAGGAAATCTCCAGGGTACAGTTTTCAACCTACGATACACAGGTTTTGAGTTATTCAAACTCAGCGGACTTATACAGAGGATTGTATGTTGTCCAGTGTCCGTCAGGACAAAGGGGTAGGTCCTCGTACTATGTTCTATTTACTTATAAACTTCTCTATTTTTAGACAAGTGTTTCGTAGAAATACAATGTCTAAGTTTTGAGAAGTTGTGGGTATAAGAATAAAGTAGAGAACCTGGTATCACAAGTATCGGGATTCTTCAAAGAGATTGAAGATGTAGATTCTTGTGATTGGTATTCAGTTGATAGTAATGGTTTTGAGAAACTTGTTTCACTTTCAGGTTACTCATAATTGGATGGATTCCTAAGTTGAGTAATCCTGATTAGCCTTTTTTCAATAAGTTGTTATGCACTGGAGACACCTGCATGATTTGAATCTGGTTCAAATTAAATTAATGCCTCTATTTCTATATTGGATATATAATGGTTCATATCTTAATGATGTTAAGGTAAGGGGAGTTGCCCAGCTTATGCTTAAAACCAGACACTGGATAACTCAAGGCACGATTCTGTAATGGCTGTTTGTGGGTTGACCATGGCTTTGACGAGGGTTGACATTTCTACCATTTGGAAGATCAATAGTGATATTGTTCTAGACTCTCCACAGTTTTAATAAAATGGATTTTTTCAAAAAACAGTAGTGGGAGTATGGTAGAACTGGAAATGATTCCAGAACCACAAACGATTACGGAAAATTTAGTAGGACCTATATATTCAATCAGTTTTGACATTCCATTAGCCACTCCGCAGATATGGTGGATAACCTCAGACACCCGAGGTGTACTCCGGTAGCCTCAAGGACGGTGACAGAGAGGTTCTTGTTTACCCAGACTTGACACTACTGTTGTTCCATACTATGGGTCCCGGCAAGAGGATAAGTATAACGTCGTTCTAAACTAGCTTTAGAAGTGTACGTAGATATTATTTTGCCAGAAGGTTATCGTAGTCAGTGGGAGCAGCAGAAGTATAGTGGACAAGTAGCTTATGTCTATTTACAGACTTCAGCGGATATAGCGGAGATAGATCATCTAATTTTGATGTGACAGTCATGGCTTTGACTTCATCAGAATAAGGGATGGATCTGTTGAGAAGGTAGTAGGGTGTGATGTCCTGGTATTTGGATGACATAAACAGAGTAGGAAGTAAAATTCCTATACTACGATCGGTTGTACTTTGGTCGTCATACAGTTGTTTCTCCACACAGGATATGGATATAATATTAGACATTCTGGTTACTAGATCTATGGTTTTTAGATCTAGATTTGGGTAGTTTTCCAATATGGGTACTTTGACAATATTCTAATAGTATTTTAGAATAGATGACTCCTGGCATGGTGGTGTACCTGCAGGTGATGGAGTCACCCTCTCTAAAGGTGTCTTACAGACTAAAGGAGAGAAGGATGTGCATGATTGGCAGATCACTTGATTAGGCAATTGAGTCGATCATGAGATGTCAAGTACCACACCAGATGTTGTTTTTGCACTTGATGCGATAAGTTTATATTAATCCAACCCTGGAGAAACATAAGAAAGCAGTTTTAGAACATAAGAGCTTGTTCTACGGATTTGATGACGGCTGCCTCCTTCGAGAGACGGTTATCATTCCAGGCTTCTAAGGTGACATGGATGACAGAGTGATTGTCAGAGTTATAGTTTTCCCTCTGACGAGGGACAGTATTATGGACAGGTGGTCCAAGAGGATACTGTGGGAGGCATGGTGCTGAATACTGGTTAGGTTCAGTTATCGATACAGTCTAAGTTGTTTGGATTTGAAGTTCATTTATCAACTAGGTCCTATCAGATATCCAGACATGTATTACTCAATTCGGGAGATAGCTTTCTCCGCGAACTTGAGATTAAGAGAGACATAGAAAGAAACATCAGGGCGGATCCACTCACAGAGGCTATCTCTCGAACACAAGAGTTTTACAAACTAGTTTTGTGAAACTGATTAGTAGAGAAGTTGGATGTTCAGTATCACACGGGCTGTGAGTATGCGACATCGCAATAATTAGCCTTGAGTGCAAGTGGGAGATTGTTGGAGATAGTGCCCTCAAAGTCTATTATTGGATCGCAGGTACGTGATTGCAATGATTGAGGCAAGACCTATACCGATATGACAGTCTTACTTGAGCTGATAGTATGCTATCTGGTTTGTCTTTATCATCGTATACATGCTTTAGTTCGCTATTGCATGATTGATAGAGCCCATAGGATTCTGCTTGAAAGCCAGCAGTATGATGGTGATCATATACGTGGGAGAAGGGGTCTATAAGCACATCCTTAAAGTGTCCCTAGTCGTGGGAGTTTTCGAGACAGGGCATCGATACTCCAGAGTAGACTAGTGTATACAATCGAGACCCCGACGAGGGGCAATGGCCGGTCTCATAAGCCATTGGTGTCAGTTTGATCACCTAAGATGTATACAGGTGCTCATTGGGTTATGAGTACACCGGACAGGACTCACCGGGAATCTGCTAGTTGGTATTATACATATCGTCAGATAGCAATTCCCTGGTGAAATGTGTACAGGTTAGTTCATCGACCTGAGATCGTTATTTGTCTCGTGTGAGTTCCCACTGTGCTTAGATTACTACCCTACTACGCTCAAAGGAGTTGTGCAAACAGGTTTTAGTTGGGTACAGTCCCGAGCCATATTGGAGGCAAGTGAGCGGATCGTCGGGGATTCGTCTCTCCCGGTATTGGGGGTTGATGTATCGCAGTGCACGGGTGGCCATCACTAGGAATCCTCGGCCGAGGTAGTGGAGAATTACTGATTTGGATCAGTAGTTTCTCACATGGTGATGGGCTTCATGCCGACATGATTTATCGCGTTATTAGGGGTCTGACTTTATCCACCCCCTAGACTCGATATGCGATACTCTTTAGACGAATAGACCAGACTGTATATATATATTGTCACTGTCAGGCTCATTAGGTTTTATAGATGAGTTCGCTCGTCAGCTTCCCTTCCAATCAATACATAGGCAAAACGTTACGTGCAGCTTGTACCTCTGACGTGCTAGTGGTTATACCCAGTGCCAGTGTGTTGATGACTCATTAGAGTCCCCCACATACAGTTTCCCAAGTTTGGGCGAAACGTTGTAGAGGCCGTATGGTGATATGGCAAGGTTTGGAAAAAGCACGTGCGTTTTCGCACGTGTCGTTTTTCGGGCAGATAATACTGGTAGGCTTTGGTTTAAGCCGGAACCCAGTATTATACTGTGTAGATATAATATCTTTGTCTCAGTTGCATTTGTATTCGGTTGTAATGCAAATGTGGGTATGTTAATACTAATACGGGGTTATCCTGAAATTCGTTTCAGGATCACTTTTAGAAGTTGCCAGTTTGCAGTTTTCTATCAGCCGTATTTAACATTTGGTTAAATACGGATTTATCATTTCTTGATGAGGTGAGTCAGTGTTCTAGAAGGTTCTAGAGAGGGTGACAAGGCTTGTGAGTCATTAGGTCATTAATGGTGCAATTAATGACAAGGTGACTAGGTTAATTGTGCTTGGTTTGCTTTAAATGCTTTCATACTATGTGTTTTGGTGACTCATTCTTACATGATAAGTATCATTTCTTGTGGTCACCACTCCCTCCTCCTACACTCACCCCCTCCCCTCTATTTAGTGGCCGGCCACCCTTGGTGAGGGTTAAGGGTTGCTAGAAAAAGATTGGTATTGTTTTTGACTCATGGAAATTAGATAAGCCTCATTTCTCATTCCACCCGATTCCAAAAGGCAACTTAATTAACCGTTCGTCCATAGCGTTGGACGTAAGGAGACAAAGTGTTCGACTCATTCTCTACATCATCTTGGTCATCTCTTTTACCAAATGTGACGACCGAGTTGCTTCGGTTCAGAGGCGGGAGCCCGTTTAAAGATCCGTCTGTGTGGTGCCAGCTGGACAAGAAGACTGGAGATTCATCAGATCGGAGCAGCCGCAACAAAGCGTGGGATGATGGTTGAAGACCGAAGGACTCGGATCATTCGGTATAACTCTTCTACCCACTTTGTAGTTTGTTAGTTTAGCTTTAATGGCAGATCCGGGTTATAGTACACGATAGCGCCAGTTGTAAAAAGTTTTTGTTCTGCAATTGGGGTCTGTTAGACGGCCGTGGCGCTACTGTGGACTTACAGCATATGATGCAGTCTTACTGTATAGACAATTCGGAGTGTTTCTTATTTGTAGTTTAACATTGTTTATGGGTTTTCACATGTTATCTAGGCGAAGTTAATAAGTTCGATCGAATAACAAAAACCCATTTTTCTAAGTTTAGGGTATTCGTAAAATCATGCAAACGATTCTGTAGACCCTCTAGAAGAATGAAACCCTAACTCGACATATTGACCATTGAAACGTTTGTGAACCTTAGGGTTTGGGGTAGTTCCGCGGTGCCGTTAATGATGCGTGGGTTTGCCCTTCCACGGGTATTGTGGCGTGATTCTGGGTATTTTTGAACTGTGCTCAAGTGTTGAGCTTTCGGGAAATTATGGGACTTTGATTAATCGATCGAAAATTTTACCGTCGTCCGGATATTTGTGTTGGGATACAATACTCGGAATCAACAATATTTGAATTTTATAAATCTAGCAATTTAGTCTCATTTGATCGGTTGCAACGGTATTTTGATGTGATCAAAAGTCCGTCGCAATCACGAAGTGTATGCGGATACTCGCCGGGTAACATTACTAGATAGCCAAGCCCCATAACCCCAACCAAGTGACTATAGGAGAACTCCATTAGCAAAAGCATCCGTCCGGGTGCTCACGGCCACGGTGTTCTGCTAAAGTGCACTTCGTCGTCGGTATCGGGGGGTGCGGCCGTCTAATAAAGTTTCCGACGAGCATTCGACCGGGATGTCGGGAATCTTGTTGAATTACCCAACTTGTTATTGTAAAGTGTTTTCAATATCGAGAATAAAATGCGGGGTTTATAATTTTTAGGCATGCGATTGTTAGTTATATGTATGCCCTAGAGGCCATTACTGTACATAGGATGTATATTGTAGTGGATGCTGGGACATATATAAGGAGGACTTTCTTGCTCGACATGATAGTATGCTATCTGGTTACTCTTTACCTTAACGTGTACACTGATTGTCTCTCTGTTACATGTTGGTAAAGCCCTTAGGATGTGTACTTGACTACCTGGACTATGATGCGGATCATACTAGTGGGGACATGGTAGTCCATAAGAACATCCTTCAAGGTCCCTAGTCGTGGGTGTATCGAGATGGGGCATCGATATACCATAGTAGACTAGCGTATACCTTCTCGACCCATACAGATGGGCGATGGATGATCCCATATCCATCGGTGTTTGACATCAGAGATGATATATGGGTGCTCAGTAGAGACTGGGTACACTGGACGGACTCGCTGAGAACTCCCAGATGGTATTATACCTTACGTCAGATGGCAGTTCTCTGGTGACACTGGTACAGAGTAGTCTGTTGACCCGAGATCGTCATAGAGTCTTGTGTGGTTCCCACTGTGCTTTGATTTCCATCTTACCACGTCCAAGAGGGCGTGCAAAACGGTGGTTTTTGGGTACAGTCCCGAATCACATGGAGGCAATGAGCGATAGGAGGGGATTCGTCTCTCCCGGTATAGGGGGTTGATGTTGCGCTGTGTTCGATTGGCTATAACCGGAAATCCCTGGCCAGGGTTGCTGAGATTTACTGGTAAGTGTTACCTGTAGTTTCTCGAATTGTTATAGACCTCATATCGACACGACTTATCGAGCTATTGGGGTCTGACGTTTACCACCCCTAGGCGAGATAAGCGACATATCAGACGATCAGACTGGACTGTACGGTAGTGTTACTGGTTGGATTCACTGGAGTGTGAGCGGGCTTGCTCGTCGATCTTCTGATCGCTCAATACCCGGGTGGCCGTTACGTTTAGCAGACCGCTTGCGGCTTGTGGGTGTTTGATATGATCATCATCTGCTGCCGGCGTATTGACGAGTCTTTAAAGTCCTACACAGAGGTTTCCTGGCTCAAGCAAAACGAAATAGGAGCGCATATGAGATATGTGCGGGACCGAGAATGATACAAGTATGTGATACTGTATTGGATTCTCGCGATTTGTGACATTGATCGGTTATAGGCGATATAGCCGGGTTATCGGATCAAGTGTTAATTCGATAAGTTGTTACTACAGATATTAGTCGGTTATATGCGATATAACCGGATCGTTAAATCAAGTGTTGATTTAATGATTTAATGCATAATTATATATTTGATATATTACTTTGCATTAACTAGTATCGGTTCACTTTAAATGGATTTTCTCACTCGCTTGTGCACATTGTATTTTCGATATAGTTTTGTGCACTTGATTGTATCATGTTTGATGATACATGTTTCCTAGGGTTTTTGTGTAAAGATCAAACCATGGTTACATGATAATGGTTATGGTTTTGCTTTTCATTTTCTTACTCATTTATTTACTTGTTTATTCATTTTGGAAATGATAAGAAAAGAATGGTGGCTTTATTTGTAGTTTAGTTGAAGCTTCATGAAACTTTGACCTAGTCCACCATTCTTGTCTCTTGTTTAACCCTAACCAACATATCTAACCATGGTCTATTCTCTACACTAAACTAGGGTTAGTATTATTATAAGTATTGTTTTTCCTTTTTATTTTAATAACTTATCGTAATATCTTCTTCTTCTTCTTCATCTTCTTCAAAGAAGAAAACCTTGGACCATCAATGGTGATTGATGAAAAAGAGTGAGAAATCCAATTCTAAAGTCTACCCACTTCCTATTTCTTCATCCTCTACCTCTTGCCAAGTAGTAGAGTGCGTTTCCTTCATAAGTTTTCTTCACTTGGTGAAGTTGGGGCTTGATCTAGCGATGCCTCGACGTAGATCATCTTCGGCACGTCGTCGATGACCTAGCCCGCTTTTATTCCGATGAAGCCGATGCTAGAGCCCAAGATCTGATTTGTACTGCGAGGAGACATCATCGCGGAGCCATGGAGGTGGAGGACCGGATCTACAAAGGTTGTATTTCCGTATTCTAGTAGTTAAGTGTTAACTAGTTTGCTTTGTCGCCTAAAAATCTAGTTAACGATCCGTATTAGGGTTTCTCGGCACCCGTAAAATTTGAAACGGGCATGGTTGATGCCTTGTGAGACCTCTAGGGAGTGCTTAGGAACCCTACAGTGGTATCAGAGCCTAGCTAGAGCCTTAGGCGAATTCTAGACGGAGTTTGAAATCCGAACGAACCGAAACCCTAACACAAAAATTGCTCTCTGGAAATTTTCTGAATTTTTGGTTTTTTGTGAATTAAAAATTGCTAAAAAATTCAGCAGGGAATATGATGAATTACTGTGAAGCACGTGCAATTGATTCGATAGAAGAGCCGCGGAACCGCGGCCCCACCCTGGCTTGCGCGGCGGTTCCGCGGCCATAATACTGAATCAATGCACGTGGTTTGTACAGTAATTAGTTTCTGTATGTGCTGGATTTTCTGGGAATTTTTAATATTTATTCAAGAGTTGAATATTCTGGGTTGTTTTGGAAATCAAAGATTCGATCGGATTATCAGATTTTGTCTATGTGGCTTTCCGGATAATTTTAGAATATGTTAAAAAGTTCGACCGGATATAAATACCCAACTTTTCCTCTGTCGGGAAATTTCCAAGTGTTGGATTTTTCCGTAGTTTAACGACGTTCTAAGTAGTGCAAGTAACGCGATGGACCCTCTAGAAGACAACAAACCTTAACTCGATTATGTGACCGTCTTGAACTGCCCTTTAAACCTTCGGGTTTGGTGCAGTACGGCGTGCCACATGTGAGGCGTTGGCTTGACCCTTCTACGGCTGGACCGTTGGTACTGAGGCACGAACTGAATGTTTTTAGATTTATTTCAAGAGTTGATCTGTTTCGGGAAAACATGGATGTTTGATTGTTCGATCGGAAAGTTTAACATTTTCTATTTATCTGGAATGTGATACAATAATTGGAATTCACAAATAGTTATGAGATAACTGAATGAATGTTATAAACATAGCAGTTTAGTCTCACTTGATCGGTTGCCACGGAATTTTGATGCGATCAAAAGTCCGTCGCAATCACGTAGCGTACGCGGATACTCGCCGGGTAAACTTAATAGACAGCCTCACTCCATAACCCCGACCAAGTGACAGTAGGAGAACCCCGTCGCCGAAAGCATCCGTTTGGGTGCTCGCGGCAGCGGTGTTCCGCCTTGGAGCACTTCGTCGACGGTATCGGGGGTGCGGCCGTCTACTGAAGTTTGCGACGAGTATTTGATCAGGATGTCGGGAATCTTGTTTAATTGCCCGACTTGGTATTGAAAAGTGTTTTCGATTTTGAGACTAAAATGCGGGGTTTATAATTGTTAGGCATGCTATGTCTAAGGAATTCATTTGTGTAGGGTTCCTAGGCACCCTAATGAGGTCTCACAAGGCTTCGATCATGCCAAATTAAAATTTTAACGGTGCCGAGAAACCCGACTACGGATCGATAACTAGATATCTAGGCGAAAAAGAACTAGTTAACAAATTAACTAATGAGAATACGGAAATACAACCTTTGTAGATCCGGTGCTCCACCTCCATTGCTCCGCAACGAAGTCGTCTCCGCTGTCCAAAAGGAATCCGGGCTCTAGCGTCGTCTTCGTCGGAGAATGGGCGGGCTAGGTCGTCGATGTCCAAGCCGAAGATGATCTACGTCGAGGCATCGATGAATCAAGCTCCACCTTCACCAAGTCATGAAACTTGTGAAGGAAACACACTCTACTACTTGGCAAGAGGTAGAGGATGAAGAAATAGGAAGTGGGTAGACTTTAGAATTGGATTTCTCACTCATTTCCATCACTTGCCATTGATGGGGCAAGCTTTCTTCACTTGAAGAATGAAGAAGAAGAAGGAAATAGTTATGATAAGTTAATTAGAAAAAGAAAAGAATAATCAAAACTTATCATGACTAAACCATGGTAAAGTGTAGAGTATTAATCATGGTTGAAGCAATGGTTAGGGTTAAGCTAGAGACAAAATGGTCACTTAGTCAAAATGTTCATGAAGCTTCATGAACAAAACAAAACCAAGCCACCATTTTCTCATTTGAATTTCTTTTATCCATTTATCAAAAAGAATAAATGAATAATTAAGAAAATAAAACCCTAAACATAAACACAACCATGGTTCAAACTTTACACTTAACCAAAGAGGTATGCATCATCAAACATGATACAAACATGTGCACATAATCATATCGCATATGCAATGCGCACACCCGAGTGAGAAAATCCATTTTAAAGTGAACCGATACTAGTTAATGCAAAGTAATATATCAAATATACAATTATGCATTAAATCATTAAATCAACACTTGATTTAACGATCCGGTCAAGTCGCACATAACCGACTGGTATCATCAGTAACAACTTATCGACTCAACACTTGATCCGATAACCCGGCTATATCGCATATAACCGATCAATGTCACATCACGAGAATCGAATACCGTATCACATACCGTATTATTCTCGGTCCCGCACATATCTCATATGCGCTCCTATTTCGTTTCGCTTGAGCCAGGAAACCTCTGTGTAGGACTCTAAAGACTCGTCAATACGCCAGCAGCAGATGATGATCATATCAAATATCCACAAGCCGCAAGCGGTCTGCTAAACGTAACGGCCACCCGGGTATTGAGCGATCTGAAGATCGACGAGCAAGCCCGCTCACACTCCAGTGAATCCAACCAGTAACACTACCGTACAGTCCGGTCTGATCGTCTGATATGTCGCATATCTCGCCTAAGGGTGGTAAACGTCAGACCCCAATAGCTTGATAAGTCGTGTCGATATGAGGTCTATAACTTTTCGAGAAACTACTGGTAACACTTACCAGTAAATCTCAGCAACCCTGGCCAGGGATTTCCTGTTATAGCCAATCGAACACAGCGCAACATCAACCCCCTATACCGGGAGAGACGAATCCCCTCCTATCGCTCATTGCCTCCATGTGACTCGGGACTGTACCCAAAAACCACCGTTTTGCACGCCCTCTTGGACGTGGTAAGATGGAAATCAAAGCACAGTGGGAACCACACAAGACTCTATGACGATCTCGGGTCAACAGACTACTCTGTACCAGTGTCACCAGAGAACTGCCATCTGACGTGAGGTATAATACCATCTGGGAGTTCTCGGCGAGTCCGTCCAGTGTACCCAGTCTCCAATGAGCACCCGTATAACATCTCTGATGTCAAACACCAATGGATATGGGATCATCCATCGCCCATCTGTATGGGTCAAGAAGGTACACGCTATTCTACTCTGGTATATCGATGCCCCGTCTCGATACACCCTCGACTAGGGACTTTGAAGGATGTACTTATGGACTACCATGTCCCCACTAGTATGATCCGCATCATAGTCCAGGTAGTCAAGTACAGATCCTAAGGGCTTTACCAACATGTAACAGAGAGACAATCAGTATACACGTTAAGGTAAAGTTCAACCAGATAGCATACTATCATGTCGAGCAAGAAAGTCCTCCCTATATACGTCCCAGCATCCACTATAATATACATCCTATGTACAGTAATGGCCTCTAGGGCATACATATAATTAACAATCTCCCACTTGCACTAGGGCCATCTGATAGAGTGGTTGTAGTATCTCATACTCAACCATCCCATAAAAGTCTCTCTCTGGGAACAGGCCTTTGTGAGTGGATCCGCTGTGTTGTCCTCTGAGTCTACTCTCCAAACCTCGATCATCCTGGAGATCAACCATCTCCATGATCAAGTGGTACTGCCTTAGAATATGTCTGGATTACTGATGGGACCTGCGTTCCTTGGCATAAGCCACAACTCCATTGTCTCACAATGGTAGGAACGTAGTTCTTCTCATGAACCAATATACACCCAAACAGCCTCTTTGGTAGCATCTTAAGTAGCGATGTATCCTGCCTTTATCGTCTAGTATGTCACGGTATCTAGCTTGGAACTCTTCCAACATACCGTCCCTCCACTGAGGGTAAAGACAATGCCTGTGACTGACATTCAGTCGTCTTTATCACCCTGGAACCCTTCCAGTGATTCTCCCCAGGATCGGTTGATACCGTCTCACTACAACTAGTGAGAATCCTAACATCCAATTAAGTCTATCTCATAGATCTAAAACTCAGGATTTAGGAGGTATCATTTTGATCCTATGTGGAGAATCCTTGTGATAACCGGAGATTGATCGAGCGTAGCATAGGAAACTCCTTCCCCATCAAGAGTATGTCATCCACGTACTCTACGAGGATCGTCACCATACTCCCTACTACCTTTTTGTTTATACAAGGTTCATCTACCATTTTGATGATGTCAAACTCTTTGACTAATCCATCAAAACAGATGTTCCAACTCCACGATGCCTGCTTTATCCTATAAAGCATCTTGCGCACGTTTCCGCTGCTCCCACTGTCTATGAGGCCCTCTGGCTGTGTACTTATAGACGCACTCTTCTAAATCATCATTTAGAAAAGCAGTCAAGACACCCAACCACCAGAGATCGTAGTCATGGTATGCAGCCGTGGTAAGTAGGATCTGGATGGACTTAAGCAAAGCCACTGGAAAAGGTTTCATCATTATCCACGCCTGGTCAATGAAGAAATCCTTTAACAAGACTAGCTTTGAAAGTCTCAACTTTTCCATCTACACCAAGTAATCTTCTCAAGATATACTTGCTCCTGATGGGGATTTAACCCTTCAGATATAGCAACTAAAGTCCATACTTTGTTGGTGTATAAGGATTCCATCTCAGATCGCTAAACATCCAGCCATTCTTACAGAGTCTTACTCTCGATGGCCTGCTCGAAGCTAGTTGGGTCATCATCTCATGATGCAATCCTCGCTCCCACTGTCATAGAGAAACCGAAGTATCTCTCAGGTGGGTGAGGAACCCTACTAGATCGGCGGAGAGGCTGAGGTTCGTTGGTTTCTACTGAATCCTCTGGTTGTACCAAATCATCTGCTGTAGTTTGTATAGCTGGAACACTTCCAGTTCTACATAACAGACCTTGCCTCGAGCTCGTCCGGATTTTGCTTTTAAACATAGGCCGGACAACCCCAAATCTTAACTAGCTTAAGACATGGGCTCTTCCCTTTTCCATATCACATATGAAGTGGTAGGCAACTGATTTGATATGAACCCTATTCAATAGTTATGCAGCTTCTCAAGTGCATAACTCCCATAAGGAAATAGGTAACTCAGTAGTACTCATCATAGAGCACACCATATCATATAAGTTGTTATTGCTCCGCCCTAATATACCATCGTGCTATGGTGTATACAGAAGAGTAATGCTGAGAGAGAATCTCATTCTCCTTTTGAATAATCCAGGATTTCCGTGCTCAAGTATTCTCCTCCTTGATCTCATCAAAGGACATAATACTTATACCTGTGTTTTGGTTCTCTACTTCTAGCTTATATTCTGTGAATATCTCAAAAGGTTCGGACTCATGTTTCAACAGGAACATATGACTGAATCTTGAGAGATTATCAGAGAATATAATGAAGTATAAAGAAGCGGTCTTGGCATGTATAGACAGGAGACCTTACATACATCAACATGTATCATTCCAAGAGTTCACTAACTCTTTCTCTGTTTCCAATAAACGGAGCTATGGTCATCTTATCTTTGTGACATGACTGGCGAGTTTCACAAGATGTAAATTCAAACTGATTTAAATATACATCTATATGTAACTCTAGCCAGTCGGGTCGCATTGATCTGACCTAGTCTACAATACCTCAAGAAGAATCCGTTCATTTCTGAACTCTTCCTCTTGTATGTGTTCTGTATACTAAGAACTGTAGTTTGATTTAGAACATCAATACTTTTAGATAACGTGCCTGATACGATCAACTTTTGATATAGGAAATGTTCAAAACATTATCCAACAATACAAAATTATATCCTTTCTTTACTAACAAAGAGACTGATATGATTTTGTATATCAGGTTCGGTATCTAATAACATTCGTTCAGAATCAATGTATTGGTAATACAGGGTGACAGTGACCAACAGACTTGGCTGCAACTCTTGCCCCGTTTTCTGCCTCATGAAACTTATCACCCGTTCTCAGTTCTCTACCTTTCTGTAGCCCTATGTAACATATTACATATCTGGGATCCTGATCTGGTATCACATACCCAGGACGTAAAGGATACTGAGAAACAGTTATGTATAATGAACACACCCGAAGATGATGCATCATCATGCACTCTCTTCGTTTGGGCAGCACGGGAATTCTGGTAATCCCCTATTTCCTGCTCTGTCTTATAACAATTATAAGTTGGAGCGGGACCAACGTTCCTCAGCTCAGTATAACAAGCGGGTTCGGTCAAAATTTCGTATTATTATCTTGATTAAGGCGTGATATGGTAGATACCTGGAGAGAGAGAAGAAAACACTCAGCGTGCGCTCTGTCAAGAATAGATTGGTTATTATTTTATCTAATCAGGATGGCTCCCACTGCTTTTTATCAAATCTTCCTTCAAACCCTAAAAGGAAAGACTAGCCGGGATTAATTACACACTACAAGTTCGCCAATCTTTCAGCCAGACCAGTGTCGGTACTTTGAGGGAGGTCCCCCGTGCTTTCGCACGAATCTAATTAATGTAAACCTCGTTTTCCCAGAGGCGTAACCCCGTTGACACCTTTCTAGACACCTACTTGATCGGCTAATTGTAATGTATAAAACTCTCCCAGGAGTAACTCTTACTCACAGCGGGTATCGGGATCCAACTATCTCATAGAAGGTATGCAATCTCATTGCAAATTTCAACACTTGAAATTCCCGATAATATTTTGCCCCTAGCTCGCTATGACCTTGACGAATGCCAAACAACCCATAGTCCACTAGTCAAGTTCAACCCGTACATTACTTGATCGAATTAAACCCACCCGCACGACCCTTGACGAATGCCAAACAACGCCGTACGAATACCCTAATCCAATCTGCATCATATGTATAACCAGATAAATACTAGTTAGCTACCGCACACTACGCCTTGACGAATGCCAAACTACCGCAGCACGAATACTAACTAGTACTTATCTGTAATGACGGAGGGCTACGACAGGTTTTTCTGAAAACCTATTTCGTAATGAACTTGATATCGTTATAGAATCAAATGATTTTAAAATGGAGTGCTTTTGAGGCTTTTCTAATTTTGCTAAAGGAGTCACTCCCGGTGAAGGGATCGTCGGTCCTTTCCTCGTCGAATGAGGTGCGGGATATATCATATATATCGCTGTGCAAAGCAAAAACACTTAAAAGCAATCAAAAGACAAACCGAGTGTGTAGCATCTGCCAGTTATTGCTAAAGGAGTCACTCCCGGTGAAGGGATCTCGGTCCTTTCCTCATCGAATAAGGTGCAGGATATATCACATATACCGCTATGCAAAGCAAGAACTGTAGCTACCTGTTTTATTTTGAAATTCAATTCTACAACATCTTTAGGTTTCTTTTATTTCATTAATCACATTAATGAAGTCCCATCATTTAAGTACCTAAACATCACAGATAAATACGACGTACACTTATGCCATCCGCATTCGCCTCGATGTCCCCTCGTGCACCGTTAGGTTAGGTAACTAACGGAAGAGCGGGGCAGGGCTAGCGCGGGTGTAAAACATAAGTAACGTCTATATAATATATCATATATACTATATACTGTATCTATCACAGAACATCTCATGATCACATCACAGATATCGCAGCAGAAGAATCATATGAAATATTGGATATACTAGGACGTCCGTGTTTTCAATACGAGCCAGTATAAAACACGGATTCCACGGTCGTGATGAATAGCCAAACCCACACCCCTAGACCCCTACGAGAGCGGCAAGCAACCCTACCAATTCTAGAGTTAGGAGACCCGGACTCGACTCCTCGAGTTGGTCTCCCACTGGACTCCAGAACCCGGTTACTTGTGCCCTCCTCCTTGGGTCTATCCTAGTGCGGAAAAGTAAATAATATACAAACGGTGACAACTTCCGCAACCTGGAAGCGCCCCAATAAAAGAATATTACATACAAGTTTTTACATGAATGAAAATGAAAAACACCCATCTCACATAAAAAACCCCGGCTATTCAAACATGACGATCCAATATAACATATCCAGCAACACATAACATCACATGTCATCAACGTAAGTAAATATGCGCATCCCAATTGTCGTTGACATATAGCAACGAAACCGGCGATATCATATATTACACTTACGGTCACAGAAAAGAAAGTGTAAAACTACAACAGTTGGAATCCGCAACCACCTCAGACATCGCATGCCTGACCAAATGAATTCCTTAGACATCGCATGCCTAACAATTATAAACCCCGCATTTTAGTCTCAAAATCGAAAACACTTTTCAATATCAAGTCGGGTAATTCAACAAGATTCCCGACATCCTGATCGAATGCTCGTCGCAAACTTCAGTGGGCGGCCGCACCCCCGACGCCGTCGACGAAGTGCACCAAGGCGGAAGACCGCTACCGCGAGCACCCGAACGGATGCTTTCGGCGACGGGGTTCTCCTACAGTCACTTGGTCGGGGCTATGGGGCGAGGCTGTCTATTAAGTTTACTCGGCGAGTATTCGCGTACGCTACGTGATTGCGACGGACTTTTGATCGCATCAAAATTCCGTGGCAACCGATCAAGTGAGACTAAACTGCTGTGTTTATAACATTCATTCAGTTATCTTATAACAATTTGTGAATTCCAATTATTGTATCCCATTCCGGATAAATAGAAAATGTTAAACTTTTCGATCGAACAATCGAACACCCAAGTTTTCCCGATACAGATCAACACATGAAATATGAGTCTAACAACATTCAGTTCGTGCCTCAGTACCAACGGTCCAGCCGTAGAAGGGTCAAGCCAACGCCTCATATGTGGCATGCCGTACTGCCCCAAACCCGAAGGTTCAAAGGGCAGTTCAAGACGGTCACATAATCGAGTTAAGGTTTGTTGTCTTCTAGAGGGACCATCGCGTTACTTGCACTACTTAGAACGTCGTTAAACTACGGAAAAATCCAACACTTGGAAATTTCCCGACAGGGGAAAAATTGGGTATTTATATCCGGTCGAACTTTTTAACATATTCTAAAATTTATCCGGAAAGCCACACAGACAAAATTTGATACCCCGATCGAAACACCGAATCCCCAAAACAACTGCAGAAAATTCAACTCTTGAAACAGTATTAAAAATGCCTAGAAAATACAAACAACAGAGGTATGAATTACTGTGCAAAGAACCGTCGCTAATGCCTTCAATGCGCCGCGGAACCGCCGCTATATGGGGGTCAACGCCGCGGTTCCGCGGTCAACCTGGGGAATTAGTGGTTCGTTTTTCATGGTAATTCATACAATACCCTGCTGAATTTTTTAAGCACTTTTAATTTGGAAGAAAACCAGATTTTAAAAAATGGACAGAGAGCAATATTAGTTTGGTGTTTCGGGTTCGTTCGGACTTCAAATTCCGTCTGGACTTCGCCTAAGGCTCTAGCTAGGCTCTGATACCACTGTAGGGTTCCTAGGCACCCTAATGAGGTCTCACAAGGCATCGATCATGCCAAATTAAAATTTTAACGGTGCCGAGAAACCCGACTACGGATCGATAACTAGATGTCTAGGCGAAAAAGAACTAGTTAACAAATTAACTAATGAGAATACGGAAATACAACCTTTGTAGATCCGGTGCTCCACCTCCATTCTCCGCAACGAAGTCGTCTCCGCTGTCCAAAAGGAATCCGGGCTCTAGCGTCGTCTTCGTCGGAGAATGGGCGGGCTAGGTCGTCGATGTCCAAGCCGAAGATGATCTACGTCGAGGCATCGATGAATCAAGCTCCACCTTCACCAAGTTATGAAACTTGTGAAGGAAACACACTCTACTACTTGGCAAGAGGTAGAGGATGAAGAAATAGGAAGTGGGTAGATTTTAGAATTGGATTTCTCACTCATTTCCATCACTTGCCATTGATGGGGCAAGCTTTCTTCACTTGAAGAATAAAGAAGAAGAAGGAAATAGTTATGATAAGTTAATTAGAAAAAGAAAAGAATAATCAAAAGTTATCATGACTAAACCATGGTAAAGTGTAGAGTATTAATCATGGTTGATGCAATGGTTAGGGTTAAGCTAGAGACAAAATGGTCACTTAGTCAAAATGTTCATGAAGCTTCATGAACAAAACAAAACCAAGCCACCATTTTCTCATTTGAATTTCTTTTATCCATTTATCAAAAAGAATAAATGAATAATTAAGAAAATAAAACCCTAAACATAAACACAACCATGGTTCAAACTTTACACTTAACCAAAGTGGTATGCATCATCAAACATGATACAAACATGTGCACATAATCATATCGCATATGCAATGCGCACACCCGAGTGAGAAAATCCATTTTAAAGTGAACCGATACTAGTTAATGCAAAGTAATATATCAAATATACAATTATGCATTAAATCATTAAATCAACACTTGATTTAACGATCCGGTCATGTCGCACATAACCGACTGGTATCATCAGTAACAACTTATCGACTCAACACTTGATCCGATAACCCGGCTATATCGCATATAACCGATCAATGTCACATCGCAAGAATCGAATACAGTATCACATACCGTATTATTCTCGGTCCCGCACATATCTCATATGCGCTCCTATTTCGTTTCGCTTGAGCCAGGAAACCTCTGTGTAGGACTCTAAAGACTCGTCAATACGCCGGCAGCAGATGATGATCCTATCAAACATCCACAAGCCGCAAGCGGTCTGCTAAACGTAACGGCCACCCGGGTATTGAGCGATCTGAAGATCGACGAGCAAGCCCGCTCGCACTCCAGTGAATCCAACCAGTAACACTACCGTACAGTCCGGTCTGATCGTCTGATATGTCGCATATCTCGCCTAAGGGTGGTAAACGTCAGACCCCAATAGCTCGATAAGTCGTATCGATATGAGGTCTATAACTTTTCGAGAAACTACTGGTAACACTTACCAGTAAATCTCAGCAACCCTGGCCAGGGATTTCCTGTTATAGCCAATCGAACACAGCGCAACATCAACCCCCTATACCGGGAGAGACGAATCCCCTCCTATCGCTCATTGCCTCCATGTGACTCGGGACTGTACCCAAAAACCACCGTTTTGCACGCCCTCTTGGACGTGGTAAGATGGAAATCAAAGCACAGTGGGAACCACACAAGACTCTATGACGATCTCGGGTCAACAGACTACTCTGTACCAGTGTCACCAGAGAACTGCCATCTGACGTGAGGTATAATACCATCTGGGAGTTCTCGGCGAGTCCGTCCAGTGTACCCAGTCTCTACTGAGCACCCGTATAACATCTCTGATGTCAAACACCAATGGATATGGGATCATCCATCGCCCATCTGTATGGGTCAAGAAGGTACACGCTAGTCTACTCTGGTATATCGATGCCCCATCTCGATACACCCTCGACTAGGGACTTTGAAGGATGTACTTATGGACTACCATGTCCCCACTAGTATGATCCGCATCATAGTCCAGGTAGTCAAGTACAGATCCTAAGGGCTTTACCAACATGTAACAGAGAGACAATCAGTATACACGTTAAGGTAAAGTTCAACCACATAGCATACTATCATGTCGAGCAAGAAAGTCCTCCCTATATACGTCCCAGCATCCACTACAATATACATCCTATGTACAGTAATGGCCTCTAGGGCATACATATAACTAACAATTTGGTCAGGCATGCGATGTCTGAGGAGGTTGCGGATTCCAACTGTTGTAGTTTTACACTTTCTTTTCTGTGACCGTAAGTGTAATATATGATATCGCCGGTTTCGTTGCTATATGTCAACGACAATTGGGATGCCCATATTTAGTTACGTTGATGACATGTGATGTTATGTGTTGCTGGATATGTTATATTGGATAGTCGTGTTTGAATAGCCGGGGGTTTTTATGTGAGATGAGTGTTTTTCATTTTCATTCATGTAAAAACTTGTATGTAATATTCTTTTATTGGGGCGCTTACAGGTTGCGGAAGTTGTCACCATTTGTATATTATTTACTTCTCCGCACTAGGATAGACCCAAGGAGGGAAGCACAAGTAACCGGGTTCTGGAGTCCAGTGGGAGAACAACTCGAGGAGTCGAGTCCGGGTCTCCTAACTCCAGAATTGGTAGGGTTGCTTGCCGCTCTCGTAGGGGTCTAGGGGTGTGGATTTGGCTATTCATCACGACCGTGGAATCCGTGTTTTATACTGGCTCGTATTGAAAACACGGACGTCCTAGTATATCCAATATTTCATATGTTTCTTCTGCTGCGATATCTGTGATGTGATCATGTGATGTTCTGTGATAGATATAGTATATAGTATATATGATATATTATATAGACGTTACTTATGTGTTACACCCGTGCTAGCCCTGCCCCGCTCTGCCGTTAGTTACCTAACCTAATGGTGCATGAGGGGACATCGAGGCGAATGCGGATGGCATAAGTATACGTCGTATTTATCTGTGATGTTTAGGTACTTAAATGATGGGACTTCATTAATGAGATTAATGAAATAAAAGAAACCTAATGATGTTGTAGAATTGAATTTCAAAATAAAAAGGGTAGCTACAGTTCTTGCTTTGCACAGAGGTATATGTGATATATCCTGCACCTTATTCGATAAGGAAAGGACCGAGATCCCTTCACCGGGAGTGACTCCTTTAGCAGTAACTGGCAGATGCTACACACTCTGTTTGTCTTTTGATTGCTTTTAAGAGTTTTTGCTTTGCACAGTGATATATGTGATATATCCCGCACCTTATTCGATGAGGAAAGGACCGACGATCCCTTCACCGGGAGTGACTCCTTTAGCGAAACTACAAAAGCCTCAAAAGCACTCCATTTTAAAAATCATTTGATTTTACAACGATATCAAGTTCATTACGCAATAGGTTTTCAGAAAAACCTGTCGTAGCCCTCCGTCATTTCAGATAAATCCTGTTTAGTATTCGTGCTGCGTTTGATGACCTTGTCAAGGCGCAGTGTGCGGTAGCTAACCAGTATTTATCTGCTTATGCATATGATGCAGATTGGGTTAGGGTAGTCGTGCGGCCTTGTTGACCTTGTCAAGGGTCGTGCGGGTGGGTTTGATTCAATCAAGAAATGACGGGTTGAACTTGACTTGCGGTCTATGGTTTGTTGACCTTGTCAAGGTCATAGATCGTTCGGGGCAAAATATTATCGGGAATTTCAAGTGTTGAAATTTGCAATGAGATTGCATACCTTCTATGAGATAGTTGGATCCCGATACCCGCTGCGAGTAAGAGTTACTCCTGAGAGAGTTTTACACATTACAGTTAGCCGATCAAGTAGGTGTCTAGAAAGGTGTCAACGGGGTTACACCTCTGGGAAAACGAGGTTTACACTAATTAGGTTCGTGCGAAAGCACGGGAGACCTCCCTCAAAGTACCGACACTGGCCTGGCTGAAAGATTGGCGAACTTTTAGTGTGTAATTAATCCCGGCTAGTCTTTCCTTTTAGGGTTTGAAAGAAGATTTGATAAAAAAGCAGTGGGAGCCATCCTGATTAGATAAAATAATAACCAATCTATTCTTGCAAGAGCGCATGCTGAGTGTTTTCTTCTCTCTCTCTCCAGGTAGCGACCATATCACGCCTTAATCAAGATAATAATACGGAATATTGACCAAACCTGCTTGTTATACTGAGCTGGGGAACGATTGGTCCCGCTCCAACTTATAATTGTTATAAGACAGAGCAGGAAATTGGGGATTACCAGAATTCCCGTGCCGCCCAAACGAAGAAAGTGCATGCTGATGCATCATCTTCGGATATGTTCATTATACAGAACTGTTTCTCAGTGTCCTTTACGTCCTGAATATATGATACCGGATCAGGATCCCGCATATGTAATATGTTATATGGGCTACAGATAGGTAAATAACTGAGAACGGGTGATAAGTTTCATGAGGCAGAAAACGGGGCAAGTGTTGCAGCCAAGTCTGTTGGTCACTGTCACCCTGTATTACCAATACATTGATTCTGAACGAATATTATTAGATACCGAACCTGATATACAAAATCATATCAGTCTCTTTATCAGTAAAGAAATGATAAAATTTTGTATTGTTGGATAATGTTTTGAACATTTCCTATATCAAAAGTTGATCGGTTCAGGCACGTTATCTAAAAGCATTGCTCTTCTAAATCAAACTACAGTTCTTAGTATATAGAACACACACAAGAGGAAGAGTTCAGAAATGAACGAATCCTTCTTCAGGCATTGTAGACTAGGTCATATCAATGCAACCCGACTGGCTGAAGTTACATTTAGATGCATATTTAAATCAGTTTGAATTTACATCTTATGAAACTTGCCAGTTATGTCACAAAGATAAAATGACCATAGCTTTGTTTACTGGAAGCAGAGAAAGAGTTAGTGAACTCTTGGGATGATACATGTTGATATATGTAGGTCCCCTGTCTACACATGCCAAGAATGGTTCTTTATACTTAATTACGTTCTCTAATGATCTCTCATGATTCAGACATATGTTTCTGTTGAAACACAAGTCAGAACCTTTTGAGATATTCACAGAATATAAGTTAGAAGTAGAGAACCAAAATACGGGTATAAGTATTATGTCCTTTGATGAGATCAAGGAGGAGAATACTTGAGCATGGAATTCCTGGTCTATTCTAAAGAAGAATGAGATTCTCTCTCAGCATTACTCCTCCGTATACACCATAGCACGATGGTATATCGGGGCGGAGCAATCACACCCTATATGATAAGGTGTGCTCTATGATGAGTACTACTGAGTTACCCATTTCCTTTTGGGAGTAATGCACTTAAGAAGCTGCACACCTATTGAATAGGGTTCAAATCAAATCCGATGCCTACCGCTTCATATGTGATATGGAAAGGGAAGAGCCCATATCTTAAGTTAGTTAAGATTTGGGGTTGTCCGGGCTATGTCTAAAAGCATAATCCGGATAGGCTCGAGGCAAGGTCTGTTTTGTACAACTGGAAAGGTTCCAGCTATACATACAACAGCAGATGATTTGGTAGAACCAAAGGATTCAGTTGATTCCAACGAACCTCAGCCTCTCCGCTGATCTAGTAGGGTTCCTCACCCACCTGAGAGATACTTCTGTTTCTCCATGACAGTGGGAGCGAGGATTGCGTCATGAGATGATGACCCGACTAGTTTCGAGCTGGCCATCAGGAGTAAGACTCTATAAGAATGGCTGGATGCTCAGCGATCTGAGATGGAATCCATGTACACCAACAAAGTATGGACTTTAGTTGCTATATCTGAAGGGTTAAATCCCCATCAGGAGCAAGTATATCTTGAGAAGATTACTTGGTGTAGATGGAAAAGTTGAGACTTTCAAAGCTAGACTTGTTAAAAGTTTGCATCATTGACTAGGTGTGGATAATGATGAAACCTTTTCAAGTAGCTATGCTTAAGTCCATCCAGATCCTACTTGTCACGGCTACATACCATGACTACGATATCTGGTGGTTGGGTGTCATGACTGCTTTTCTAAATGATGTTTTAGAAGAGTGCGTCTATAAGTACACAGCCAGAGGGCCTCGTAGACAGTGAGAGCAGCAGAAACGTGTGCAAGATGCTTTATAGGATAAAGCAGGCATCGCGGAGTTGGATCATCTGTTTTGATGTAGTAGTCAAAGAGTTTGACATCATTAAAATGGTAGATGAACCTTGTATAAACAAAAAAGTAGTAGGGAGTATGGTGGTGATCCTCGTAGAGTACGTGGATGACATACTCTTGATAGGGAAAGAGTTTCCTATGCTACGCTCGATCAATCTCCGCCTATCACAACGATTCTCCACATAGGATCAAAGTGATACCTCCTAAATCCTGGGTTTTGGATCTATGAGATAGATCTAAATGGATGTTAGGATTCTCACCAGTTGTAGTGAGACGGTATCAATCGACCCTGGGGAGAATCACTGGAATGGATCCAGGGTGATAATGACGACTGAGTGTCAGTCACAGGCATTGTCTTTACCCTCAGTAAAGGGACGGTATGTTGGAAGAGTTCCAAGCTAGATACCGTGACATAGTAGACGATAAAGGCAGGATATATCGCTACTTAAGATGCTACCAAAGAGGCTGTTTGGGTGTATATTGGTTCATGAGATGAACTACGTTCCTACCATCGTGAGACAATGGAGTTGTGGCTTATGCCAAGGAACGCAGGTCCCATCAGTGATCCAGACATATTCTAAGGCAATATCACTTGATCATGGAGATGGTTGATCTCCAAGGAGATCGAGGTTAGGAGAGTAGACTCAGAGGACAACACAGCGGATCCACTCACGAAGGCCTATTCCCAGAGAAAGACTTTTATGGGATGGTTGAGTATGAGATACTGCAACCACTGCTACAGATGGCCCTAGTGCAAGTGGGAGATTGTTAGTTATATGTATGCCCTAGAGGCCATTACTGTACATAGGATGTATATTGTAGTGGATGCTGGGACATATATAGGGAGGACTTTCTTGCTCGACATGATAGTATGCTATCTGGTAACTCTTTACCTTAACGTGTACACTAATTGTCTCTCTGTTACATGTTGGTAAAGCCCTAAGGATGTGTACTTGACTACCTGGACTATGATGCGGATCATACTAGTGGGGACATGGTAGTCCATAAGAACATCCTTCAAGGTCCCTAGTCGTGGGTGTATCGAGATGGGGCATCGATATACCATAGTAGACTAGCGTATACCTTCTCGACCCATACAGATGGGCGATGGATGATCCCATATCCATCGGTGTTTGACATCAGAGATGATATACGGGTGCTCAGTAGAGACTGGGTACACTGGACGGACTCGCCGAGAACTCCCAGATGGTATTATACCTTACGTCAGATGGCAGTTCTCTGGTGACACTGGTACAGAGTAGTCTGTTGACCCGAGATCGTCATAGAGTCTTGTGTGGTTCCCACTGTGCTTTGATTTCCATCTTACCACGTCTAAGAGGGCATGCAAAACGGTGGTTTTTGGGTACAGTCCCGAATCACATGGAGGCAATGAGCGATAGGAGGGGATTCGTCTCTCCCGGTATAGGGGGTTGATGTTGCGCTGTGTTCGATTGGCTATAACCGGAAATCCCTGGCCAGGGTAGCTGAGATTTACTGGTAAGTGTTACCTGTAGTTTCTCGAATTGTTATAGACCTCATACCGACACGACTTATCGAGCTATTGGGGTCTGACGTTTACCATCCCTAGGCGAGATATGCGACATATCAGACGATCAGACCGGACTGTACGGTAGTGTTACTGTTTGGATTCACTGGAGTGTGAGCGGGCTTGCTCGTCGATCTTCTGATCGCTCAATACCCGGGTGGCCGTTACGTTTAGCAGACCGCTTGCGGCTTGTGGGTGTTTGATATGATCATCATCTGCTGCCGGCGTATTGACGAGTCTTTAGAGTCCTACACAGAGGTTTCCTGGCTCAAGCAAAACGAAATAGGAGCGCATATGAGATATGTGCAGGACCGAGAATGATACAAGTATGTGATACTGTATTCGATTCTCACGATTTGTGACATTGATCGGTTATATGCGATATAGCCGGGTTATCGGATCAAGTGTTGATTCGATAAGTTGTTACTACAGATATTAGTCGGTTATATGCGATATAACCGGATCGTTAAATCAAGTGTTGATTTAATGATTTAATGCATAATTACATATTTGATATATTACTTTGCATTAACTAGTATCGGTTCACTTTAAATGGATTTTCTCACTCGCTTGTGCACATTGTATTTTCGATATAGTTTTGTGCGCTTGATTGTATCATGTTTGATGATACATGTTTCCTAGGGTTTTTGTGTAAATATCAAACCATGGTTACATGATAATGGTTAGGGTTTTGCTTTTCATTTTCTTATTCATTTATTTACTTGTTTATTCATTTTGGAAATGATAAGAAAAGAATGGTGGCTTTATTTGTAGTTTAGTTGAAGCATCATGAAACTTTGACCCAGTCCACCATTCTTGTCTCTTGCTTAACCCTAACCATCATATCTAACCATGGTCTATTCTCTACACTAAACTAGGGTTAGTATTATGATAAGTATTGTTTTTCCTTTTTATTTTAATAACTTATCATAATATCTTCTTCTTCTTCTTCTTCATCTTCTTCAAAGAAGAAAACCTTGGACTATCAATGGTGATTGATGAAAAAGAGCGAGAAATCCAATTCTAAAGTCTACCCACTTCCTATTTCTTCATCCTCTACCTCTTTCCAAGTAGTAGAGTGTGTTTCTTTCACAAGTTTTCTTGACTTGGTGAAGTTGGAGCTTGATCTAGCGATGCCTCGACGTAGATCATCTTCGGCACGTCGTCGATGACCTAGCCCGCTTTTACTCCGATGAAGCCGACGCTAGAGCCTAAGATCCGATTTGTACAGCGAGGAGACATCATCGCGGAGCCATGGAGGTGGAGGACCGGATCTACAAAGGTTGTATTTCCGTATTCTAGTAGTTAAGTGTTAACTAGTTTGTTTTGTCGCCTAAAAATCTAGTTAACGATCCGTATTAGGGTTTCTCGGCACCCGTAAAATTTGAAACGGGCATGGTTGATGCCTTGTGAGACCTCTAGGGAGTGCCTAGGAACCCTACAGCTATGTCTAAGGAATTCATATTTTTAGGCATGAAATTCGGAATATGAGATATTTCGGGTTTAAGATGTCTAAGGTGGTTGTGGATTCCAACTGTTGTAGTTTTCACTTTATTTTCTGCGACCGTAAGTATAATATGTTGTGTATCTCCGGTTTAATTTCTATACGTCAACGACAATTGGAATACACATATTTACTTACGTTGATGACATATGATGTTATGCGTTGCTGTGGTATGTTATATTGGATCGTCGTGTTTGAATAGCCGGTTTTTTTTATATGAGATGGGATTTTTTTCTTTTTCATTCATGTAATAACTTGTATGTAATATTCTTTTATTGGGGCACATCCGGGTTAAGGATGATGTCACCGTTGATGTATATTATTTACTTTTCCGCATTAGGATAGACCCAAGGAGGGGAGCACAAGTAACCGAGTTCAAGAGTCCAGTGGGAGACCATCTCGACGCGTCGAGTCCAGGTCTCCTAACTCTAGAATTGGTAAGGATACTTGCTGCTCTCGTAAGGGTCTAGGGATGTGAGTTTGGCTATTCATCACGACCGTGGAATCCGTGTTTTAGAATGGCTTAAATTAAAACAAGGAAATCGTAGTATATCCAATATTTCATATGTTGTCTTCTGCTGCTGATTTTCTGTTATGTGAGCACTTTATATTCTGAGATAGATACTGTATATAATATATATGTTATATTATAGGCGTTGCTTATGTTTTTGACCCGCACTAGCCCTGGCTCTCTCTGCCGTTAGTTACCTAACCTAACGGTGTACGACGGGACTTCGTGGCGAATGCGGATGGCATAAGCATACGTTGTATTTATCTATGATGTTTAGGTAACTTAAAATGATGGGACATTCATTAATGAGATTAATGAAAGAAAATAAACCTAAAGATGTTGTAGAATCGAATTTGAAACCCACTCGGCTATTTACAAAAAAGCAAAAGTTTTAAAATGCGGAGCTTAAGCCACTCCTTTTAAAACCATTTGATTCTGCAGCGATATCAAGTTCAAGGCGTTAAAGGTTTTCTTAAAAACCATCCGCAACCCTCCGTCATTTTAGGAAGTAGAGTACTTAGTATTCGTGCTGCGTATGTTGATCATAATCAAGGCGTAGTGTACGGTAGCTAAGTGATGTCTTCCTACACTGCATATGATGCGATTAGTTAGGACAGTCACGTGATTATGTTGATTATAGTCAAGGGTCATGTGGGTGGGTCTAATTAATCATGAAATGATGGGTAGAACTTGACTAGTGCTTATGATATGTTGATCATAGTCAAGGTCATAAGTGCTAGAGGTAAAAACCATTATCGGGAGTTTCAAGTGTTGAAATTTGCAATGAGATTGCATACCTTCTATGAGATAATTGGATCCTGATACCCACTGCGTGTAATTGTTACTCCTGGGAGAGTTTTGCACTTTACAATTAGCCGATCAAGAAGGTGTCAACGGTGTTACACCCCTGGGAAAACGAGGTTTATTTTAATTAGGTCCGTGCGAAAGCACGGGGAACCTCCCTCAAAGAACCGGCACTGGCCTGGCTGAAAGATTGGCGATCTTGTAGAGTGTAATTAATCCCGGCTAGTCTTTCCTTTTAGGGTTTGAAGGTAGATTTGATAAAAACAGTGGGAGCCATCCTGATTAGATAAAAATACATAACCAATCTAATCTTACAAGAGTGCACACAAAGTGTTTTCTTCTCTCTCTCTCTCCAGGTAGAGACCATGTCACGTCTTAATCAAGATAATAATATGGATGTATTGACCGAACCCGCTTGTTATACTGAGCTGGGGAACGTTAGTCCCGCTCCAATTTATAATTGTTATAAGATCGAGCAGCAAATAGGGGTACACCATGATTCCCATGCGGCCCAAACGAAGAAAGTACATGTTGATGCATCTTCTTCGGGTGTGTTCGTTACAGAGAGCTATTTCTCAGTATCTTCTACATCCTGGGTATTTGATACCGGATCAGGATCCCGCATATGTAATCTGTTACATGGGCTAAAGATAGGTAGAGAACAGAGAATAGGGTGATTTGACTCTAAGTATAGAGGTTGGTGCAATTTTTTCAGCCAAATCAGTTCGCGGATATCACCTTGTATTACCAAATACATTGATTCTGAACGATTGTTATTAGATACCGAACCTGATATACAACATTATACAGTCTCTTTATCGTATAAAGAAGGATATAATTTTGTATTGTTGGATAATGTTTTGAACACTTCCTATATCAAGTGTTGATCAGTTCAGGTGCGTTATCTAATGGCATATACGTTCTAAATCAAACCACAGTTCTCAACGTATAGAACACACACAAGAGGGAAAGTTCAGAAATGAACGAATCCTTCTTGAGTCATTGTAGACTAGGTCATATCAATGTGACCCGACTTGCTAAGTTACATTTTGATGCATATTTAAATCAGTTTGAATTTACATATTATGAAACTTGCCAGTCATGTCACAAAGATAAAAATGACCATAGCTCCGTTTACTAGAAACAGAGGAAGAGTTAGTGAACTTTTGGGATTGATACATGATGATGTATTTGGTCCCCTGTCTACACATGTCAAGACTGGTTTTTCATACTTCATTACATTCACTGATGATCTTTCAAGATTAAGACACATGTTCCTGTTGAAACGCGAGTCTAAAGCTTTTGAGAAATTCAAAGAATATAAGTCAGAAGTAGAGAACCAAAACCGGGTATAAGTATTTAAGTCCTATGATGAGATCAGGGAGGTGAATACATGAGCATAGAGATCCTGGACAATTCTAAAAGAGAATGCGGTTCTCTCTCAGCATTACTCCTCCGTATACACCATAGCACAACGGTGTATCGGGGCGGAGCAATCGCACCCTATTTAATATGGTGCGCTCTATGATGAGTACTGTTGAGTTACCTATTTTCTTTTTGTGAGTTATGCACTTGAGAAGTTGCATACCTATTGGGTTCCAATGAAATCTGTGCCTACCACTCCATATGAGATATGGTATGGAAAGAGCCCAACTCTTAAGCAAGTTATGATTTAGGGTTATCGGGTCTATGTCAAAAGCAATATCCGGACAAGCTCGAAGCAAGGTCAGTTCTGTGGAAGTTTGTTGGATATCCTAAGCATTTGCAAGGGAATATCTTCTACCATACCAAGGAACAAAAGGTGTTTTATTTCTCGGCAAGACCACCTATTTAGGAAAAAGGAATTTTTTATGAAAGAAATTTGTGGTCATGAGGTAGAACTGGAAGGAGTTCCTGCTATACAAACTACAACTGATGATTTGGTAGAACCGTAGGATTCAATAGTTCCCGACGAACCTCAGCCTCTCCGCCGATCTGGTAGAGTTCTTCATCCGCCTGAGAGATACTTCGGTTTTCTTGATGACAGTGGATGCGAGGATTGCATCATGAGATGATGACCCAACTAGTTTCGAGCAGGCCATCAAGAGTGGAGATTCTTTAAGAATGGCTGGATGCTTAGCGATCTGAGATGGAATCTATATACATCAACAAAGTATGGATTTTGGTTGCTTTATCTGAAGGGTTAATCCCCCATCAGAAGCAAGTATATCTTGAGAAGATTACTTGGTGTATATGGAAAAGTTGAGACTTTCAAAGCTAGACTTGTTGTAAAAGGTTCTCGTCATTGACCAGGTGTGGTTTTTTATGAAACCTTTTCTCTAGTACCTATGCTTAAGTCAATCCAGATCCCACTTGCCATTGCTACATACCATGACTACGATATCTGACGGTTGGGTGTCATGACTGCTTTTCTAAATACTGATTCAGAACAGAACGTCTATAAGTACACAGCCATAGGGCTTCGTAGACAGTTGGAGCAGCGGAAACATGTGCAAGTTGCTTTATGTGTTAAAGCAGGCATCGCGGAGTTGGAACATCTGTTTTGATGTGGTGGTCAAAGTGTTTGACTTTATCAAAATGGTAGATAAACTTTGTATATACAAAAAGATAGTAGAGAGTAAGGTAGTATTCCTCGTATTGTACGTGGATGCCATACTCTTGATACGAAAGGAGTTTCATATGCTACACTCGGTCAATCTCCTCTTATCACATTGACTCCCCATGTAGGATCTAGGTGATACCTCCTAAATCCTGGTTTTTGGATCTATGAGATAGATCTAAGTGGATGTTAGGATTCTCAATAAGTGTAGTGAGAGGGTATCAAATGATACTAGGGAGAATCACTGGACAGCTTTGGAGAACCTTATTAAGTACTTGAGAAGCACTAAAGAACTGTTCTCAGAGTTTGGTAACGGTGAACTCCTGTGGGAGTCCTTTGCCGACTCGAGCTTCCAGAGTGGTAAGGTTGACTAAAAGTCAGTTACAGGCACTGTCTTTACCCTCAGTGGAGGGACGGTATGTTGGAAGAGTTCCAAGATAGATACCGGGGCAAACTAGACGATAAAGGCTGGATACATCACTATCAAAGATACTACCAAAGAGGCAGTCTGGGTGTATATTTGTTCATGAGATGAACAAGTTTCCTACCATCGTATGACAATGGAGGTGTGACTTTGGCCTAGGAACCTCGATCCCATCAGCGACCCAGACATAATCTAAGGCAGTATCACCTGATCATGGAGATGGTTGATCTCTAAAAGATCGAGGTTAGGAGTGTAGACTCAGAGGTTAACACGACGGCTCCACTCAATGAGGCCTTTCCTGAGAGAGACTTTTATAGGACGTTGGGTATGAGATACTACAACAGATGGCCTTAGTGCAAGTGGGAGATAGTTAGTTGAATGAATGCCCTAGAGGCCATTATTGTACATGAGATGTATATTATAGTGGATGTTAGGACATATATATGGAGTACTTTCTTGCTCGACATTATAATACACTATCTGGTTGCTCTTTATCTTAACTTGTATACTTACTTTCTTTCTGTTGCATGTTGATAAAGCCCTTAGGATGTGTACTTGACTTCCAGGATTATGATGCAGATCATACTAGTAGGGCCTGAGTAGTCCATGAGTTCATCCTTCAATGTTCCTAGTCGTGGGAATATCGAGACGGGGCATCAATATTCCAGAGTAGACTAGCGTATATCTTCTCGACCCATGTGATGGGCGATGGATGATCCCATATCCATTGGTGTTTGTCATCAGAGATGGTATACGGGTGCTCAGTGGAGACTGGGTACACTGAACGGACTCATCGAGAACTCTTAGACGGTATTATACCTCACGTCAGATAGCAGTTCTCTGGTGACACTGGTACAGGTTAGTCTGTCGACCCGAGATCGTCATGGTGTCTTGTGTGTCTCCCACTGTGCTTTGATTTGGACCCTACCACGGCTCTAATGAGTCCCGCAAACAGGTGGTATTGGGTACATTCCCGAGTCACATGGAGGGAATGAGCGATAGGAGGGGATTCGTCTCTCCCGGTATTAGGGATTGATGTTGCGCTATGCTCGATTGGCCATAATTGAAATCCCTGGCCAGGGTAGATGTGATTTACTGGTAAGTGTTATCAGTAGTTTCACACCCGATATAGACTTTACATCGGCATGACTTATCAAGCTATTGGGGTCTGACGTTTACCACCCATAGGCGAGATATGCGACATATCAGACGAACAGAACGGACTGTACGGTAGTGTTACTGATTGGATTCGCAGGAGTATAAGCAGGCTTGCTTGTTGATCTTCTGATCGCTCAATACCAGGGTGGCAGTTATGTTTAGCACGCCTCTTGCGGCTTGTGGGTTTTTGATTTGATCATCACCCACTGCCGGCGTACTGACGAGTCTTTAGAGTCCTACAAAAAAGTTTCCTGCCTCGGGCGAAACGGAGTAGGAGCACATATGAGACATGTGCGTGACCGAGATTAATACATGTATGTGATACCGTATTCTATTCTCGCGATTTGTAACATCGGTCGGTTATATAAGATATAGCCGGGTTATCGAATAAAGTGTTTAGTCGATAAATTGATACACAAGATATTAGTCGGTTATATGTGATATAGCCGGATTGTTAAATCAAGTGTTGATTTAATAATCTACTGTATAATTATATATTTGATATATTAATTTACATTGACTAGTATTAGCTCACTTAAGATTGCTTTTTCTCACTTGATTGTGCATTAAGTGTATATGGAATATATACTTGTGTACATAGTTTGTGTCATGCCTGATGATACATACAAACTTGGGTGTGTGAATGACTTACACCATGCTAATTATAATTTAGGGTTTTATTTGTTTTATGTAAAACAAAATGACATGGATTTTGTCATGGCTTGAAAGCTTCATGAAGCTTGTAGACCATTGACCAAAGTCCACTCATTTTGTTTTACTTAAGATATTTTAAACCTAACCATTATTATTTTAGCCATGGTTTAGTCTCTATAATGGTTTAATATATAATATTAACTCATCCATGGTTGCCTCATTCACCACTTGATTTATTCTTGAGTTTATTCTTCTTCTTCTTCATCTTAACTGAAAAGTTTTCTAGGTTTTTGATAAATGATGAAAATGAGTGAGAAAATAAAATCTAAAGTGAGCCCACTTCCTATTTCATCATCCTACACAATTGCTTGGGTAGTATAGGGTGTTCTCTTCACAAAGTTCTTGACCTAGTGAAGAGGTAGCTTGGGTTTTGAGTCTCCTCGACGTAGATCATTTTCGGCCTCGAAGACTTCGATCAAGCTTGTTCATTTCTCCAAGGGAACCCATACTAGAGTTCGGGAGATCACTACTTGCAGCGATAGTAGCGAAGGGACTTTTATACGGATCTTTAGAAGTGAAGGACCGGTCTACAAAGGTTGTATTCCTTGTTCACTTCTTGTAATTGTAGATTATATGTTTTGTTTTGTCTATTTACTCTAGCTTGATCCTAGCTTAGGATTGATTAGCACCTTGGAATTATTGAATTTGGCATGGTGGTTGCTGTGAAAACCCAGTAGGGTGCTAAGGAATCCCAAAAGGTATCACATACACATATTAATCTCGGTCTCGCACATATCACATACGTGCTCCTACTTCGTTTCTCCTGTTCCCGGAAAGCTCTGTGTAGGACTCTAAGACTCGTCAATACGTCGGCAGTAGGTGATGATCATATCAGTCACCCATAAGCCGTCAGCGGTACTAGCTAGACATAACGGCTGCCCGGGTATTGAGCGATCAGAAGATCAACAAGCATGCCTGCTCATACTCCTGTAAATTCAATAAGTAACACTACCGTACAGTCCGGTCGCTTCGTTTGATATGTCGCATATCCAGCCTGGGGGTGGTAAACGTCAGACCACAATAGCCCGGTAAGTCATGCCGATGTGTAGCCTATAACGGTTCGAGAATCTACTGATAACACTTACCAGTAAATCTAAGCAACCCTAGCCAGGGATTTCCTGTTATGGACAATCGAGCATAGCGCAACATCAACCCCCAATACCGGGAGAGACGAAATCCCCTCCTATCGCTCATTGCTTCTATATGACTCAGGACTGTACCCAAAAACCACCGTTTTGCACGTTCTCTTGAACGTGGTAAGGTGGAAATCAAAGCACAGTGGGAATCACACAAGACTCTATGAAGATCTCGGGTCTACGGACTAACCTGTACCAATGTCACAAGAGAACTGCCATCTGACGTAAGGTATAATACTATCTAAGAGTTCTCAGCGAGTCGTGTTCAGTGTACCCAGTCTCCACTGAGCACCCGTATACAATCTTTGATGTCAAACACCAATGGATGTGGGATCATCCATCGCCCATCATATGGGTCAAGAAACGTATACGCTAGTCTACTTTGGAATATCGATTCCCCGTCTCGATACTCCCACGACTAGGAACAATTGAAGGAGGTACTTGTAGACTACACAGGCCCCACTAGTATGATCTGCATCATAATCCTGGTAGTGAAGTACACATCCTAAAGGTTTTATCAATATGTAACAGAGAGACAATAAGTGTACATGTTAAGATAAAGAGTAACCGGATAGCATACTATCATGTCGACCAAGAAAATCCTCCTTATATATGTCCAAGCATCCACTATAATATACATCATATGTACAATAATGGCCTCTAGTTCATACATACAACTAATAGAAGGAACCGAGTGGTTTTACAAATATATGGTGGCGCAAACTTTTGCTAAAGAGGTCACTCCCTATGAAGGGATCTCGGCTCTTTCCTCATCGAATGAGGTGATGGATATTCCAAACTGAATACCATGATGCAAAGCAAAAGAATCGACTATAGTGAAGTTATTACGATGACGTAAACTTTTTCTCAAGAGGTCACTCCTGATGAAGGGATCTCGGCTCTTGCCTCGTCGAATGAGGTGCTTGGTATTCATAACCGAATATCATTATGCAAAGCAAAAGGAAACGTCTGTAATGTCGGTTTTTAGAAACTTGGTTCCAACAACATCATATAGGTTTGTTTTCCTTGCATTAATCGGAATTAATGCAGTCACATTAATTAAACCATATCATACCAGAAAAGAACGAAAATACAATGTATGTATATGCCATCCGCATTCGCCACAGGGTCTCATCATGCACCACTAGGTTACTTAAATAACGGCAGAGCGGGGGCTGAACTAGCGCGGATGCAAAACATATACAACATCTACTAGTATATATATTAATATATATAACATTCGTCCCAGGCATGATATTAGCAACATCACAGAATCTCAGCAAGAAACACAGAATAGTGGATAATCTTGGGGCCTCAGGTTTCATTTGAGCCGCAGATGAGACCCGACATTCCATGTCGTGTGGATAGCCTGTGCAATGAAAACCTGGACCCCTACAAGCGCAGAAAGTTACCCGCCAATCCCAGAAGTGAGGCAACCCGAATCAACAAAGTGAATGGGCTACCCAGCACTTCACGGAATCAGGTAACTTGAGCACCCCTCCGCGGGTCATCCTATACCCTCTACGAGTGCGACGAATAGCCTACCAATTCTAGAATGAGGCCCCCTACGTATCAACGCCATGAGATGCGGGCATGTTGCCCTCTAGAACCCGGCTATTCGAGCTCTCCACCGTGTGGTAATCCTAGTACAGAAAAGAAAAATATATATGTACTAGTGTGACATCGACCTCAACCCGGTCGTGCCCCAAACAAATAATATACAAACTGGTAGAGACGGCAGTCCACATGTCGGTCTCTCGCCCAACAATATCAATTGTACAAATGAATATGAACTTGACAACTATCATTGCACCACTGGCTATCCACCACGACAATCTCAGCACTGTCGGTGATATATGCCCTAGAGTCCATTATTGTATCATACTAGATTGTATATTACTTAATGGGAGCTTGGGATATACACGGATATAGTAACAGTCTTATGCTACCTGGTTTGTTTCTCCCTCAATATATCCATGTGTTTTCTTAGCATATCTCTTATACATAATTGTACAGACCTTAGGATCTTTGCGTGATTACCAGCGTTGTGATGGCAGTCATACTAGTAGGGGCAGGGTAGTCTATAAGCACATCCTATACAAGTCCCTAGTCGTAGGATTATCGAGACGGGGCATCGACACTCCAGAGGAGACTAGTGTATACGCTTCTCATCCCAGCTGTCATGACCCATAATTTAGCATGTGATCGGCACTTAAATTACGCAACGTCTAAAAGTGTAATGTAAATCTAGTAAACCGAAGCCCAGAAAATCGAAACCTTTTTGCGGAAAATAGTGGGGGTGGATTTTTGAAATAAAGGTATAATGAATCATGTTTTCTTCAAATGCATAGATAATGAAACATGAAAATGCAAGTGGATTATATTAGAGTTGAGAACATGTTTCTTATTTTAAAAATTTGGGTAGCACCTCCCTTGTACATTTTGATCCAAAAACATATACACAACAATATATAGGCATCCCCAAGAGGGAGCTAGCTCTTCGCCAATCGGAGAAATCACAACCACGCAATAACATATATACGACGCCCAACGGTGAAGAGTCAACCTAGAAACAACAAATAAAGAAGCAAGACATCAATACTCAAGAAAAGCGATCGTAAACCCATCGCTAACTCTCGTACAATACCCAAGTCTGACTAGCTCTACAAATATACAATGTCTAGTTCTGATTTGATTTGATATGATGGAGTTTATCTAGATACAATGGAATATAAAAGTACGAGAGTGGGCACGATCTAACATGTGTCCCACCTACAAAAGAAAAACTCCCTGGAAGAAGCTGTGTGCCAACAATACCTTAACGGATCCCAAGCGGTCAAACCTATAAGAACTGTGGCACAACGGGGGTGAGTTTCCAACTCGTGAGTAGAAAACATCAGCAAGTGGAAATCGATTAAAACAATGATTTCCTACTTCACTGCATCCTGAAGGTAATACTATGATATCTAGGGTGACCACATATGCATATATATCAACAATCGATCAATACAATGACATATATAAATAAACATCCGACATCATATGCATGTATGCATGTGGTTATCATCCACGTGAGTGTCCCACACCGACGCTCAAACATCATGAAAACATATGCATGTATATATATATATATGATGATATCAACCACGTGTGCCCATCAACGACACAAACAATATCATGGAACCAGAGTGTCCAACACCGACACTCGAAACATCATGAAAATAAGTGTCCAGTATCGACACGTAAATTCTCATATCTCAGGAACCGCATACTCAGATCGGCCCTCATATCTATCTCATCTCAGGCGCCGCATCCTCAGATCGGTCCTCATATCCATCTTATATCATAACTTCAAAATGGTGTCCTCCGGATATCCGCCGAGATCTATACAATCACCGATAGGTAGTGCTCCCCTGCCTGGCTCACCGCCTAACAATACGAGTCTTCTTGCCCCGGGGTACCTCACCGAGTCCGCCATGTACCCACAGACGGTACCTACCGCTCCTCGAATCGGGTATACTCACTGCTCAGATTCGAGAAAACTCATGGTAGACACCTCGAAATATCATATCAAGAGTAACTGCATTTTAAAGCAATACATAATTCCCTTTAAATATAATTGTGGTTCTCAAATCCAGAGATCTCATAAAAACAGCATCTCAGTGCATATAACCATAAAGTACGATGTATGTAATATAGAGTAGTAATATGAGCATATCGAGTATATCATGCAAGCATGTCAAGTGATAATACTGAACAATGAATGTACTTTTACGGTTACGAGTAATATCATGATAGGGCAGTTCTACAGTGTAAGTAGCATGGCAATTACCGATTATGAATGTGTGTGAGCCGACAAATCTGTGTAAGTGTAACATGCGCATCAACGGTAATTGTGCTGGTGTACTAGCAATGATATAATATAACATTAAATACTGGAAACATGATAGGTATCATACGAGAAATAATCCAACAAAATATGAACTATAATAAGGTAGCCTCTTTATGTCAACGATCCCGCTTCATAGTATCAAGTGTCGCAATATCCTCGATCATCATTCTAAATTTATGAGCGCGGATCAAAGATTCGGTAAACGCATCGCGTACGGTAATCTATCGTACGGTGTCACACACATAATAGGGAATTTATCGTCCTATTCGCCAACAAAGGTACGGATCAAAAACTCGTATGACATATCTTATCAATTATATAACATATCTATATCAATCTTATATCATGTCATCTTGCATATGCGTCATATCTTGTAAATCTCAAGTCATATCGTTCTCGATCTCATATCCTACTATTATCAACTCATACTTGTCCTCTTTCAATTCATACTTAATCATGATTCACTTTCTCATTTCATATTCTCGTATATCAATCCGAGTCATCTATATCTATCACCACAATATCCCACATCGTGTAATCTTATATACTTATATCACATTCTCATATATCAATCCGAGTAATCTATAACTATCACCACAATATCCCACATCGTGTTATCTTATATACCTATATCATATTCTCCTATATCAATCCGAGTAATCTATATCTATCATCACAATATCCCACATCATGTTATCTTATATACCTATATCACATTCTCGTATATCAATCCGAGTAATCTATATCTATCATCACAATATCCATCAGTGTCAACTTTTATCATATCATCTCTTACAAAATCCTGTAATCATGTTATCTTAAGTTCGTAGTATATCCTTTATCAAAATTATAATTCATAAACGATCTTCCATATCAATGGTTGCGAGGGTGCTATACGCCATCCACCTGACTTCCTTCGTAGATATAAATCTACTCACCTGCTAAAATCCTCGCTTAGCCGAAGTCGATGTGCTTCGTCATCTCGGAAGTCCATGCAAAGGTACCTGCAATCAATACACAATCGCAGTACTATTAATATCAAGTCCGAAAAACCGATACGGCACACGGATTGCTTATAGGTTAGAAGTTATAGCCTACGCATGCAAAAACTACCAAACAACCCTTGTCGTTGACGTACAAACGTCCAACGACCATGTCAAATCTCAAATACAAAAACAAAGAATTCAAATATCGGAAACATAGCCAAAACACTCTCAAGTAGCTCCCAGATTTTGGCTCGGGTCAATTGGGACTAAACAAAGAACACAGTAGCAAGTACATAAGGAGAATGAGATATAGACAAAACCACAATAAAAATGTCAAAAAGAAGTCCGCCGAGATCTCCAAAATTTCCGGCGCCGCCGGTCTGGGTAGGCCAAAATGTGTTCGTACTTCGGTGGTGGTCTTCTAGTGGTTTATCAAGATCAATGGACTTCTTTGGTTTTCTTAAAAATATCCCAGATAGCTCCAGATACCCTGTAGGCCTCTAGGTTTCACAAAACCGACACGGAAAAATTTCTAAGTTCATGTATAGGGTTCTAAACTCATTTCCAGGTCAGGAAAAGAATCAGTAAGGTCCTACAACACTCACTACTCTCTATTTACCACTTAACATCAACCTATAAATTTCTAAGATCACATAACCTAACTAATACGAAATCTAAACTAACTAGGATATACTAACACAAAAACTTAACTAAAGTGTTGGATATATGTATGCCCTAGAGGCCATTATGTGATAGTGGATATATCTATACATGTATATATATATTCAGTTTGCATTCTTGCTCGACATGATAGTATGCTGTCTGGTTCTTCTTTATCTGACATGTTTATTTGATCATGCTTTTATTCATTCATACATGCTGATAAAGCCCTGAGGATATCGGCTTGACTACTCTGATTATGATGGAGATCATACTAGTGGGACATCTGTAGTCTATAAGCATATCCTGGGACGTCCCTAGTCGTAGGTATATCGAGATGGGGCATCGATATACCAGAGTAGACTAGCGTATATGATACTAGACCCATACGATGGGCGATGGATGTTCCCACATTCATCGATGTTTGACATCAAGATCATACACGGGTGCTCAGTGGTGACTGGGTACACTGGACGGACTCGCCGAGAACTCCTATATGGAATTATATCTATCGTCGGATAGCAGTTCTCAGGTGACACTGGTACAGGTTAGTCTGTAGACCCGAGATCGTCATAGAGCCTTGTGTGTTCTCCCACTGTACTTTGATTGCCACCCTACCACGGATCTACTGAGTCGTGCAAACAGGTGGCCGTTGGGTACAGTCCCGAGACACACGAAGGCAATGAGCGATAGGAGGGGTTTCGTCTCTCCCGGTATTGGGAGTTGATGCTGTGCTGTGCTCGACTGGTTATAACAGCAAGTCCCTGGCCAGGGCTGCTGAGATTTGCTGATAAGTGTTATCAGTAGTTTCTCGATCTGTTATAGACCATTCACCGACGCGACTTATTGAGTTATTGGGGTCGACGTGACCATCCCTAGGCTCGATATGCAGCATATCTGACGAAGAGACCGGACTGTACGGTAGTGTTGCCGGATGGCTCGACGGGAGTTGTAGCAGGTTCGCTTGTTGTCTTCTGATCGTTCAATACCCGGGTGGCCGTTACGTTTAGCTGACCTCTTGCGGCTTGAGGGCACTTGATATGATCATTACCCTCTGCCGGCGTATTGACGAGTCTTAGAGTCCCACAGAGGAGTTACCCAGTCCAGGCGAAACGTTGTGGTGCGCATATGCGATATGCGCATGCACCCGATTGAAATGTGCGTATATGATACCGAACATTGATCGGGTGAACTGCTTTTGGTGGGGTCATATGAGATATGACCGGATTGATAAATCAAGTGTTGATTTATCATTTAACCATTAGTTTTCTCACTCAAAACCTTTCTAGGGTTTGATGGATGTATGCATGCATGCATGTGTTTCTATTTTTCTTTTCTAGTTTCATGCACATGATGATGTGCATACATGTACACATACATACATCAAACCATCATGGTTGATTATATATGGAAATGGTGGCAATATAAGCCTCACACCATAGATTAAACAATGGATAATTATTTAATTTTGGTTTTAAAAGGAAATGAAAAGCAAAGGATAATTATGCTAGTTTCTACATGCTTCTTTTAACCTAACCATTCTCACCCACCACTAAACCATGGTTATCTTTTCCTTTATCATTCTAAACCCAAGTTAAATTAATCATCTATCATTTAATCATGGTTGGAGTCAAGAAGGAATAAAGATATATAGTGATATTTATTTTCTTTTGCAAGTTAACCTTATGGTTATCTTTTTATCTCTTGAAGAAAAATAGCCACCATTTTCATCCTTCTTCATCTTCTCCTCTCTAGTTTTTTCTAGTGAGAAAAACACAATCAAAGAAAGGTTTTTAAAGTGAGATCCAAAGCCACAACAACATTCTACACAAGCCTAGCCGTTTTGTTTAGAGTGTTATCTTCGGTTTGACGAAGTAGCGAGCTTGGACGGAGATCTCCGCGGTGGATCATCGTGGACACAAGGGGAGTTCAAGAGGACCTCGTTTCAACACCAAAGAGCCTAAGGAGCGAAGCAAAAACGGGAGCTACAAAGGTTGTAGCCTTCAAACCCTAACTTTTGTTAGCTTTAAGTTTAGTAAACCCTAATTTTCTAGGATCTATCCTTTGCATGTTAGTTTAGCACCTTAAAAATTAAAACTTTGGGTCATGTGATGCTTCAAAACTCTTCATAGGGTGCTATACTAACCTTACATTGGTATCAGAGCCGACCTAGAACATTAGGCGACGTTTTGACGAAGTGAAAACCCCGATCGGACAAAAATACCGTATTTTTTGATGCTCTCTGGAAATTTTCTAAAAATTGACATTTTGCAGAATTAAAAATATCTAAAAATCACAGCAGGAAAATATAAGAATTACGGCAGAAAAATATTTCAATGAACAGTAGTTGTAGCCGCGGAAACGCGGCCTAAGCTTGCTTAGGCCGCTGTTCCGCGGCCGTACAGATGATTTATGGTATACTGTTTCTACAGTAATTATGTTTTCTGCATGTATATTTTTTTGGATATTTTTAAACTGAATAAAGTTTTGAAAAATTCTGGAGATGTTTTTGGATTCATCGATTCGATCGGGACTTTCATTTCGTAGTCTTTCCAGGTAAATTAGAAAGTATTGAAGTGTTTGAACGAGTATCATTTACTCACTATTCACGGGGTTTAAATAATTTGGAAATACGTGCAAGTCTTTTTGCGGTGGTCCCTCTAGAAGACAACAAACCTTAACTCGATTATGTGACCGTCTTGAACTACCCTTTGAACCCTCGGGTTTGGGCAGTACGGCGTGCCACATGTGAGGCGTTGGCTTGACCCTTCTACGGCTGGACCGCCGCTACTGTGTCACACTCCAAATTTTTTTGAACCCAGCTCAAGTGTTGAGCTTTAGTGAATCTTGGGTGCTTGATTGTTCGTTCGAAAACTTTAATACTGTCTGTTTGTCTGGAATGTGATACAATATGTGGAATTCATATGGTTTAGGTATGAAATACGGAATATGTGATATTTCGCATTTATGATGTCTAAAGAGAATCTGGATTCCAAATATTGTAGTTTTACACTTTCTTTTCTGTGACCGTAAGTGTAGTATGTTAGATATCGCCGGTTTCGTTGCTATACATCAACGACAATCGGGGTACGCATACTTACTTACGTTGATGATATGTGATATTATGTGTTGCTGAGATATGATATGCAGGATTGTCGCGATCGAATAGCCGGGGGGTTTTTGTGAGATGAGAGTTTTGTATTTTCATTCATGTAAATTCAAATGTAATGTAATATTCTTTTATTTGGGGCACTTCCAGGTTGCGGTTGTGTCACCAGTGTTGTATATTATTTACTTTTCCGCATTAGGATGGACCCAAGGAGGAGAGCACAGGTGACCGGGTTCTGGGGTTCAGTGGGAGGCCATCTCGAGGAGTCGAGACCGGGTCTCCTAAACTCCAGGATTGGAAGGGTCACTTGCCGCTCTCGTAGGGGTCCAGGGTGTGGGCTTGGCTATTCATCGCGACTGTGGAATCCGTATTTTCTATTCTGGCTAAATACTAAATACGGACGTCCTAGTATATCCCACGTTATATCTATATTTCTGCTGCATGTGTTCTGTGATATCTGAGACGAATGACAAATTATATATATGATATATAGTAGACGTTGCTTATGTTTTACACCCGCGCTAGTCCCGTCCCAGTATGCCGTTAGTTAAGTAACCTAACGGTGCATAACGGAACATTGCGGCGAATGCGGATGGCATAAGCGTACGTGTTATTTTCGTTTCTTTTCTGTGATTGGCTTAAGGACTTAAATGATGGGATTACATTAATGTGATTAATGTAAAGAAAATAAACCTAAAAAGATGTTGTAGAATCGGATTTGAAAACTACTCGGCTATTTATGAAAAAGCTATATTTCAAAACTGCGGAGCTTAAGCCACTCCTTTTGAAAAACTGTTTGATTCAACAACGATATCAAGTTCAAAGCGTTAAAGATTTTCTTAAAAATCATTCGCAACCCTCCGTCATTTTAGAAAGTAGAGTACTTAGTATTCGTGCTACGTTTGTTGACTTTAGTTAAGGCGTAGTGAACGGTAGCTAAGTGATGTCTTCCTACACTACATATGATGCAGATTAATTAGGACATTCATGCGACTTTGTTGACCATAGTGAAGGGTCATATGGGTGGGTCTAATTAATCAAGAAATGACGGGTAGAACTTGACTGGTACTTATGATTTGTTGACCATAGTTAAGGTCATAAGTGCTAGGGGTAAAAATGACATCGGGAATTTCAAGTGTTGAAATTTGCAATGAGATTGCATACCTTCGATATGATGGTTGGATCCCGATCCCACTGTGGGCAATAGTTGCTCCTAGGAGAGTTTTGCAGTTTACAATTAGCTAACTCATTAGGTGTCTAGAAAGGTGTTAACGGGGCTCCGCCTCTAGGAAAACGAGGTTTACTCTAATTAGGTCCGTGCGAAAGCACGGGGAACCTCCCTCAAAGTACCGACACTGGCCTGGCTGAACGGTTAGCGAAGTTGTAGACTGTAATTAATCCTGGATAGTTTTTCTTTTTAAGGTTTGAAAGAAAAACTTGATAAAAAGCAGTGGGAAACATCGATTAGACAAGATAATAAACCAATCTAATCTATGCAAGAGCTTTCGCTGAGTGTATTCTTTTCTCTCTCTTAATGGCACATACCAATGACTGGACTTAAGCTTCTACTAGATAAAAACAAACTGAACGGGACCAACTATAAAGACTGGCTAAGGAATCTGAAGATCGCCTTGACTTATGATAAAGTATCATATGTCCTCACGGCTTCAGCCCCGCCCGTCCCAGGCCCAAAATCCTCAGTTGCGGACATAGAAGTCCGCAAGACATGGGACGCTGACTTGCCATGGCCACATGCCTCGCGCTTGCATCGATGGATAACACACATCAGAAGCAGCACGAGGACATGGACATTCACGGGATACTGCTCCATACAAAGGAGTTGTATGGGGAGCAGTCCCGCGTATTACGATACGAGGCATCAAAGAAACTGTTTCACATGCGGATGGCCCCTGGCACACCAGTAGCAGACCATGTTTTGAAGATGATAGCTCTTATAGAAGAGCTTGAGGACCTCGGATGGACTATGGACAATGAACAATATATAGATATTATTCTGCAGTCCCTCCCCTCCACCTTTGCTCAGTTCATAGTAAACTTCAACATGCATGGCATGGAGAAGGACCTCCCTGAACTCCTTAATATGTTAAGGAGTGCAGAGAGCACTATGAAGTCAGCAAAGACTCCCGTTATGACGATTGGACAGTCTTCTTCTTCTCGCCCGAAAGCTAAGGCCAAGGGAAAGAAAAAGAAGAAACCCACTAATCCTAAGGGCGGAGTCAAAAAGGTGAAGGGAAAGGGAAAGTCCACGGCTGGAGACCCAGGGAAAGGCGAGTGTTTTCGTTGCCACAAGACAGGACATTGGAAGCGCAACTGCACGGAGTACCTAAGTCTTAAGAAGAAGCATGGTGATGCTTCTGCTTCAGGTGCGTTTGTGACTGAAAACTGTTTTTCTATAAACTCTGCTTCCTGGGTATTGGATACCGGTTCAGGTTCTCACATTTGCAATTCTATGCAGGGGCTGAGAAATAGCAAGGTTTTGAAGACAGGTGACCATACTCTCCGCGTTGGAAATGGTTCCAATGTACATACAGTCGCAGTGGGAGAGTATCACTTGGGGTTGCCGTCTGGATGTATTTTGATTTTGAATCCATGTTATTTTGTACCTGATATGCTATGTAATATAATATCCGTATCTTTGTTGGACAATGAAGGATATAATTTTGTTTTGCAGAACAATGTTATGAACATTCACCTAAATCAAATGTTGGTTGGGTATGGTACACTTAATAACGGAATATATGTCCTAAATCAACACACAGTTTTCAGTATACAACACACTAATAAAAGAAAATTTTCAGAATTAAAAGAAACTTTTCTTTGGCACTGTAGACTTGGTCATATTAACGAAACAAGACTAAACAAGTTACATAAAGATGGATATTTAAACTCTTTTGAATATAAATCTTATGCGACTTGCCAGTCTTGTATCAAGGGTAAAATGACCAAAACTCCGTTTACTGGACACGGAGAAAGAGCTACTCAGCTCCTGGGCCTCATACATAGTGATGTATGTGGGCCAATGTCTACACAAGCTAGAGGCGGTTTTTCATACTTCATTACATTCACCGACGATTTCTCAAGATTCGGTCATGTATTTTTATTAAAGCACAAGTCCGAAGCTTTCGAGAAATTCATTGAATATAAACAAGAAGTAGAAAAACAAACCGGCTTGAGTATTAAGATGCTTCGATCAGATCGAGGTGGTGAGTATCTCAGTACAGAATTTGCAAACTTCCTAAAAGAGAATGGGATTCTCTCTCAGCTCACTCCTCCTTACACACCACAGCACAACGGTGTGTCAGAACGACGGAATAGGACCCTATTAGATATGGTCCGGTCCATGATGAGTGATGCTGAGTTACCAGTCTCGTTTTAGGGGCATGCGTTGGAGACTGCAGCGTTTCTGCTAAACAGGGTTCCGACCAAAGCCGTGTCTACCACGCCATATGAGATATGGAATGGGAAGAGACCATCTCTTAAGAGAATTAAGATTTAGGGTTGCCCGGCCTATGTTAAAAAGCAGAATCCGGACAAACTCGAGACACGGTCAGTCATGTGTAACTTTGTGGGATATCCAAAGAATTCTTATGGATATCTGTTCTACCACAAAGAGGAACAAAAGGTGTTTGTTTCTCAGTATGCCACATTCTTGGAAAAAGAGTTTTTCATAGATAAAGATGATGGCAAGGTAGTAGATCTGGAAGAGGTTCTGGAGACACAAACTACAAATGACGATTTGGTTGAACCGGCTGTTGCAACAGAAACTGAAGAACCTCGGCCACTCCGTAGGTCTGGTAGGACTTCTCGCCCACCGGAGAGGTACTCCGGTTTCCTCATTGATGGTGACAGAGAAGACTGTATCATGGAAGATGATGATCCTACCAGTTTTCAGCAAGCTATCACGAGTGGTGACTCTGTGAAGTGGCTGGATGCCATGAGATCCGAAATGGAATCTATGTACACCAACAAAGTATGGACTTTGGACGTTGTACTCCCTGGGGTAAAACCTGTAGGGTGCAAATGGATCTTTAAAAGAAAGATTGGTGTGGATGGGCAGGTAGAGACCTATAAGGCAAGACTTGTGGCGAAAGGTTTTCGTCAAAGACCAGGTTTGGACTATGACGAAACTTTTTCGCCCGTAGCCATGCTTAAATCTATTCGGATCCTACTTGCTATTGCTGCTCACTACGACTATGAAATCTGGCAGATGGACGTTAAAACAGCATTCCTAAATGGAGATTTAGAAGAATGTGTTTATATGGATCAGCCGGAGGGCTTCATTGACAGTGGGAGCAGCGAGAAAGCATGTAGATTGCTTAAATCCATATATGGGTTAAAGCAGGCATCTCGGAGTTGGAACATCTGTTTCGATGATGTTATCAAAGAGTTTGATTTCATCAAAAATCCAGATGAACCTTGTGTTTATAGGAAGGCTGTAGGAAGAGCTGTCACATTCCTCGTATTGTACGTGGATGACATTCTTCTGATAGGAAATGATATTCCTATGCTACAGTCGGTCAAATCATTCTTATCACTAAGGTTCTCCATGAAGGACCTGGGTGATGCCACATACATCCTGGGCATAAGGATCTATAGGGATAGATCCAAAAAGTTATTGGGACTGTCCCAAACCAGGTACATCAACACCATCCTAAAGAGGTTTAGTATGGAAGACTCCAAGCGGGGTGCCTTACCCGCTTGCCATGGAGTCACTCTCTCCAAGGATTCTTGTCCAAAGACCGATGAAGAGAGAGCTCGCATGAGCATTATACCTTATGCTTCGGCAGTAGGATCTATAATGTATGCGATGTTATGTACACGCCCAGATGTAGCTTATGCACTTAGTGTTGTAAGCAGGTATCAATCCAACCCAGGGGAGAACCACTGGACAGCTGTGAAGAACATTCTTAAGTACTTACGAAGGACTAAAGAATTGTTCTTGGTGTATGGTAATAAAGATCTCCAAATGGAGGCATTTACCGATTCGAGCTTCCAGAGCGATAAGGATGACAGCAAATCTATCTCAGGGTTTGTATTTACCCTCAATGGAAGGGCGGTAAGTTAGAAGAGTTCCAAACAAGATACCGTTGCAGACTCTACGATGGAAGCTGAGTACATTGCTGCAAATGATGCCGCCAAGGAAGCTGTCTGGATGAAAAAGTTCGTCTCGGAGCTAGGAGTAGTTCCAACCATTATTGATCCAATACCTTTGTATTGTGACAATAATGGGGCAATGGCGTTAGCCAAGGAGCCCAGATCCCATCAGCGGTCCAGACATATCCTGAGGCGCTTTCATTTGATCCGTGAGATTGTAGATCGCCGCGAGATCGAGATTAAGAGAGTAGACACAAAGAACAACGCCGCGGATCCATTCACCAAGGCTCTCCCTCAGCCGCAGCATGAGCGACTTTTTGAGATGTTGGGTATGAGATACGCCAATAACTGGCCTTAGTGCAAGTGGGAGATTGTTGGATATATGTATGCCCTAGAGGCCATTATGTGATAGTGGATGTATCTATACATGTATATATATATTCAGTTTGCATTCTTGCTCGACATGATAGTATGCTATCTGGTTCTTCTTTATCTGACATGTTTATTTGATCATGCTTTTATTCATTCATACATGCTGATAAAGCCCTGAGGATATCGGCTTGACTACTCTGATTATGATGGAGATCATACTAGTGGGACATCTGTAGTCTATAAGCATATCCTGGGACGTCCCTAGTCGTAGGTATATCGAGATGGGGCATCGATATACCAGAGTAGACTAGCGTATATGATACTAGACCCATACGATGGGCGATGGATGTTCCCACATTCATCGATGTTTGACATCAAGATCATACACGGGTGCTCAGTGGTGACTGGGTACACTGGACGGACTCGCCGAGAACTCCTATATGGAATTATATCTATCGTCGGATAGCAGTTCTCAGGTGACACTGGTACAGGTTAGTCTGTAGACCCGAGATCGTCATAGAGCCTTGTGTGTTCTCCCACTGTACTTTGATTGCCACCCTACCACGGCTCTACTGAGTCGTGCAAACAGGTGGCCGTTGGGTACAGTACCGAGACACACGAAGGCAATGAGCGATAGGAGGGATTTCGTATCTCCCGGTATTGGGAGTTGATGCTGTGCTGTGCTCGACTGGTTATAACAGCAAGTCCCTGGCCAGGGCTGCTGAGATTTGCTGATAAGTGTTATCAGTAGTTTCTCGATCTGTTATAGACCATTCACCGACGCGACTTATTGAGTTATTGGGGTCGACGTGACCATCCCTAGGCTCGATATGCAGCATATCTGACGAAGAGACCGGACTGTACGGTAGTGTTGCCGGATGGCTCGACGGGAGTTATAGCAGGTTCGCTTGTTGTCTTCTGATCGTTCAATACCCGGGTGGCCGTTACGTTTAGCTGACCTCTTGCGGCTTGAGGACACTTGATATGATCATTACCCTCTGCCGGCGTATTGACGAGTCTTAGAGTCCCACAGAGGAGTTACCCAGTCCAGGCGAAACGTTGTGGTGCGCATATGCGATATGCGCATGCACCCGATTGAAATGTGCGTATATGATACCGAACATTGATCGGGTGAACTGCTTTTGGTGGGGTCATATGAGATATGACCGGATTGATAAATCAAGTGTTGATTTATCATTTAACCATTAGTTTTCTCACTCAAAACCTTTCTAGGGTTTGATGGATGTATGCATGCATGCATGTGTTTCTATTTTTCTTTTCTAGTTTCATGCACATGATGATGTGCATACATGTACACATACATACATCAAACCATCATGGTTGATTATATATGGAAATGGTGGCAATATAAGCCTCACACCATAGATTAAACAATGGATAATTATTTAATTTTGGTTTTAAAAGAAAATGAAAAGGAAAGGATAATTATGCTAGTTTCTACATGCTTCTTTTAACCTAACCATTCTCACCCACCACTAAACCATGGTTATCTTTTCCTTTATCATTCTAAACCCAAGTTAAATTAATCATCTATCATTTAATCATGGTTGGAGTCAAGAAGGAATAAAGATATATAGTGATATTTATTTTCTTTTGCAAGTTAACCTTATGGTTATCTTTTTATCTCTTGAAGAAAAATAGCCACCATTTTCATCCTTCTTCATCTTCTCCTCTCTAGTTTTTTCTAGTGAGAAAAACACAATCAAAGAAAGGTTTTTGAAGTGAGATCCAAAGCCACAACAACATTCTACACAAGCCTAGCCGTTTTGTTTAGAGTGTTATCTTCGGTTTGACGAAGTAGCGAGCTTGGACGGAGATCTCCGCGGTGGATCATCGTGGACACAAGGGGAGTTCAAGAGGACCTCGTTTCAACACCAAAGAGCCTAAGGAGCGAAGCAAAAACGGGAGCTACAAAGGTTGTAGCCTTCAAACCCTAACTTTTGTTAGCTTTAAGTTTAGTAAACCCTAATTTTCTAGGATCTATCCTTTGCATGTTAGTTTAGCACCTTAAAAATTAAAACTTTGGGTCATGTGATGCTTCAAAACTCTTCATAGGGTGCTATACTAACCTTACATAGCAAAGGAAATATACCTCATTTGGCATCTTAGGAATATTCTTGAGTTGCCCAAAGTCTTCAAAATCCACACTTGAATGGTTCAAAGGGTTTAGGATAGGCTTGTGCATCTTTTTAATGACGGTGGCAAGGGGTTTTGGAAAGGATTTGAGATGATACATGGAGATAGTGAGATGAAAGAGATGAAGAAGAATTATGAAGAAGAGAAGAAGAATGAAGAAAGAAGAAGAATGGAGAAGAAGTCATGGATTACTCACTCTCTCTCTCTCTCTTAAACTCACTCTCTCTCTCTCTCTCTAAATATCTTTTTTGTTTTACTCTCTCTCTCATTAACCATGGCATCTAATTTCATTTCTTTTCTATTCCAAATAATTAAAACCAAACACAATGATTAACATGCACATGACATGGTGCACGAGCCATGGAAAATGTAGAAATACGGATTTGGCTTAATTGCGATTAGTAGTGCACTAATCCATTTTAATTTAAACTTGCAAATAACTAATTATAAAAATGCCAAAATCCAATAAATATCTTCTTAATGAATATATCGTTTTAATCTCAAATTATATTCCAAATATTGGTATATACTAATGCCATTTTACGAAAAACCCTTATTCGTAAATTGAATAGTTTTCTTGAAATGTATTATTTTAATATTAAATTTCCAAAAATAATATTTTATATTTCTGAAATGTTACAGTCTTCCCCCTTAAATAAATTCGGTTCCCGAATTTAAATTTAAATCCCCAAATACTAAAACATTTCAATAATCAGCTCAATCAACGGGGCTCCGAAATCATGGAAGATATAGAAATACCACAGTGCATCGTGTGCGCCTGAAAACGAGTACGAAACTATAAATCAAACTCCGTCAAGAATCACACAATCACTGAAGTTATAATAGAGATGCCAAATCTCGAAATCCACTACTGATATTCAAATATATTATTATCAAATCATAATACGTAAATAGTATACATACTCGTACAATCCTCCAAAGCTGAACAAAACACATGCAAAATCTTTTCCAAATCACCGTGCTATGCGTAGCTCACGGCACAAGTGACGGACGATCATTAGTAAAGTAGTAAATATATATACATATATATGTTTTTCTCAAATTATACGACCCGCCTTTTTGAGATATCCCAGATGGCTCTCTTATAAAATTTGATGTCACTCGAAGACATGTAGGAAATAGCGAGACTTTAGATCCATTTTGAAAACCTTTAGGTAACTTTTCATGCATGCAAAAGAACCCAGGCACTGTCGATACTCATAAATAAAATTAGCCTCAAAAGGCATATCCAACATCACATGCGTTTGGTGCGCACGGGAAACCAAATCCAATACAAGTGCCACGAATATGCACAAAATCAAAACTAAGTGCAACGGGTGTGCGCGAAAGCATCTGTCCAGTGGAATGGATGTGCACGAAAACAATATCAAGTGCATCTAGGGTGCACAAAAATCTTAATCCAGTGCAACTAACATGCACGAATGAAAATCCCAATAAAGTACATCCAACAAGCACGAATAAAAATCTCTATTGAGTGCAACTAACATGCACGGATAAAAATCTCATTCGAATGCACCCGGTGTGCACAAAATCTCATATCATGCGTCCAACATGCGTGAAAATCCAAATCAGGTGCGTCAGGTCCGCACAAAACATCTAGTGCAGTAGCGTGCACGATAACGAACACCAAGTGCAGACGCTCACGAAAACATAAATCTGGTGCCACAAATGCACAAAATACAAATCCGGTGAAACCAATGCACGAATACAAAACTGGTGCAACCAATGCACGAAATACAAATCTGGTGCAACCAATGCACGAAATACAAATCTGGTGCAACAAATGCACGAAATATAAATCTGGTGAAACAAATGCATGAAATACTCATCAATATCTCAAATGCTCACAAAAACAACACCGAGTATACCAAGGTGTATAGAATCATAAACGTGTGCAACTGCATGCACAAAATCCATCCCATTGCACTGCAAGCACATATAAGCTATACCGAGTGCAAAAATCTAGTCAAGTGCATATGACATGCACGGAATCGAAATAGACAGTATCGAATCCACGAAACCATAAATACGTGCAACGAAGGCACAAATCGATACCAAGTACAATAGATATGCACAAATAATAAACCAATGTAGCGGTGTATAAACATAAATCAAGTGCAATAACTGTGCACAAAATATAAATCTCAAGTAGGTGCAGCCATGGTGCACAAAAACATAATCAAGAAACCCAATCATCGAAACTCAAGTCCAAGCGATAAAAGTGTGATACACGGATCACAAAACGCAATCGCAATAAATGACATTGAGGTACACCTCCTACAATGTCAAAAAAATATGCCGGTGTGCCCAAAGCTGGCAATGCAAGATCATCTACTTGCCTCCTGCTCACAGTATGGCGTCTTCGATATCTGGGTTCCCTATTTTCTCTGTGGATTACCAATCTCATGATCCTTCTGCTCGTCGACCTGGTCAGGTGTACAAACGGAACAGTCCCGCTCTGGAACTCCTCTGATCACCGTTTGGCCATTGTTTCCTCCAATCAGAGCAAAGCTCTGTTTGAATTTCAAATTCAAAAGGTGAAGCAACGCTTCAGATCTCTTGCGCTGTGCGCAGAGCGCCACGTGTCAAAAGCAGACACGCCATCGCAAGGGGTACTGCGCCGAAGACAGTGCACCACAATCAGAGCATGGCTCTGTTTTAAAATTTAAATTTTAAAAATAAAGGAAGCAACGCTTCAGATAACTTGCACTCTGCGCTGCGCGAGAGCGCAGTTGCGCTGCGCAACACGTGTCAGCGCAGATGCGCTGCACTGTGCGCTGCGCGACAGGTGTCAGCTCTGAGCTGCGCGATACGTGTCAGCGCAGTTGCGCTGCGCGATATGTGTCAGCGCAGTTGCGTTGCACTCTGCGCTGCGCGACACGTGTCAAGCGCAGGTGCACTTGCGCCAATTGTGCCAGCACTAAAACTTAATAATGAATTTTTTAAGCAGAATTAAAATTCTAGAAATATCTTTTTAATCGTACTAAAACAAGAAGATTATCTTCTGTAAAACAGAGGCCGTAGGATCAAAGATCCAACGGTTGGGAAATATCCCAAGATCAATCAGAGAAAGATCTCTGTAACTAACCTAACAAACTAATTGGCCCTATATAAAGGCCCCTAGACTCTAAGTCTCAGATATACAGAGCTCCAACAAAAACTTTGAGAAAAAACTCAAAGAGAAAAAAGGTAAACCTTTGAAAAAAGAAGAATTTGTTCAAAAAAGATCAATGATCTAATAAAAAGATCAAGATCTTCGATACAAAAGAAAAAAAAGATCCAATCATAAAAAAAGAAGTAATTTACTTCATTATTAGATCTTTTGATCTATATAAAGGCACAGCCTTTTGATGAACCATTGGTTCTTGAAACTTGAGGTAGAACCACTTGAGAACTAAAAAAGATTCTTTTCTTTGATCTAAATTTGATCAAGATGCGCTCTGCGCTATTGAACAGTGCCCTGCACTCTTAATTTGCGCTGTTGCGCTCCTTGGGCTGGCGCAAGTCACCAGAGAGCGCCACGTTTCAATCTGCGCCTTGCGCGGCTAAAAACAGAGCACTGCGCTCTTGGATTGGCACACTCCACCAGAGCCGCCATGTGTCAGCAGCGCACTGGCGCAGCGCAAAGCGCTAACAGACTTGTGCTCACCAGAGCGTGACACATGTCACCTCCACATGCGCTGGCGCCTTGCGCTCTTTAATTGGCGCAGAGCGCCTGAGAGGCCACGTGGCGCACTGTCAAACCATCAAATGCTCTACAATATTAAAAAGGGCAGAGCCCAACTAAAAGGTTTAACAGACTAAAACAAATGCTATGCATTATTAAAAAAGGGGCGGAGCCCAATTAAAAGGCCTAACAGGCCTAATCTAAATGCTGTGCATTTAATTAAAAAGCCCAATGCTGTGCATTATTTAAAAAAGGGCAGAGCCCAAGCAAAGGCCTAAACAGGCCAATCATGAACAAAATGTTAAACATTTTCAGATGGACTTAACCCAATTCTGGCCATAAGTCCTCAAATTAAATTGAACTGAGCGCAACTGCTCTCCCAAATCAATTTACACCCGGTTCAAGGGTACATATCTGAACTCCTCTGATATTTGTCGTTGTAATCCTTCAACGTCATCAGAGAGGTGACGGGTCCCGATAACCATACATTCCTACGGACTGTGGGGTCCTTAAACTCATGGACCGAAATGGGAATGTCCTTAAACTAGTATTCGTCCCTAAAATGGGAATGTTGGACCGAAAAATGTCCTTAAACTAATATTCGTCCTCAAAATGGGAATGTCGGACCACCCTGTCCTCAAACTGTTAATCGACCGCAATGTCTCTAAATGAAACAATAGAGTCTAAATGCTCTTTTGTTGGATCTAAATGATCCTGTTAAGTTGATCTTAGTCTCGAAATTAGACTAACGTGTCCTTAACAAACGTTTAAGTTGATCTTAGTCCAAAAATGAGACTAACGTATCCTTAAACCAAAACCCCAAACCCAAATCTAAGAAAATACGGATTTGGACTAATCCACGTCCTACGGGCGACAACACAAATTAGTCTCCGTATACAATCCACGGGCAACCGAACACAAAACAAACACCCGCGACACGAAGTGACCATTTGGAGAAGGAGAAAGTTGTTACCGCGATACGGTAGTGTAATTAACTGCAGAGGCTTGCGCCTGCAGGGAAGAGCGTCCCCACAATCAAAAACCCTCAAGCAAGGGGGAATCGGACGAAATCTGCTACATCGGACGCATCCGTTTAAACCTTCGATACATGGTGCTATAAATCAACTTGGCATCTTCGGAGAGGTGGACGGATAGCACCAATTAGCATCTGCCCCGAATCTCAGTGCCAAGACGCCCAGTCTTACGCCGTGTTTTCGGCGGGGAACAGATTCTGGCACGCCCGGTGGGACCTTTTCCTCTTTCCACTACACACTTCGTGTGTCGTATTCGCGAACGAATCGAGGTTTGTTAATGGTTGCCCTTGGGTTTCAAGTTACTAAGATTTGGTCTTTTGCTTGGCGCAGAAAGAAAACAGCAATGGCGTTCAACTGCTCGAACTGCTCCTACTGCAACTGCAACCGACGCTCCGCCTCACCTGGAGGCATAACCTACAGGCCCCAAGCGACCTCTTTGTTCATGATGCTCATGGAGCAGATTACTCAGGCAACCACAGGGCTGTTTTTCGAGACCATGCTCCCGCCAGCGAGCTTCACCATCCCTGTACTCGTATCGGAAGCTTCAAAGAAGTCGGTCTTCGATTGGCTTGCTACTACCACGGCCCCTCTCAACGGGTCGCCCAATTCCAACACCTCGGTCTTCACCAGGCTGAACTCGAGCTCCAAAGGGCCTACCAAGAAGCCCATAATACCTGAAGTGGCCATCCCAAGGAAGATAGCCATCTCTTCTCCTGAAGTCGTTAAGGAGGCTTCTCCTGCCAGAGGGTCAGTATTTGCAAGACTGACTGCTCCCGTTCCCGCTCTAGCTCAGAAATCTGTTTTTGGCCGGTTGGACACGGCTTCTCAATGGACGTCAGTCTTCAAGAGGCTGACACCCGCGACAGCCCCCCACCTGAACGAGGGGCAAAACAAAGCCGTCGCTGAACCAATCCCAACAACTCGTCATGCCCGACGTCGCCACTGGCCCCGGATAAGGAAGGCTGGGGGCAACTCCCCCTCTGGGCTAACTTCACCAGCTACAACGGCGGAAATTAATGCTGCTGTTCCAACTGGGAAAGCTTTGAACTGCTAAATAAAGTGCATAGGAATTCTCCTACCGCTGTACTGAAGAGGTCTCCCCCTCCGCTGGAAAAGGCTGTAGAAGTAAAGCCAGAATAGCCCCAACCCCCTCAACGGCTATCATCCAAAATCTATAAAGTCTGGCGGCAGGCCCGAGACTCGGTGATCGATCCAAATTTCTCCCGCCAGCACAAAAAACTGAAGGTCCAAAAGGAAGTCAGACATCCTGCTAAGCCACGAAAAGCTGTCTGGGTGCCCACCTCGACGGCTCCCTCAACTTCGACCGCTCCTGAGTAAAGAAGGCCGGAGAAGATCCCTGTGCCGGAGACAAAAGTCAAAGGCACTGAACCCAAACTCCTTAAGTCTGGGAGCATGGTTGTACATACCGTCTACATGGCGTCCGGGAAAGAGGATAGCCGTATATCCACAGGTCATAGACCGCTTACGCGATCGGTGACTAAAGCTCAAGAGCAGCAGCAGAAGCTCCAAGAAATGATGACTGCGATGGCCGCACTCACCAGGCCAAAAGAAAGACCAGAAGCATCCTCGGATCAACGCCAGGTGCAAGAAACCGATGCCGAATTCCTTCGGAGAATACAGGAAAAGAAGGACAAAGAGGCTGCGGAACAAGCAGCCAATATAAAACGAATGGCCCTTCTGTTGCAGGACATGGTGGGTATGATGATACAGTAGGATCCCCCAGCCGAAGATCCTCCGATTATCTTTGAAGATGACAGAGGAGAAACGTCAAATCCACCGCCGGCTCTTTCAACAGCCAAGGAGGAGACAATTTCCAAAGCTGCCTTGGATGACTACATTGCTCAGCAAATACGAGTCCACCAGGCAAATGAAGCGGCTGGTCAAGTTGTCAAAACGGGGCGACCATATCCGAGATGGTATGATCAGATGAAATACCCGCTGGGCTACACGATCCCAAAATTCCATGTCTACAAGGGGACAGGCAATCCCCATCAACATGTTGCCCAGTTCAGGGCTCTTTGTGGCAATACCGGCGGTGATGATAAGCTCCTGCTTCGCCAATTCATCGGCAGTTTGTCGGAGACGGCGTTTGAATGGTACTTCGAGTTTCCGAACGACTCCGTCAAAACTTTCGCTGAAATGGAGTTGTTGTTTATGCAGCGTTTCACAAGCGCCAGTGAGCATACTCCAATAACAACTTTGATCAATGCAAGAGTAAAGCCGGGCGAAACTTGGGTTCAATATGCAATCCGATGGCGGAACTTGTGGTCAAAATGCGAACAACGCATCGAAGAAGCGCCAGCAGTGGGCATGTTCGTGGGCACCCTAGATCCTCATGCAACTATTTCACAGTTCATGATGTTCTTTAAACCAACCACGTTCCAGGCCTTGATTGACAAATTAGCCCAAATGGACCAGATGGGCCATAGACCATCTCCTCCAAAGCCGGACTATCGAAATGAAAAGGGGAAAGGTAAATCGATCGTTGTCGCCAATGCTCCACAACAGCCGAGCAACTTGAAGCCGGCTATCCGTCAAAACAATATGCATCCACGCCTATCCGTCGAGGAGAGGCTAGGACGTCCTTACTCATTTCCTCAAGATAAAACGAGAAGACTGTTCGAGCTGGTAGTGCGCAACAGACTAATCAATCTGCCAGATTCAAAACGTCCGTTGCAGCCAAACGACATCAATGATCCCAATTACTGCCCCTGCCACCGAGTATTGGGTCATCTGATCGAAGATTGCTACGTCTTCAAAAACTGGATTGAAGACCAATACCAACAAGGAAAGTTCGCATTATCCGAAATATGGAGGGTGAACTCGCCGCAACCTCATACCCCTAAAAAGGTGAATATGCCGGGGGCAACATGCTACCTTGTTGAAGAAGCTCTGTGGGAGGTCGTGCTATCAGCCAAAACCAAAAGGATGCTGAATGATCTCCAGACATGCCCGACAATCATGTGGAAGAATCCGCTAGAACCTCAGATCATCGAAGGGATGCTAAAGCCGCGCCCAACTCCAAAGATCGGTGGTGATGGCCTAAGCACGCACACCCAGCCGTCAAAGTCTCCAAAGAATAAGAAGAAGAGATCCCAAAAGCCTATGAAGCCTGGCGACAAGCGCACAGACTTACAGAAACAGATTGACGCGCTGGAGGAGTATAATCTGAAGGCACGGACTCCCATCACGCTCCAAGAGTTGCTCAGCCTTGTCTTTCAGTAGGAAGATGATGGAGAAAGCTCGTCGGATGAATCTGAGGGATACGTAGCAAGTTGTCATATGATCTCCTACTCATTTACAGAAGATGAGAAAACTCCTTGCATTGAGAAGCTGGGGGCAGATTCTAAACCGGAACTTCTGGGGCCATCAGATGAAACAATTGATTCATTCCTCAACGAAGCTCATTTGAAGAGTAAAGCTGATCAGGAACGCGAGACGGTCATATTTGAAAGGGCCAAGCGCCGGCTGTTAGTTGTATGTATGCCCTAGAAGCTAGTATTGTACAGATTATGTATATTATATTGGATGCTTGGACATATATAGAGATGACTTTCTTGCTCGACATGATAGTATGCTATCTGGTTGCTCTTTATCTTAACATGTACACTAGTCTCTTTATACTGTCTTATACTTACATGTTGGTAAAGCCCTTAGGATTTGTACTTGACTACCTGGACTATGATGCAGATCATACTAGTGGGGACATGGTAGTCCATAAGTACATCCTTCAAGGTCCCTAGTCGTGGGTGTATCGAGACGGGGCATCGATATACCAGAGTAGACTAGCGTATACGCTTCTCGACCCATGTGATGGGCGATGGATGATCCCATATCCATTGGTGTTTGACATCAGAGATGGTGTACGGGTGCACAGTGGAGACTGGGTACACTGGACGGACTCGCCGAGAACTCCCAGATGGTATTATACCTCACGTCAGATGGCAGTTCTCAGGTGACACTTGTACGGGATAGTCTGTAGACCCGAGATCGTCATAGAGTCTTGTGTGATTCCCACTGTGCTTTGATCTCCACCTTACCACGTCCATGAGGGCGTGCAAAATGGTGGTCTTTGGGTACAGTCCCGAGTCACATGGAGGCAATGAGCGATAGGAGGGGTTTCGTCTCTCCCGGTATTGGGGTTAGATGTTGCGCTGTGCTCGATTGGCCGTAACAGGGAAATCCCTGGCCAGGGCTGATCAGAGATTTGCTGGTAAGTGTTACCAGTAGTTTCTCGACCCGTTACGAGCCTCACATTGGCACGACTTATCGGGTTATTGGGGTCTGATGTTTACCACCCCTAGACTTGATATGCGACGTATCAGACGAAGAGACCGGACTGTACGGTAAGTGTTACTGGTCGGATTCGCAGGAGTGTGAGCGGGCTAGCTCGTCGATCTTCTGATCGCTCAATACCCGGGTGGCCGTTAGGTTAGCAGACCGCTTGCGTCTTGTGGGTGCTTGATATGATCATCATCTGCTACCGGCGTATTGACGAGTCTTTAGAGTCCTATACAGAGATTTCCTGGTTCAAGCGAAACGAAATAGGAGCGCATATGAGATATGTGCAGGACCGAGAATAATGCGTGTATGTGATACCGCATTTCATTCTCGCGATAAATGTTTCGATTGGTTATATTTGATATGACCTAGTTATCGAATCATTGATTCGATAAATCGATACATTGAATACTAGTCGGTTATGTGCGACATGACCGGATCATTGAATCAAATGTTGATTTAATGATTTAATGTATAATTATATATTTGATATATTACTTTGCATTAACTAGTATTGGTTCACTTTATACGGATTTTCTCACTTGATGCACATAGTATATGTGATATGCTTTTGTGCACTTTTTTGTATCATGTTTGATGATACTTGATCATTTAGTTAAGTATATAGAATTAATCCATGGTTAATTTGATAATTAGGGTTTTGCATATTCATTTATTTATTTATTTGTTTATTTATTTATTTGGAAAAGATAAATATAAGAATGGTGGCTTTCTTTGTCATTAGTTGAAGCTTCATGAAGCCTTGACTTTTGTAACCATCCTTATCTTCATGCTTAACCCTAACCCATCCAAGTGACCATGGTTAATTCTCTACACTTAACCCTAGTTTAAGTTATGATAAGTATTTGATTTTCTATTTTCTTTTTGATAGAACTTATCATAACTATCTTCATCTTCTTCTTCTTCTTCAAGATTGCTACTTTAATGGCAACTTGAGCAAAAGTGAGTAAAATCCAATTCCAAAGAGAACCCACCTCCTATTTCTTCACCCTCTACCTCTTGCCAAGTTGTTTTGGGTGTTTACTTCACAAGTTTCACAAGTTTGTGAAGTCGGAGCTTGAACTTGCGATGCCTCGAGGTAGATCGTCTTTGACACAAAGCCGACGACCTAGCTTGCCCGTTTCTCCGATGAAGCCAAAGTTCGAGTTTGGGAATCGAGATGGACAGCGAGAGGATGCCTTCGTGGAGCCAAGGAAGAGGATTACAGGATCTACAAAGGTTGTAGTATCTAACCTATAGTTAATTTGTTAACTAGTTTTATATTTCGCCTAGTCTTCTAGCAACGATCCGTTAACTAGGGTTTCTCGGCACCATAATTTTTAAATTTAGCATGTTCGATGCCTTGTGAGACCTCTATAGGATGCCTAGGAACCTTTCACAGGTATCAGGGCCTAGCTAGAGCCTTAGGCGAAGTCTAGACGGAATTTGAAGTCCGAACGAATCCGAAACCCGATCACAAACATGCTCTCTGTACTTTTTCTGAAAACGAGGATTTTTCCCGATTAAAAATTACCAAAAAATTCAGCAGGTAATTTCATAAGTTACTGTGAAACACGTGTTACTAAATAAATAACACAGGCGCGGAACCGCGGCCCCCACCATAGAAATAGCGGCGGTTCCGCGGCCAGTGTGTTGATTTATAGCAAGTGGATTGCACAGTAATTCAATACTTGTAGTGCTGAGTCTTCTGGGAATGTTTAATATTCATTCAAGAGTTGAATTTTCTGGGGTTGTTTTGGGGATTCGGTATTTCCATCGGATTATCAAATTTCGTCTTTTGTGTATTTCCGGATAATTTCCAGAATATGTTAAAAAGTTCGACCGGATATAAATACCCAATTTTTCCCCTGTTGGGAAATTTCCAAGTGTTGGATTTTTCCGTAGTTTAACGACGTTCTAAGTAGTGCAAGTAACGCGATGGACCCTCTAGAAGACAACAAACCTTAACTCGATTATGTGACCGTCTTGAACTGCCCTTTGAACCTTCGGGTTTGGGGCAGTACGGCGTGCCACATGTGAGGCGTTGACTTGACCCTTCTACGGCTGGACCGTCGGTACTGAGGCACGAACTGAATGTTGTTAGACTTATTTCATGTGTTGAGCTGTATCGGGAAAACTTGGGTATTTGACTGTTCGATCGGAAAGTTTAACATTTTCTGTTTATCTGGAATGTGATACAATAATTGGAATTCACAAACAGTTATGTGATAACTGAATGAATGTTATAAATCTAGCAATTTAGTCCCATATGATATTGAAAAGAGTTTTCGATAATGAGACTAAAATGCGGGATTTATATCTGTTAGGCATGCGATGTCTAAAGAGATTGCGGATTCCAATTGTTGTAGTTTTACACTTTCTTTTCTGTGACCGTAAGTGTAGTATGTTCATATCGCCGGTTTCGTTGCTATACGTCAACGACAATTGGGGTATACATACTTACTTACGTTGATGACATGTGATGTTATGTGTTGCTGGATATGTTATATTGGATCGTCGTGTTCGAATAGCCGGGGGTTTTTATGTGAGATGAGTGTTTTTCATTTTCATTCATGTAAAAACTTGTATGTAATATTCTTTTATTTAGGGCACTTCCAGGTAGCGGAAGTTATCACCCTTTGTATATTATTTACTTTTCCGCATTAGGATAGACCCAAGGAGGGGAGCACAAGTAACCGGGTTCTGGGGTCCAGTGGGAGACCAACTCGAGGAGTCGAGTCCGGGTCTCCTAACCCTAGAATTGGCAGGGTTGCTTGCCGCTCTCGTAGGGGTCTAGGGGTGTGGGATTGGCTATTCATCACGACCGTGGAATCCGTGTTTTATACTGGCTCGTATTGAAAACACGGACGTCCTAGTATATCCAATATTTCATATGTATATTCTGCTGCGATATCTGTGTTGTGACTCTGTGATGGATATAGTATATAGTATATATGATATATTATATAGACGTTACTTATGTTTTACACCCGCGCTAGCCCTGCCCTGCTCTGTCGTTAGTTACCTAACCTAACGGTGCACGAGGGGACATCGAGGCGAATGCGGATGGCATAAGTGTACGTCATATCAATCTGTGATGTTTAGGTATTTAAATGATGGGACTTCATTAATGTGATTAATGAAAGGAAAGAAACCTAAGATGTTGTAGAATCAGATTTTAAATAAAACAGGTAGCTACAGTTCTTGCTTTGCATAGCGGTATATATGATATACCCCACACCTTATTCGATGAGGAAAGGACCGAGATCCCTTCACCGGGAGTGACTCCTTTAGCAATAACTGGTAGATGCTACACACTCGGTTTGCTTTTCACTGCTTTTGCGTTTTTGCTTTGCACAGCGATATATATGATATATCCCGCACCTCATTCGACGAGGAAAGGACCGAGATCCCTTCGCCGGGAGTGACTCCTTTAGCAAAACTAAAAAAGCCTCAAAATCACTCCATTTCAAAACTTCATTTGATTCTACAACGATATAAAGTTCATTACGCAAAGGGTTTTCTGAAAAACCTGTCGTAGCCCTCCGTCATTTCAGATAAGTAATAGTTAGTATTCGTGCTGCGTTTGTTGACTCAGTCAAGGCGTAGTGTGCGGTAGCTGATTACAATTTATCTGTTTATGCATATGATGCAGATTGGATTAGGGTAGTCATGCGGCCTTGTTGACTTAGTCAAGGGTCGTGCGGGTGGGTTTAATTCAATCAGAAAATGACGGGTTGAACTTTACTTGCGGTCTATGGTTTGTTGACTCAGTCAAGGTCATAGATCGCTTGGGGCAAAATATTATCGGGAATTTCAAGTGTTGAAATTTGCAATGAGATTGCATACCTTCTATGAGATAGTTGGATCCCGATACCCACTGCGAGTAAGAGTTACTCCTGGGAGAGTTTTATACATTACAATTAGCCGATCAAGTAGGTGTCTAGAAAGGTGTTAACGAGGTTACGCCTCTGGGAAAACGAGGTTTACATTAATTAGGTTCGTGCGAAAGCACGGGGGACCTCCCTCAAAGTACTGACACTAGCCTGGCTGAAAGATTGGCGAACTTGTAGTGTGTAATTAATCCCGGCTAGTCTTTCCTTTTAGGGTTTGGAGGAAGATTTGATAAAAAGCAGTGGGGGCCATCCTGATTAGATAAGATAATAACCAATCTGATCTTGCACGAGCATACGCTAAAGTGTTTTCTTCTCTCTCTCTCCAGGTAGCGACCATTTCATGCCCTAATGAAGATAATAATATGGATGTATTGACCGAACCCGCATGTTTTACTGTGCAGGGGAACGTTGGACCCGTTCTATCTTATAAATGTTATAAGACTGAACAGGAAACAGGAGAATATCTGGATTCTCACACCGCCCAAACGGAGAACATGCATGTTGATGCATCATCTTCGGGTGTGTTTGTCATTGAGAACTGTTTCTCAGTTCACCCTACGTCCTGGGTATTAGATACCGGGTCAGGATCCCATATATGTAAGATGTTATATGGGCTGCGAAAAGGTAGAAAACTGAGAAAAGGTGAACATTCCGTTCATGTAGGGAATAGGGCAAATGTTGCAGCCAAAGCAGTTGGCATATATCACCTGGTATTACCAAATGGTGATACACTAGTCCTGAATGAGTGTTATTATATACCGAACATGATGTGCAACATTATATCAGTTTCTTTATTAAGTAAAGAAGGTTATAATTTTGTAGTAAAGGATAATGTTATGAACATATTCCTAGATCAAAGGTTGATTGCATCAGGCTCGCTACATAATGGCATATTCATTCTCAATCAAAATACAGTCTTCAATATACAAAACACACACAAAAGGAAAAGCTCAGAAATGAACGAATCCTTCTTGTGGTACTGTAGACTTGGCCATATCAATAAGACACGACTAGCTAAGTTGCATAAGAACGGATATTTGAATTCATTCGAATTATCATCTTATGACACTTGCCATTCATGTCTCAAAGGAAAAATGACCAAAACTCCGTTTAAAGGACACGGAGAAAGAGTTACTGAACTCTTGGGACTGGTGCATAGTGATGTATGCGGTCCAATGTCTACACATGCCAGAAATGGTTCTTCCTACTTCATTACATTCACTGACGATCTCTCTAGATACGGGCATGTGTTCCTGTTGAAACACAAGTCTGAAGCTTTTGAGAAATTCAAAGAATATAAGCATGAGGTAGAGAACCAAACGGGCAAAAGTATTAAGGTTCTTCGATCTGATCGAGGAGGTGAATACTTAAGCAGTGAATTCCTGGATTATATAAAAGAGAATGGGATTCTCTCTCAGCTTACTCCTCCTTATACACCACAGCACAACGGTGTATCGGAACGAAGGAATCGCACCCTATTAGATATGGTGCGTTCAATGATGAGTAATGCTGAGTTACCTATTTCCTTTTGGGGGTATGCGCTTAAGACAGCCATATACCTATTGAATCTGGTTCCGTCTAAATATGTACCTACTACACCATATGAGATATGGAGTGGGAAGAGACCATATTTTAAGCGAATTAAGATATGGGGTTGTCCGGCCTATGTCAAAAAGCAAAATCCGGACAAACTCGAGGCACGATCAGTCCTTTGCAAGTTTGTGGGATATCCTAAGAATTCTCAAGGATATTTTTTCTACCAAGCTGAGGAACAAAGAGTGTTTGTTGCTCAACATGCCACCTTTTTGGAAAGGGAATTTCTTGCAAAAGAAATTAATGGCAATGAGGTAGAGCTGGAAGAGGTTCTAGCACCACAAACTGCAACTGACAATTTAGAAGAACCAGAGGATTCAGTGGTGCCCGACGTACCCCAGCCTCTCCGCCAATCTAGTAGGGTTTCTCGTCCACCTGAGAGATACTATGGTTTTCTCATTGATGGTGGTAGTGAGGATTGCATCATGGAGGATGATGACCCAACTAGCTTCGAGCAGGCCATCACGAGTGGGGACTCAGTGAAATGGCTGGATGCTATGCGGTCCGAGATGGATTCCATGTACACCAACAAAGTATGGACTTTGGAAGTTGCTCCTGAAGGGGTAAAACCCATTGGGAGCAAGTGGATCTTTAAGAAGAAACTTGGTGTAGATGGGAAAGTGGAGACTTTCAAAGCTAGACTTGTAGCAAAGGGTTTTCGTCAAAGATCAGGTGTGGACTATGACGAGACCTTTTCTCCAGTGGCTATGCTTAAATCCATCCGGATCATGCTTGCCATCGTTGCATATCATGATTACGAAATCTGGCAAATGGATGTTAAGACCGCCTTTCTAAACGGTGATTTAGAAGAGTGCGTGTACATGACTCAGCCAGAGGGCTTCGTAGACAGTGGGAGCAGCGGGAAGGTGTGCAAGATGCTTAAATCCATTTATGGATTGAAGCAAGCATTGCGGAGTTGGAACATCTGCTTTGACGTCGTTATCAAAGAGTTTGATTTCATCAAAAATCCAGATGAACCTTGTATCTACAGGAAGGTGGCAGAGAGTAAGGTTGTCTTCCTCGTATTGTACGTGGACGATATACTCTTGATAGGAAATGATATTCTTATGCTGCAATCGGTCAAGCTCTTCTTATCACAAAGATTCTCAATGAAAGATCTTGGTGATGCCTCCTGCATATTGGGAATTAGGATCTATAGAGATAGATCCAAAAGGATTTTGGGATTGTCCCAATCCAGGTACATTGACACCATACTAAAGAGGTTTAGTATGGAAGAGTCCAACCGTGGGAACTTGCCCACGATCTCTGGAGTCACTCTCTCCAAAGAGATGTCTCCCAAGACTGATTTGGAGAGAGCTCGCATTCAAGGTATACCCTATGCTTCGGCAGTAGGCTCTATCATGTATGCGATGCTATGTACCAGACCCGATGTAGCATACTCACTAAGTTTAGTGAGCAGGTATCAAGCTGATCCTGGAGAGAGTCACTGGACAGCTGTAAAGAGCATTCTCAAGTACTTGCGAAGGACTAAAGATATGTTCTTGGTGTATGGTAACGGAGAACTCCAAGTGGAGTCCTTTACCGATTCGAGCTTCCAGAGTGATAAGGACGACTCTAAGTCGCAGTCGGGTTTTGTCTTTACCCTTTACGGAGGGGCAGTTAGCTGGAAGAGTTCCAAGCAGGAAACCGTGGCAGACTCGACGATGGAGGCTGAATACATCGCTGCCAACGATGCTGCCAAAGAGGCTGTCTGGATCAAGAAGTTCATTACTGAACTTGGAGTGGTGCATCCAATACCTTTGTATTGCGATAACAATGGAGCGGTGGCTTTGGCCGAGGAACCCAGGTCCCATCAGCGATCCAGGCATATTCTGAGGCGGTATCACCTGATCCGGAAGATAGTTGATCGCCGGGAGATCGAGGTCAGGAGAGTTGACACGAAGAACAACACGGCGGATCCACTCACGAAGGCCATTCCCCAGATACAGTTTGAGAGACTCTTCGGGATGCTCGGTATGAGATACTACAGCAGCTGGCCCTAGTGCAAGTGGGAGATTGTTAGTTGTATGTATGCCCTAGAGGCCAGTATTGTACAGATTATGTATATTATATTGGATGCTTGGACATATATAGAGATGACTTTCTTGCTCGACATGATAGTATGCTATCTGGTTGCTCTTTATCTTAACATGTACACTAGTCTCTTTATACTGTCTTATAGTTACATGTTGGTAAAGCCCTTAGGATTTGTACTTGACTACATGGACTATGATGCAGATCATACTGGTGGGGACATGGTAGTCCATAAGTACATCCTTCAAGGTCCCTAGTCGTGGGTGTATCGAGACGGGGCATCGATATACCAGAGTAGACTAGCGTATACGCTTCTCGACCCATGTGATGGGCGATGGATGATCCCATATCCATTGGTGTTTGACATCAGAGATGGTGTACGGGTGCTCAGTAGAGACTGGGTACACTGGACGGACTCGCCGGGAACTCCCAGATGGTATTATACCTCACGTCAGATGGCAGTTCTCAGGTGACACTTGTACAGGATAGTCTGTAAACCCGAGATCGTCATAGAGTCTTGTGTGATTCCCACTGTGCTTTGATCTCCACCTTACCATGTCCATGAGGGCGTGCAAAACGGTGGTCTTTGGGTACAGTCCCGAGTCACATGGAGGCAATGAGCGATTGGAGGGGTTTCGTCTCTCCCGGTATTGGGGGTAGATGTTGCGCTGTGCTCGATTGGCCGTAACAGGGAAGTCCCTGGCCAGGGCTGATCAGAGATTTGCTGGTAAGTGTTACCAGTAGTTTCTCGACCCGTTACGAGCCTCACATTGGCATGACTTATCGGGTTATTGGGGTCTGACGTTTACCACCCCTAGACTTGATATGCGACGTATCAGACGAAGAGACCGGACTGTACGGTAAGTGTTACTGGTCGGATTCGCAGGAGTGTGAGCGGGCTAGCTCGTCGATCTTCTGATCGCTCAATACCCGGGTGGCCGTTACGTTTAGCAGACCGCTTGCGGCTTGTGGGTGCTTGATATGATCATCATCTGCTACCGGCGTATTGACGAGTCTTTAGAGTCCTACACAGAGGTTTCCTGGTTCAAGCGAAACGAAATAGGAGCGCATATGAGATATGTGCAGGACCGAGAATAATGCGTGTATGTGATACCGTATTTCATTCTCACGATAAATGTTTCGATTGGTTATATTTGATATGACCTAGTTATCGAATCATTGATTCGATAAATCGATACATTGAATACTAGTCGGTTATGTGCGACATGACCGGATCATTGAATCAAATGTTGATTTAATGATTTAATGTATAATTATATATTTGATATATTACTTTGCATTAACTAGTATTGGTTCACTTTATACGGATTTTCTCACTTGATGCACATAGTATATGTGATATGCTTTTGTGCACTTTTTTGTATCATGTTTGATGATACTTGATCATTTAGTTAAGTATATAGAATTAATCCATGGTTAATTTGATAATTAGGGTTTTGCATATTCATTTATTTATTTATTTGTTTATTTATTTATTTGGAAAAGATAAAGATAAGAATGGTGTCTTTCTTTGTCATTAGTTGAAGCTTCATGAAGCCTTGACTTTTGTAACCATCCTTATCTTCATGCTTAACCCTAACCCATCCAAGTGACCATGGTTAATTCTCTACACTTAACCCTAGTTTAAGTTATGATAAGTATTTGATTTTCTATTTTCTTTTTGATAGAACTTATCATAACTATCTTCATCTTCTTCTTCTTCTTCAAGCTTGCTACTTTAATGGCAACTTGAGCAAAAGTGAGTAAAATCCAATTCCAAAGAGAACCCACCTCCTATTTCTTCACCCTCTACCTCTTGCCAAGTTGTTTTGGGTGTTTACTTCACAAGTTTCACAAGTTTGTGAAGTCGGAGCTTGAACTTGCGATGCCTCGAGGTAGATCGTCTTTGACACAAAGCCGACGACCTAGCTTGCCCGTTTCTCCGATGAAGCCAAAGTTCGACTTTGGGAATCGAGATGGACAGCGAGAGGATGCCTTCGTAGAGCCAAGGAAGAGGATTACAGGATCTACAAAGGTTGTAGTATCTAACCTATAGTTAATTTGTTAACTAGTTTTATATTTCGCCTAGACTTCTAGCAACGATCCGTTAACTAGGGTCTCTCGGCACCATAATTTTTAAATTTGGCATGTTCGATGCCTTGTGAGACCTCTATAGGGTGCCTAGGAACCTTTCACCGGCGACCAGACGAAAGAGTTGAGACACTCCCGTCAAGTCAAAAGACATCCGTTGCGGATAAAAACAAATTAAAGACGAGGAAAAGGTTTGCTAAAGCCATATCAATGGGGATGAAGCTACCACCCTCTGAAGGAAATACTGTCGGCAAAGCAGAAATGCACCCTTCCTACTGCTTATATCATCAAAAGATTTCGCATCCCACCGAAGAGTGCAAAGCTTTCAATAGATGGTGGCAGGGGTTTGTTGTTCACCGGCAACATTTTATGCGGGAGAAGCGCAAACTCGTCGGGAGCAGAAAAGTACGACCGAGGAGCTTAGAAGAACTACCGGCGATTGTCGCATGGTTAACGCCGGGGAAGCGCATATTCTCATATTCGGGAGCGACTCTGACGAGGAAATGGCTCTTAGCCCTCTCTTTAAAGAGTTCACCTCGGGAAAAGAGGGAGAGCCGAAGGCCGGCGAAAATATCCGGCTGCGTAATCATACGCTACCTGAAAAGAATCTCAGACCCACAAATAAAAAAGATATGGGAAAAGAAAAGGTCTCCGAGGATATCACCCTAGATGACCAAGTCATGGAAGAGCTAACCGCCACGGACCCGCCAAAGAAAAATAAGGTGGACTACAACGTTCTGGCACACTTGAGGAAATTACCCTCGCAACTCAGTGTTCTCGATGCCCTCTTACTACCAAAAGAAGCAAGAGATTCATTGATAAAAGTGCTACAAGAGCCAGAGCAATTCCAAGCTTTTCTCGCCGAAGAAAAGATGAAGGACGAGCTAGAAGAAGTACACACAGCCGATATCACCTTCGGCGACGAAGACCTCCTCCTTGGGACGTGTGAACACAATCGTCCCCTCTATGTCTCAGGGTACTGCCACGATATAATGATAAGCAAAATCTTGGTTGACAATGGGTCTTCCGTCAATCTCCTCAATGTACGGGTATTGAAGGAAATATGCATGAGCGTCCAGCACCTCGCTCGGGATAAGTTCACCATCTCCGGGTTCGACTCTCAATCATCACGGAATCTCGGGTTTGTGATACTGATGTTACGCTTTGGGCTACTCGTCACGGACATTAAATTCCACGTCATAGACACCAAGACATGCTATAATGCTTTGCTCGGTCGACCCTGTTTACATGAGTACAACATTATCCCTTCTACACAACATCAGTGTATGAAATCTTTTAAGGATGGTCTCGAGTATACCGTAAGAGGAGAGCTGAACCCATTCTCCATGAACGAAGTCCGCAAATATGAAGATGCAAAATACTTCTTACCGGATTTCGAAGAAACGGAGAGGTGTCACAAGCTGGAGAACAAAGCTATCGCCACCATCCCTGTCTTCGGGAGTGATACTGAGGAAGAGGAAGAGATGGTTTATTTGGGTCCACCCCAATACAACAAGTCGGGACTATCTGCTCCTATGTTGATCTTTGGCAGTGACTCGGAAGATGAAATCCATGCTACATTCTCAGCTCGGCCTTCAATATAAACATTCGCTGACGAAGAGCAAAGTCTGCAAGTCGCCATTGTTCCGCCCAAACATCATAAAGAACTAGATGCGCTCGATACTTACAGTGTAGAAGAGCTGCGGACGTTCTATGTCCCTCTCAGGCGAGAAGGCGAAAAGGCAATTCTATTATACCACTCCGGGGAAACCAAAGTGAAGAAAGAAATCCGGCACGGGGTGGAGCCTACGCTTGACAGACTTCTGCCCATCCGTCTGCCTAGATATTACACGGATGGCTTGAAAAGGCTATTGAAGCGCCAAGGGATACCCTTCAGACAGACCGCTCGAAATGCCAAATTCTATGACAGGGTCTGGAACGTTCCCGGAACTCAGCACAAGTTGCCTAACGGGAGAATGGAAGCAATCGGGCATGGATATGTTCGGTCTAAGAAACGGGAGCTACTCCGCGACTGCTATGTTGTGCATAACTTTGATGAAGAAGGGGATGCTCAATGTGAAGATGCTAACCCTGAACCAGAAAAAGTCCCCAACGTAAAACTGTCCAGTCCGTCGTTCGAAGAACAAATGGACAAGCTTATAAGGGAAGCTGGTCAAAAATTTCGAGACGACCACAATCGCGAAATGGCCATCTACGAGAAAGCCAGGACGTAACACCTGCTCCAACAGGCTGCGAAAGAAGAACATGTCGCTCCCTGTCAACCTGTTGTAAAAAAGGCCCGGCGCCAAGGCAGAAACAATTCAAAAAGTGGAAAAGGCATTCAGCAACGACAAAGCAGGACCAAGAAGTCACGCGAGCGGGAATCAAGTGGTCCGGATTTGTCCCTTATGAAGAAGATGAGTCGAGCATACTCTTTTCCTCAAGACAGGCAAAGAAGATACTTGACCTCGCTATAAAACATCAAATGCTTACACTGCCGGAGTCTAAACACCCTGAGCAAGCAGGCAAAGTCTCACACCCAAACTATTGCTCTTATCACAGGGTAATAGGACACCCTCTCGAAGATTGCTTCCCCATCAAGAATTGGGTAGATGATCAGTATCAGCTCGGCAAGTTCGCTCTATCTGACAGCTGGAGGGTAACGCCGCCACAGGAGCATGAACCTAAAGCCATGAAAGCTGAACCAGATCCACATCAGTCTTGGAAGCGAGCCCGTACTTGTCATATGATAACAATATCAAAAGAAGAGCCCGAGAATATGGATGACCTCCCCTGGTGCTTCGAAAACAGTGATGACGAGGTGATCTCAGAATTGTTGGAGATAGTGCCCTCAGAGTCAATTATTGGATCACAGGCACGTGATTGCAATGATTGAGGGAGGACCTATCCCGGGACGACAGTCTTACTCGAGATGATAGTATGCTATCTGGTTTACCTTTATCATCGTGTACTGCTTTAGGTGACCTGACAAGTCTCTATTGCACGTTGATAGAGCCCCTAGAATTCTTGCTTGGCTGCCAGCAGTATGAGGGCGATCATATAAGTGAGAGCTGGAGTCTATAAGCACATCCTTAAAAGGTCCCTAGTCGTGGGAGTTTCGAGACTGGGCATCGATTCTCCAGAGTAGACTAGTGTATACAGTCGAGACCCCGACGAGGGGCGGTGGCCGGTCTCACAAGCCACTGGTGTCAGTTGGTTCACCTAAGATGTATACAGGTGCTCATTGGGTTATGAGTACACCGGACAGGACTCGCCGGGAACATGCTAGTTGGTCTTATACCTGACGTCAGATAGCAGTTCCCTGGTGACATGTGTACAGGTTAGTTCATCGACCTGGGGATCGTCATTTGTCTCGTGTGAGTTCCCACTGTGCTTTGATTACCACCCTACCACGGCTCAAAGGAGTCGTGCAAACAGGTTTTAGTTGGGTGCGGTCCCGAGCCACATGGAGGCAGTGAGCGGATCTTCAGGGGTTCGTCTCTCCCGGTACTGGGGGTGAGGTCGCGCTGTGTCTAGGAGAGCCATTACACGAAGTCCTTGGCCAAGGCAGGAGATTTACTGGTAGGTATTCCAGTAGTATCTCAGGGTTTTCTGGGCTACACTCCGACACGACTTGTACCGCTTTTGGGGGTCTGACTTTTACCCACCCCCTAGGCCCGACATGCGATGCTCATAGACGAACGGACCGGACTGTATGGATATTGTCACTGACAGGCTCAGTAGGGTGTCAGGATGAGTTCGCTCATCGACGTCCCTTTTAGTCAATAGCTGGTGGCCCGTTACGTATTGGCTTATACCTCTGACGTGCTAGTGGTTAAATCCACAACCATAGTATTGACGAGTCTTTAGAGTCCACCACACATTCAGTTACTCAGCTTTCGGGCGAAACGCTGTAGAGGCCGTATGGAGATATGGCAGGGTCCGATCAGATACGTGCGGTATTGCACGGATCAGGATCGGACGGTTTGTACTATAGGCCGTATAGTTATGTGGCAGAGTTCGGTCAGATACGTGCGGTATTGCATGGATCAGGATCGAACGGATATTACTAGCCGGCTTTGGTTTAAGCCGGATCCTAGTATAGTACAGTGTAGATTTTGTCTCATTGCATTTGTATCCGGACGGAATACAGATGCGGGTGTATATGCACAGTATCGGGGTTTTCCTGTAATTTATTACGGGACCAGTTTTCTGGAGTTGCCAGTTTGCATTCCGTTCCGGCCGGTTTTCCTTTGTTCTTTCCCGGCTGGACTTTTCCGATGGAGGGGGTTATTTGCAATTGTGCAAATAACATTTGTGGAGGGGGTTTCTTGCAATTGTATAGATTATGATAGGATTAGAATCTTTCATCCATGCTTTTGCATTAATGAGATTTGAAGGGTTATGGTTTGGGTGTAACATTGTTATGATGATGTTTGTATATGGACACCTCCTTACTTTATCCTACCATCACCTCCCTCTTGTTTTGGTTCACTCCTCCACCATTCTCATTATGATATGGCCGGCCACTTGAGTGAGGAGGGAGAGGAATTTTCATTTTGTGAAGTGGGAAAATTATCATCTCATTTTGATACACCAAAGTTCATCTCCATTTTGTTCATCACTTCCCTCCATCCAATGGCAACTTCATTACCCCTAATGAGACATAGCCTCTACACTACATTCTACAGCACATCTTGGGCATGTCGACTTGCCGGCTTCATGCCCGAGTTGCCTCGGTATAGAGGCGGGTGCCCGTAAAAGAAACAGGCGATGTGGTGCCATTCCGGCGAGGAGGCGACGACCGGATTTTCCGTGGGAGATCGGGACGATGACGAGAAGACCGGAGGACTCGGATCACTCGGTATATCTCTAACCCGTCTTGTTGTTTGCTAGAACTAGTTTAATGGCCCGATCCGGAGTTTAGTGCGCGGTGGTGCCGGTTTGCTAAGTTCGCAAAATTAAAGTTTATCACCGTTTCCGTATTTGGCCGTCGGATTGACGACCGGGGCGCCGCCGTGCACTTACAGTGGTATCAGAGCCTCGCCATTAACTTCGTCTAGCTTCGTTTGATGTGTTTTGCTGTTCCGATCGACCAAAATTCCAAAAATCCAATTTTAGTTCACATCAGTTTTCTGTTAAAATTTTTTGGTGTCCAAAAATTTTTCAGGTTGTAAAAAACTAATGTACTGGAAATTCTAAGACTACTGGGAAAATTCGACACAGTCAGTCCACAACCAGAGCGCGGAACCGCGGCCAAACCCCCCCTTGGGCCGCGGTTCCACCGCACATTGGTGACGTCACTGTATCATTTTTTTCCAGTGGGCTTCTGGGCTAATTTTAGGGGTTTTGGAATATTAATATTGGGCCCAGAATTTCTGTGAGTGCTACAGTATTGCTTGGGGGCCCACTTGTTAATTTTTGATTCATCGGATTTTTTAAACACATTTTTCGCAGTATTTACATTATATCTGCGACCGTGAATGTCACTTGATCGGTAAATCCGGTCTAACTGCTATAGCCCGGTTAGACGGATTTGCGAACGTGACTTTCACGTTGATGTTCTGTGTTTTGCTGTGATGTTGCGGATCGGTCGTGGGGGATAGCCTGGATGCAATGCTAGTACAGTTTTGTTGTATTATGTACATTTGATTTTGCAGGGCGAGCGTCCGATATGTGGACTGCCGTCACTGCCTGATTGTATTATTCTTTTGGGGCACGACCTGGTTGCGGTCGATGTACCCGTTGTATGTATATTTTATTTTCTGTACTAGGGTTACCCCGCGGAGGGGTGCACGGATAGCCGGGTTCTAGAGGGCAACGGGCCCGCATCTCAGGGCATTGAGACGGAAGGGGCTTCAGTCTGGAATTGGCGGGCTATTCGCCGCACTCGTAGGGGGGTACAGGTTGACCCAGGAGGGGTGCCCAAGTTACCGGATTCCGTGAAGTGCTGGGTGGTCCATTCACGGCGCTGAAGGGGGCTGCCTCGCTTCAGGTTTTGGCGGGTGACTTGCCGCGCCCGTAGGGGTCTAGGATTTCATTGCACAGGCTATCCACACGACCAGGGGAACGTCGGGTTTCAGTAGTGGCTCTGTGAAACCCGGGGATCCCAGATATCTGTATTGTTCTGTGATGCTGTACATTTCTGTGATGTTGCATTGTATTCACGCCTTGAGCGAATATAATATATTGGTATATATATTAGTAGATCTTGTATATGTTTTTCATCCGCGCTAGTCCAGTCCCCGCTCTGCCGTTAGTTAGCTAACCTAACGGGTGATGACGGGACCCAGTGGCGAATGCGGATGACATATACGTACGTCAGTATATTTTCGTTCTTTGTGGTGTGATCAATTGATGGGACTGTGTTGATTCGGATCAATGCAAGATAAACAAGCCTAATCTGATGTTGTTGGAACACTTTTCAAAAAGCTGTTACTGCAAGGACGTTCACTTTTGTTTTGCATCGTGGTATTCATTTGGAATATCCTGCTCCTCAGTCGACGAGGCAAGGGCCGAGATCCCTTCACCGGGAGTGACCCCTTGGACAGAAGTTTGCGTCAGGGCATTAACTTCACTATAGCCGATTACTTTTGCTTTGCACCGTGGTATTCAGTTGGAATATCCTGCACCCCATTCTACGGGGAAAGAGCCGAGATCCCTTCACCGGGAGTGACCTCTTTAGTAAAGGTTTTCGTCACTATATTTTCTAAAAAGCTATCAGTTCCTTCAACGATATCAAGTTCATTACGTTAAAGGTTTTCGCCAGAAACCATTCGTAGCCCTCCGTCGTTTCATATGGGTAGTCAATAGTATTCAAGCTGTGTATGTTGGCCAAAGTCAAGGCACAGTGTTTGGTAGCTGTTGGGTATTCATATGCAGCATAGATAGATGTGTTGGTTTAGGGCAGTCGTACTACCATTTTGGCCCAAGTCAAGGGTATGTACAGGTGGGCTCAAATTAACCTGGAGAATGACGGGTTGAACTTGACATGTGACTTATGATATGTTGGCCAAAGTCAAGGTCATAAGAGCATGGGGTAGAAATCACATCGGGAGTTTCAAAAGAACTGAAACTTGCCAGATATGCACATACCTTCTGGAGTGTGATGACGTGAGCGGATTCCGTCACGTTATCATGCGGTGATAGTTGGATCCCGATTCCCACTGATGAGTTAGTTTACTCCTTGGGTGACCCCGACTAATTCTTCTTATAGGTTTGGAGGAGAATTTGAGGTACAGTGGGAGGTTTCCAGATTAGATAAATTGGTAACCATTCTGATCTAGGTTAGAGTGCACGCTGAGTGTTTCTTTTCTCTCTCTCTGGCAGCGACCATTGACCCGACCCTAAGACTATGACTCAGAGACCAAGTTAACCGAACCTTCTTAACACTGGCTTTTGGATTGTCAGAGTTGCAGACCTCATTGCCACTCCTACTTTTACCCTTTTCTCCAGGACACCCCGTATTACTACGAACGTCCACTTCCATTGGACAACTCCATCGTATGGTTATATACGCGAAGGAATTCGAGGATGGTTTCCGGTTCTGGAGAAAACGGATAGGATTATTCAGTTGTCTTTTCCCTTTTACCTTCTCTCAAGTTGTGAGTACTCCTTGGTTTAGGAGATAGTACACCTATTATGCAAATTGGATAGCCTTCTTCCAAACCTTAGGCTGGTGCCGACCGGTAGGGAATGAAGAAAACCAATTAGCCTAAACGGTGTGCAGAAGGTATTAAGATTAAGACAAAGCAAGGGATTAGTAAGAGGGCAAAGTAAATTGCGACTGATATTCACGACCAAACCAAGTATTTCTTCGCCAATCCTAAATCACCTTTGTATTTCTCCAGGACACTCCGTATCACTACGAAGATCCACAGTTTATTGGATACTCCATCGTATGGTTATATACGAACTCAAAAGGAACTTGTTCCAGTTCGGGGATGGATTCTCGTCCAGGAGAAATAGGAATAAGGTTTATTCAGTTGTCTTTTATCTTCACCTTCTCTCGCATTGCGAGTGCTCCTAGGATTAGGACAGTACACCCATTATGCTTATAGGATAGTCTTCTTCCAAGCCATAGGCTGGTGCCGAACGGCAGGGAAGGAAGAAAACCAATTGGCCTAAATGGGTGTGCAGAAGGTAATGACTAAAGACATATAAAGGGATTTGGAGAGGTGGCAAAGAATTATACGGTTATAGTTGTGAATCTGGATAATGGTAGAGGCATTACTAGGAATACCAGGATACCTCATCGAAAGATTTCAATGTTTCAGTTCAACTGTGTACTGTTAAAAGAAAACTGATTTCCCGATTAGACACTTGCTCCAGGGTATGTATTTACCAGGATGATTCTCATATCTGTATGGTTTTACAGATGATGAGTGGGAGTAAGTTATTGGGAATTGGGTGATCATCCTCATTATATCGGGATTCGTTGTAATCGGTGATATTTGAGGAGATCACCTGGGCTGTTTGCCGGTTGGCAAATATTTGGTTTTGAATATCCGCTGTTGTGCACCAATTTCAAATTGATATATCTGTACGTCTATTTTCATAGAGTGAGATATACCTTTTGATATTATGTCGATGACATTTACCTATATCAGTGGATGGTTAGGTAAGGAGCATTAAACAGCGGTGTAATTCTTCTTAACCATAAGTACAGTTTTCAACCTACGACACACAGTGAAAGAGTTGTTAGACTCAGCGGACTTATACAGAGTATTGTATGTTGTCCAGTGTCCATTAGGACAGAGGGGTTGGTCCTCATACTATATTCTGTTTACTTTTAACTTCTCTAGTTCTTAGACATGTGTTTCGTAGAAACACAGGGTCTAAGTTTTGAGGAGTTATAGGTATTTGAATAGAGTAGAGAACCAGGTGTAGCAAGTATCGGGATTCTTCAAAGTGATAGAAGATGTAGATACTTGTGTATGGTATTCAGTTGATAGTAATGATAAAGAGAGCTTGCTTCTCTTTCAGGTTACTCATAATTGGAAGCATTCCTAAGTTGAGTAACGCTGATCGACCTCTCTCCATTTAATTAACATGCACTGGAGAAAGCTGCATGATTTGAATCTGGTTCAATTAAATCAGTGCCTCTGGTTCTATATTAGATATAGTACAGTTCATATCTTAACATTGTTAAGGTACAGGGAGTTGTCCGGCTTATGATTAAAACCAGACTCTGGATAACTTTAGTAACGTTTCTGTAATGGCTGTTTGCGGGTTGACCCAGGCTATGACGAGGGTTGACTTTCTACCATAAGAAAGATCAATAGTGATATTGTTCTTGACTCGCCACAGTTTTAATAAAAATGGATTTTTTCAAAAACAGTAGTGGGAGTATGGTAGAACTGGAAGTGATTCCAGAACCGCAAACGATTACTAAAGATTTGATAAGGAACCTAAAGATTCAATCTGGTTTGACATTCCATTGGCCACTCCGCAGATAAGGTGGGTAACTTCAGGCACCCGAGAGGTACTCCGGTAGCCTCAAGGACGGTGACAGGGAAGTTCTTGTTTATCCACACTTGCCATTGTTGTTGTTCCAGGCTGCGAGACCCGGCAGGAGGATGAGTATAGCGTCGTTCTAAACTAGCTTTAGAAGTGCACATCTATATGACTCTGCCAGAGGGTTGTCGTAGTCAGTGGGAGCAGCGGAAACATTGGTGGACATCAGGCTTATGTCTATAGACTAAAGCAGATATAGCGGAGTTAGATCATCTGTTTCTGATGTGACAGTCATAGGTTTGACGTCATCAGAATAGGGGATGGATCTGTTGAGAAGGTAGTAGGAAGTGATATTCCTATACTACGATCGGTTATACTTTGGTCGTCACACAGTGGTTTCTCCACAAGGGACTTGGACATTATATCAGACATACTGGTTACTAGATCTATGGTTTTAGATCTAGATTTGGGTGGTTTCCCAATCAGGGTACTTTGACAGCATTCTAAGAGTATTTAGAATGGACGACTCCTGGCACGGTAGTGTACCTGCAGGTGATGGAGTCACCCTCTCTAAATGTGTCTTATAAACTAAAGTAGAGAGGGATGTGCATGATTGACAGATCACTTGCTTAGGCAATTGAGTCAATCATGAGATGTCAAGTACCACACCAGATGTTCTTGCACTAGATGCAATAAGTTGACATTGATCCAATCCTGGAGAAACAGTCGAAAGCAGTTTTAGAACATGAGTGGATGTTCTAGGGATATGATAACGGCTGCCTCCTTTAGGAGACCGTTATCACTCCAGGCTTCCAAGGTGACATAGACGACAGGGAGGTTGTCAGAGTTATGGTTTTTCCTTCTGACGAGGGGCAGTGTTTTGGACAGGTGGTCCAAGGCAATACTGAGGGTGGCATGGCGCAGGATACTGATTAAGTTCAGTTGACGATACAGTCTAAGAAGTTTGGATTTGGAGTTCATTTATGAGCTCGGTCCCATCAGACATCCAGACATTCTAAGACAGGTATTGCTCATTTCGGGAGATAGTTTTCTCCGCGAACTTGAGATAGAGAGAGACATAGAAAGAAACTTCAAGAGCGGATCCACTCGCTGAGGCTATTCCTCGAACGCAGTAGTTTCGCAAACGGGATTTATGAGACTGACTGGTAGAGGAGTTGGGTGTTCGGTATCACACGGGCTGTGAGTATGCGACATCGAAATAATTAGCCTTAAGTGCAAGTAGGAGATTGTTGGAGATAGTGCCCTCAGAGTCAATTATTGGATCATAGGCACGTGATTGCAATGATTGAGGGAGGACCTATCCCGGGAAGACAGTCTTACTCGACATGATAGTATGCTATCTGGTTTACCTTTATCATCGTGTACTGCTTTAGGTGACCTGACAAGTCGCTATTGCACGTTGATAGAGCCCCTAGGATTCTTGCTTGGCTGCCAGCAGTATGAGGGCGATCATATAAGTGAGAGCTGGAGTCTATAAGCACATCCTTAAAAGGTCCCTAGTCGTGGGAGTTTCGAGACAGGGCATCGATTCTCCAGAGTAGACTAGTGTATACAGTCGAGACCCCGACGAGGGGCGGTGGCCGGTCTCACAAGCCACTGGTGTCAGTTGGTTCACCTAAGATGTATACAGGTGCTCATTGGGTTATGAGTACACCGGACAGGACTCGCCGGGAACATGCTAGTTGGTCTTATACCTGACGTCAGATAGCAGTTCCCTGGTGACATGTGTACAGGTTAGTTCATCGACCTGGGGATCGTCATTTGTCTCGTGTGAGTTCCCACTGTGCTTTGATTACTACCCTACCACGGCTCAAAGGAGTCGTGCAAACAGGTTTTAGTTGGGTACAGTCCCGAGCCACATGGAGGCAGTGAGCGGATCTTCAGGGGTTCGTCTCTCCCGGTACTTGGGGTGAGGTCGCGCTGTGTCTAGGAGAGCCATTACACGAAGTCCTTGGCCAAGGCAGGAGATTTACTGGTAGGTATTCCAGTAGTATCTCAGGGTGTTCTGGGCTACACTCCGACACGACTTGTACCGCTTTTGGGGGTCTGACTTTTACCCACCCCCTAGGCCCGACATGCGATGCTCATAGACGAACGGACCGGACTGTACGGATATTGTCACTGACAGGCTCAGTAGGGTGTCAGGATGAGTTCGCTCATCGACGTCCCTTTTAGTCAATAGCTGGTGGCCCGTTACGTATTGGCTTATACCTCTGACGTGCTAGTGGTTAAATCCACAGCCATAGTATTGACGAGTCTTTAGAGTCCACCACACATTCAGTTACTCAGCTTTCGGGCGAAACGCTGTAGAGGCCGTATGGAGATATGGCAGGGTCCGATCAGATACGTGCGGTATTGCACGGATCAGGATCGGACGGTTTGTACTAGAGGCCGTATAGTTATGTGGCAGAGTTCGGTCAGATACGTGCGGTATTGCACGGATCAGGATCGAACGGATATTACTAGCCGGCTTTGGTTTAAGCCGGATCCTAGTATAGTACAGTGTAGATTTTGTCTCATTGCATTTGTATCCGGACGGAATACAGATGCGGGTGTGTATGCACAGTATCGGGGTTTTCCTGTAATTTATTACGGGACCGGTTTTCTGGAGTTGCCAGTTTGCATTCCGTTCCGGCCGGTTTTCCTTTGTTCTTTCCCGGCCGGACTTTTCCGATGGAGGGGGTTATTTGCAATTGTGCAAATAACATTTGTGGAGGGGGTTTCTTGCAATTGTATAGATTATGATAGGATTAGAATCTTTCATCCATGCTTTTGCATTAATGAGATTTGAAGGGTTATGGTTTGGGTGTAACATTGTTATGATGATGTTTGTATATGGACACCTCCTTACTTTATCCTACCATCACCTCCCTCTTGTTTTGGTTCACTCCTGCACCATTCTCATTATGATATGGCCGGCCACTTGAGTGAGGAGGGAGAGGAATTTTCATTTTGTGAAGTGGGAAAATTATCATCTCATTTTGATACACCAAAGTTCATCTCCATTTTGTTCATCACTTCCCTCCATCCAATGGAAACTTCATTACCCCTAATGAGACATAGCCTCTACACTACATTCTACAGCACATCTTGGGCATGTCGACTTGCCGGCTTCATGCCCGAGTTTCCTCGGTATAGAGGCAGGAGCCCGTAAAAGAAACAGGCGATGTGGTGCCATTCCGGCGAGGAGGCGACGACCGGATTTTCCGCGGGAGATCGGGACGATGACGAGAAGACCGGAGGACTCGGATCACTCGGTATATCTCTAACCCGTCTTGTTGTTTGCTAGAACTAGTTTAATGGACCGATCCGGAGTTTAGTGCGCGGTGGTGCCGGTTTGCTAAGTTCGCAAAATTAAAGTTTATCATCGTTTCCGCATTTGGCCGTCGGATTGACGACCGGGGCGCCGCCGTGCACTTACAAGAATTTCCACCTGTGCTGAAAGAGCTGGAAGATGGAATACAAACCACTACAGATAACCTTAAGAAAATTGAGTTGGGGACGGCAAACGACCCGCGACCGAAATTCATCAGTGTGCTGTTGTCTTAAGGAAGGGTGGCTTCATTAAAAGACGTGCTTATGCAGCATAAAGATTGCTTCGCATGGAACTATTCCGAAATGCCAGGACTAGATCCAGAAATTGATGTACATAAATTGGCGATATCCCCGGATGTCAAACCAATCAAGCAAGCACCGAGAAGAATGCGGCTCGAGCTTGAGATGAGCATTAACGCCGAAGTTAAGAAGCTGATCGACTCTGGGTTTATCCAATAAGTTCAGTATCCTGATTTTATCTCCAACATCGTCCCAGTGATGAAGAAGAATGGGACGGTACGCATATGTGTAGACTTTCGGGATCTCAATAAAGCCTGCCCGAAGGATGATTTCCCAGTGCCAGTCACCGAGCCGTTGATAGATAACACGTCCACTCACGAGGTTTTCTCCTTCATGGACGGCTTATCAGGATATAATCAGATAAAGATGCATCCCGAAGACCAGAAGCACACCGCTTTCCGGACCCCTTTGGGTATATTTTGCTACAAGGTGATGCCCTTCGGTCTAAAGAAAGCCGGTGCAACCTATCAAAGGGCCATGACAAAGATCTTCGATGACCTTATACATGAAATCGTCGAATGCTATATCGACGACCTCGTGGTTAATAGCAAATCATACGAGGAGCATTTAGAGCATCTGAAGACCATATTTCAACGCCTTCGACAATACAACTTTAAGATGAATCCTCTCAAGTGCGCATTCGGAGTTTCCTCGGGCAAATTCCTAGGATTCATTGTTCGACATCGAGGTATCGAGATAGGTCCGTCAAAGATCAAGGTGATCATAGAAATGCCTCCGCCAAGGACTCTCAAGCAATTGCGGTCTCTCCAAAGGAAGCTCGCGTTCATCCGGTGATTTATAGCCAACCTCTCAGGAAAGTACCGCCTTTACAGTCACCTGATGAAGAAGGGAACCCTTTCGTTTGGGATCACAAATGCCAGAGGGCGCTGGATGAAATCAAGCAATACCTACAGAATCCGCCAGTGTTGGCTGCTCCGGTCAAGGGAAAGCCTTTCATTCTTTATACAACCGCCCTCGAAGGATCCTTAGGCGCATTATGGGCACAAGAGAACGGCCAAGGGAAAGAAAGAGCCCTTTATTACTTAAGTCGAGTTCTCATGGGGGCAGAAAGCAACTATTCCCCCATCGAGAAACACTGTCTGGCGTTGATCTTCGCGATAACAAAACTCTGGCACTATGCATTGGCACATGAAGTCCGTCTCATATCGAAGGTGGACCCTCTCAAATATTTGATGTCAAAGGCCATACTGACAGGTCGGTTCGCTAAATGGGCCCTGCTCTTGATGGAGTTTTCAATAACTTATCAACCTCTTAAGGCAGTGAAAGGCCAGGCCATCGCTGACTTCCTCGCTGAGCTTCCGATACCTGACGATTCTCCTCTGAATAGCGAGCTGCCAGACGAACATGTGTTTTATGCGATCGACGGTAGTGATACCCGATAGGAACTCTATTTTGATGGAGTGTCTTCCACGAAGAAGCGCAAACAAAGCACCCCTATAATCAAATCGGGGGTAGGCCTCATCTTCGTAACTCCACAAGGAGGGATAATGCGCTTTGTTTTCTCCTTAACAGAGCCAAGGACGAACAATGAAGCCGAATACAAAGCTTTGATAGCAGTCCTCGAGATCGCCATCGACATGGGAATTGAAAACCTCCTCATATATGGAGATTCTCAACTGGTCGTCAGTCAAGTAAATGGCGACTACCAAACGTGCAATTCCGAACTAGTGAAATATGGCGAGAGAGTACAGCAACTTCTGACTCAAATTCCCTCCTATATGCTGGAAAGCATACCGCATGCAGAAAATAGCAAGGCGGACACGTTAGCCAAGCTCGCTAAAGAATTGGCCGACGAGAACCTCGATGATGTAAGAATCGTGGTACAAAGCCATCGGGTGCTTGCCCAAGCAGAAATATCTCCGGAATCATCCGAAGAAAAAGGGAGTGACTGAGCAAATGGCTATGCAAATAAAAGACCAGGAAAAGGCTGAGGATTGGAGAGAAGTTTTTATAGACTACTTCAAATCCCGTCGAATGCCTGAAGATGCGTCCTCAAAACATCAGCTCTTCGTCAATGATACTCTGTACAAGAGGTCGGTTGATTCTCTGTGGTTGAGTTGTCTGGGACCTGAAGAGGCGAAAAGTGTCGTTCAGAAAGTTCACGACGAACTTTGCGGTTCTCACCAAGCAGGCCCAAAGATGAAGTTGATGATTAAACGGATCGGATACTATTGGCCCACGATGATTCAGGACTGCCTCGAATATGTGAAGCAATGCCACTCATGCCAGATTCATGGGGACTTTATCCATCAGCACCCAAATCCTCTACATCGAACAGTGGCCAGCTGGCCGTTCGAAATATGGCGGACTGACGTAATCGGCACCATCGAACCAACATCGTCCAGGGGACATCGATTCATTTTGCCGACGACTGACTACTTCTCCAAGTGGGTAGAAGTAGTACCGCTGAGGGTAGTGAAGATGGAGAATATCCTCCATTACTTCAAGACGCGCGTCATTTATCGGTTTGGAACTCCGCGACGGATCATCTCCGATAACGGGCCAGCCCATAGAAGCCACAAGATCAGCCGCTTCGCACAACAACACAACATAGACTTGTGATATTCCTCAGTTTATAATCCCCGAGCTAACGGTCTAACTGAGGCTTTCAACAAGACCTTGACGAAGATCGTGAAGAAGACGGTGTCCCGAAATAAAAGGGACTGGTACTAGAGACTGCAAGAAGCTCTCTGGGCGTATCGAACTACGTTCAAGACGGCCACGAACACAATGTCGTACGCGTTGGTATTCGGTACAGAAGCAGTACTCCCCCTCGAAATAGAATTACCCTCTCTACGAGTGGCAGTCCACTACGAGCTAACCGACGAAGAAAATGCTCACCTTCCGCTTGAGGAGCTTGATGCCCTTGATGAAACCCGGCTCATAGAGCAACAAAATCTGGAGGCTTATAAAGCAAAGATGATGCGCTCATATGAAAGATTGACCAGGCTGAGGACATTCCGCCAAGCCGAACTCGTGCTAGTGGTCAAAAGACCTATGATCCCCAATCGCACCAAGCGTGGAATATTCGAGCCGAACTATGAAGGCCCGTACATCATAGACAAGGTTTACCAGGGTGGAGCCTATCTACTCATGGATATGCACGGTGAAAGGCCTTTCAGGCCAATAAACGGTCGCTTCCTAAAGAAATACTACGCTTAATGAGTCACAACCTAGGTCAATGATAGATGACGATGACTATGTTCGCTCGCTATCTTCCTAAGCCCAAACACAGTAAGTAATAGCCGGCCTTCTTCAACAACGGACCGAAACGTCCTTAAACTAATGAAGGACCACTACGTCCTAAAACTAGCTGTTGACCGAGATGTCGATAAACTACGGTGGATTGCAATATCCCAAAGCCGATACAAAAAAAAAGAAAAGAAAAAAATATTTTAAAAAATATTAAAAATAAAAAAGGTATGTCCATAAGCAGAATAGGCACGGATGAGAACCCGAAATGGCTCCGTGAGTAAAAACAGCAGGGCTACCGGCGAGTGTTTGTGAAAACCCAAAAGGGCGCGACTTCGTTATATAGAAAGAATAAAAAAAAAGAATAGAAAAAAAGGTATGTCCACAAGAAAAATGGGCACGGATGAAAACCCGAAAGGGCTCCATGAGTAAAAACAGCAGGGCTACCGGCGAGTGTTTGTGAAAACCCGAAAGGGCGCAACCTCGTTAAAAGACACTTATAGGGTCCTCTCGACCTTGTACGGAGATACCACCCGCGTGGAATCCTTAAGACTCTCAAGGGAGCAACACACTTAGGGATCCTCACGATTCCTAAGGAGAAATTACACTTACGAGATCCTCACGACTCGTAAGGAGAACTCTCTTATTGTTGGAGATAGTGCCCTCAGATTCAATTATTGGATCACAGGCACGTGATTGCAATGATTGAGGGAGGACCTATACCGATAGGACAGTCTTACTCAAGATGATAGTATGCTATCTGGTTTACCTTTCTCATCGTGTACTGCTTTAGGTGACCTTACAGGTCACTATTGTATGTTGATAGAGCCTCTAGGATTCTTGCTTGACTGCCGGCAGTATGAGGGCGATCATATACGTGGGAGCTGGTAGTCTATAAGCACATCCTTAAAAGGTCCCTAGTCGTGGGAGTTTCGAGACAGGGCATCGATACTCCAGAGTAGACTAGTGTATACATTCGAGACCCCCACGAGGGGTGGTGGCCTATCTCACAAGCCACCGTTGTCAGTTGGTTCACCTAAGATGTATACAGGTGCTCATTGGGTTATGAGTACACCGGACAGGACTCGCCGGGAACATGCTAGTTGGTCTTATACCTGACGTCAAATAGCAGTTCCCTGGTGACATGTGTACAGGTTAGTTCATCGACCTGAGGATCATCATTTGTCTCGTGTGAGTTCCCACTGTACTTTGATTACTACCCTACCACGCTCAAAGGAGACGTGCAAACAGGTTTTAGTTGGGTACAGTTCCGAGCCACATGGAGGCAGTGAGCGGATCTTCAGGGGTTCGTCTCTCCCTGTATTGGGGGTGAGGTCGCGCTGTGTCTAGGAGAGTCAGAACATGAAAAGTCCTTGGCCAAGGCAGGAGATTTACTGGTAGGTATTCCAGTAGTATCTCAGGGTGTTCTGGGCTGATCTCTGCAACGACTTGTACCGCTTTTGGGGGTCTGAATTTTACCAACCCCCTAGGCCCATCATGCGTTGCTCATAGACGAACAGACCGGACTGTACGTATATTGTCACTGACAGGCTCAGTAGGGTGTCAGGATGAGTTCGCTCATCGACGTCCCTTTTGGTCAATAGCTGGTAGCCCATCACGTATGGCTAATACCTCTGACGTGCTAGTGGTTAAATCCACAGCCATAGTATTGACGAGTCTTTAGAGTCCCCCACATTCAGTTACTCAAGTTTCGGGCGAAACGCTGTAGAGGCCGTATGGAGATATCGCAGGGTTCGATCAGATACGTGCGGTATTGCACGGATCATGATCGGACGGATAATACTAGAGGGCTTTTGTTTAAGCCGGATCCTAGTATATTACAGTGTAGATTTTGTCTCATTGCATTTGTATTTCGGTCGGAATACAAATGCGGTTATGTATATACAGTATCGGGGTTTTCCTGTAATTTATTACGGGACCAGTTTTCTGGAGTTGCCAGCTTGCATTCCGTTTCGGCCATATTTCTTTGTATCTTTCATTGGCCGAAGATTGGTGGAGAAGGGCTTATTTGCATTTGTGCAAATAAGCATTTGTGGAGGGTGTTCTTTGCATTTTGTTTCATCATGATGGTTTTCATGATGGGTGCACCATCCATTGACTTGATTAATCCATCATTGCTTGACTTTGTGGTGAGATGATGAGGTTGGTTGAGTGTGGGTTTTAGTTTGTGATCATTGTTTGTTATCATCACCCTTTCTCTCTCTTGCTTGATTGGTTGGCTCACTCATTCTTGTGAGACTCTCCCTCACTCTCTCACTCTCCTCTCCTCACCTTGTCGTGGCCGGCCAAGCCATATAGGGGCTGTCCAATTTTTGGTAGTAGGGATTTTTGCTCTTCATGCTTGCTAAAATCCCAAGTTCATCAAAAAATTCCACCACATCATTCCTCCACCAAAACCATGGCAACTTCAAACCCCATGAGACCAAGAGCACTACACTATTCTACTGCAAATCTTGGGCACGTCGGCTCACCAACTTAGTGCCCGAGTTGCCTCGGACCAGAGGTGGGAGCCCGTAAAAGAAGCCGGCGACGTGGTGCCCTTCCGGCGAGGAGGTGGAGACCGGAGATTCCGCGGGAGATCGGGACGACGACGAGAAGACCGATGGATTCGGATCACTCGGTATATTTCTCAACCCCGTTCCTTAGTTAGCTAGGACTAGATTAATGGCACGATCCGGGTTTCTAGTGCGCGGTGGTGCCGTTTCGAAAAGTTAAAGAAAAGCATCGCTTCGGCATTCCGGCGTCGGATTGACGGTCGGGGCGCCGCCGTGCACTTACAGTGGTATCAGAGCCTCGCCATTAACATAATCTAGCTTTGTCTAATGTGTTTTACATTTCCGATTGAACAAAATTCCAAAAACCCGCGTTTTCTTTGCATCAGTTTTCTGTCGATTTTTTTCTGGCTCGAAAATTTTTTCAGGGTGTGGCAGAATACTGTGCAGGGACATATTTGCATTCTGTGAAAATTTGGTTGCACGAACCCACTATCCCACCGTGGAACCGCGGCCAAACCCATGCTTGGGCCGCGGTTCCGCCGCAATATATACTGTTCAGTGCATCGACTTTTTACAGAGGGTCTCTTGGCTGAAAATAGGGGTTTTGGAATGTTATTTTTGGGCCCGGAATTTCTTTAAGTGCTATAGTAATGCTTGGGGCCCGCTTGGTAAAATTTGATCGATCGGATATTTTAAACATGTTAGTTCATAGTTTTTACATTATATCTGTGACCGTGAATGTCACTTGATCGGTAAATCCTGTCTAACTGCTATAGCCCGGTTAGACGGATTTGCGAATGTGACATTCACGTTGATGTTCTGTGTTGTGCTATGATGTTGTGGATTGGTCATGGGGGATAGCCTGGATGCAATGCTAGTATAGTTTTTGTTGTATTATGTACATTTGATATTGCGGGGCGAGCGTCCGACATGTGGACTGTCGTCACTGCCTGTTGTATATTATTCTTTTGGGGCACGACCAGGTTGCGGTCGATGTACTCGTTGTAAGTATATTTTACTTTCTGTACTAGGATTACCCCAAGGTGGGGTGCACGGATAGCCGGGTTCTAGAGGGCAACAAGCCCGCATCTCATGGCATTGAGACGGAGGGGGATTCACTCTAGAATTGGCGGGCTATTCACCGCACTCGTAGGGGGTACAGGTTGACCAAGGAGGGGTGCCCAAGTTACCGGATTCCGTGAAGTGCTGGGTGGTCCATTCACGTTGCTGAAAGGGGCTGCCTCGCTTCAGGTTTTGGCAGGTAACTTGCCGCGCCCGTAGAGGTCTAGGATTTCATTGCACAGGCTATCCACACGACCAGTGGAACGTCGGGTTTCAGTAGCGGCTCTGTGAGACCCGGGATCCTAGATATCTGTATTGTTCTGTGATGCTGTACATTTCTGTGATGTTGCATTTTATCACGCCTTGAGCGAAATTTTTTATATTGATATATATATTAGTAGATGTTGTATATGATTTGCATCCGCGCTAGTCCAGTCCCCGCTCTGTCGTTAGTTAGCTAACCTAACGGGTAATGACGGGACCAAGTGGCGAATGCGGATGGCATATACATACATCATTATATTTTCGTTCTTTGTGGTGTGATCAATTGATGTGACTGTGTTGATTTAGATCAATGCAAGTTAAAACAAACCTAATTGATCTTGTTGGAACATTTTTCAAAAAGCTGTTATTGCAAGGATGTTCTCTTTTGTTTTGCATCGTGGTATTCAGTGTCCTGCTCCTCAGTCGACGAGGCAAGGGTCGAGATCCCTTCACCGGGAGTGACCCCTTGGACAGAAGTTTGCGTCAGGGCAATAACTTCACTATAGCCGTTTACTTTTGCTTTGCATCGTGGTATTCAATTGGAATATCCTGCACCTCATTCTACGGGGAAAGTGCCGAGATCCCTTCACCGGGAGTGACCTCTTTAGCAAAGGTTTTCGTCACTATATTTTTATAAAGCTATCCGTTCCTTCAACGATATCAAGTTCGTTACGTTAAAAGTTTTCGCCAGAAACCATTCGTAGCCCACCGTCATTTCAGTTAAATATTCGGTAGTAATCAAGATATGTATTTTGACCTCAAGCCAAGGCATAGTGATTGGTAGCTGCCGGGTATTTATCTGTTGCATAGATAGATGCGTTGGTTTGGGACAGTCGTACTACTATTTTGGCCTACGTCAAGGGTATGTATGGGTGGGTTCAAATTAACCTGGACAATGACGGGTAGAACTTGACATGTGACTTATTATATTTTGACCTCACGCCAAGGTCATAAGAGCATGGGGCAAAAATCACATCGGGAGTTTCTAAAGAAACTGAAACTTGCCAGATATGCGCATACCTTCTGGAGTGTGATTACGTGAGCGGATTCCGTCACGTTATCATGCGATGATAGTTGGATCTCGATTCCCACTGATGAGTTATTTTACTCATCGGGTGATCCTGACTAATTCTTCTTTCAGGTTTGGAGGAGAATTTGAGGTGACAGTGGGAGGTTTCCAGGTTAGATAAATTGGTAACCATTCTGATCTAGGTTAGAGTGCACCCTGAGTGTTTCTTTTCTCTCTCTTTTTGGTAGCGACCATTGACCCGACTCTAAGACTATGACTCAGAGACCAAAATTAACCGAACCTTCTTATACACTGGCTTTTGGATTGTCAGAGTTGCAAACCTCATTGCCACTTCTACTTTTACCCTTTTCTCCAGGACACCCCGTATTACTACGAACGTCCACTTCCATTGGACAAAACCATCATATGGTTATATACGAACTCGAAGGAATTCAAGGATGGTTTCCGGTTCTGGAGGAAACGGATAGGACTATTCAGTTGTCTTTTTCTTTTACCTTCTCTCAGGTTGGAAGTACTCCTTGGTTTAGGAGATAGTACACCTATTACGAAAATTGGATAGACTTCTTCTAAACCTTAGGCTGGTGCCGACCGGTAGAGAATGAAGAAAACCAGTTAACCTAAACGGTGTACAGAAGGTATTGGGTTAAGACAAAGAAATGGATTAGTAAGAGGGCAAAGTAAATTCCGACTGATATTCACGACCAAACCAGGTATTTCATTACCACTCCCACTTCACCTTTGAATTTCTCCAGGACACTCCGTATCACTACGAAGATCCACAGTTTATTGGATACTCTATCGTATGGTTATATACGAACTCGAAAGGAACTTGTTCCAGTTTGGGGATGGATTCTGGTTCAGGAGAAATAGAAATATGGTTTATTCGGTTGTCTTTTATCGTTACCTTCTCTCGCATTGCGAGTGCTCCTAGGATTAGGACAGTACACCCATTATGCTTATTGGACAGTCTTCTTCCAAACCATAGGCTGGTGCCGAACGGTAGGGAAGGAAGAAAACCATTTGGCATAAAAGGGTGTACAGAAGGTAATGACTAAAGACATATAATGGGATTTGGAGAGGTGGCAAAGAAATATACGGTTACAGTTGTGAATCTGGATAATGAAAGAGGCATTACTAGGAATACCCGGATACCCCTATGAAACATTTCAATGTTTCAGTTTCGCTGTGTACTGTTAAAGGAAAACTGATTTCCCGATTGGATACTTACTCCAGGAATGTATTTACCAGGTATGACTCTCACATCTGTATGGTTTTACAGATGATGAGTGGGAGTAAATTATTGGGAATTAGGTGATCATCCTCATTATATCGGGATTCGTTGTAATCGGTGATATTTGAAGAAGTCACCTGGGCGGTTTGCCGGACGACAAATATTTGGTTTTGAATATCCGTTGTTATGCACCAATTTCAAATTGATATATCTGTACGTCTATTTTTATAGAGTGAGATATACCTTTTTGAAATTATGTCCGTGACATTTACCTATATCAGTGGATGGTTAGGTAAGGAGCATTAAACAGCGGTATAATTCTTCTTAACCATAAGTACAGTTTTCAACCTACGACCCATAAGGAGTGAGTTATTAGACTCAAGGGACTTATACAGAGTATTGTATGTTGTCCAGTGTCCATTAGGACAGAGGGGATGGTCCTCGTACTCTATTCAGTTTAGTTATGAGTTCTCTAGTTTTTAGACAGGTGTTTCGTGGAAACACAGGGTCCGAATTTTAAGAAGTTATAGGTATTTGAATAAAGTAGAGAACCAGGTGTTGCGAGTATCGGGATTCTTCAAGGTAATCGAAGATGTAGATACTTGTGTAGGGTATTCAGTTGATTGTAATGATTAAGGGATCTTGATTCTCTTTCAGGTTATTCATAATTGGAAGCATTCCTATGTTGAGTAACGCCGATCGGCCTCTTTCCATTTAGTTGACATGCACTGGAGACAGCTGTATGATTTGAATCTGGTTCAATTAAATCAGTGCCCCTGGTTCTATATTGGATATAGTACTGTTCATATCTTTACATTGTTAAGGTACGGGGAGTTGTCCTGCTTATGATTAAAACCAGACTCTGGATAACTCATGGCACGTTTCTGTAATGGCTGTTTGTGGGTTGACCCAGGCTATGATGAGGGTTGACTTTCTATCATCTGGAAGATCAATGTGATATTGTTCTAGACTCGCCACGGTTTTAATAAAAATGGATTTTTTCATAAAACAGTAGTGGGAGTATGGTAGAACTGGAAGTGATTCCAGAACCACAAACGATTACTGCAGATTTGATAGGAACCTAAAGATTCAATCTGGTTTGACATTCCAATGGCCACTCCGCAGATAAGGTGGGTAACTTCAGGCACCCGAGAGGTACTCCGGTAGCCTCAAGGACGGTGACAGGGAAGTTCTTGTTTACCCAGACTTGCTATTGCTGTTGTTCCATACCGTGAGACCCGGCAGGAGGATGAGTATAGCGTCGTTCCAAACTTGCTTTAGAAGTGTATGTCTATATGACTCTGCCAGAGGGTTGTCGTAGTCAGAGGGAGCAGCGGAAGCATTGGTGGATAAGTGGCTTATGTATATTTATAGACTAAAGCAGATATAGTGGAGATAGATCATCTATTTCTGATGTAACAGTCATAGGTTTGACTTCATCAGAATAGGGGATGGATCTGTTGAGAAGGTAGTAGGGTGTGATGTCCCGGTATTTGGATGACATACACAGAGTAGGAAGTGATATTTCTATACTACAATCGGTTATACTTTGGTAATCACATAGTGGTTTCTCCACATGGGACTTGGACATTATATCAGACATACTGGTTACTAGATCTATGGTTTTAGATCTAGATTTGGGTGGTTTCCCAATTAAGGGTACTTAGACAGCATTCTAAGAGTATTTAGAATGGACGACTCCTGGCATGGTAGTGTACCTGCAAGTGATGGAGTCACCCTCTCTAAAGGTGTCTTACTGACTAAAGCGGAGAGGGATGTGCATGATTGGCAGATCACTTGCTTAGGCAATTGAGTCAATCATAAGATGTCAAGTACCACACCAGATGTTGTTTTTGCAGTAGGTCCAATGAGTTGATATTGATCCAATCCTGGAGAAACAGTCGAAAGAAGTTTTAGAACATAAGTGGATGTTTTAGTGATATGATAACGACAGCCTCATTCGGGAGACAGTTATCATTCCAGGCTTCCAACGTCACCTTGACGACAAGGAGGCTGTCAGAGTTATAGTTTTTCCTTCTGACGAGGGGCAGTATCTTGGACAGGTGGTCCAAGGCAATACTGAAGGATGCATGGCACAGGATACTGATTAAGTTCAGTTGACGATACAGTCTAAGATGTTTGGATTTGGAGTTCATTTATGAGCTATGGCCCATCAGACATCCAGACACATCCTAAGACAGGTATTGCTCATTTCGGGAGATGGCTTTCTCCGCGAACTTGAGATATAGAGAGACATAGAAAGAAACATCAGAAAGGATCCACTCACTGAGGTTATTCCTCGAACGCAATAGTTTCACAAACGACCTTTGTGAGACTGACAAGTAGAGGAGTTGGGTGTTCGGTATCACACGGGCTGTGAGTATGCGACATCGCAATAATTAGCCTTGAGTGCAAGTGGGAGATTGTTGGAGATAGTGCCCTCAGAGTCAATTATTGGATCACAGGCACGTGATTGCAATGATTGAGGGATGACCTATCCCGGTAGGGCAGTCTTACTCAAGATGATAGTATGCTATCTGGTTTACCTTTATCATCATATACTGCTTTAGGTGACCTTACAGGTCACTATTGCACGTTGATAGAGCCCCTAAGATTCTTGCTTGACTGCCGGCAGTATGAGTGAGATCATATACGTGGGAGCTGGTAGTCTATAAGCACATCCTTAAAAGGTCCCTAGTCGTGGGAGTTTCGAGACAGGGCATCGATACTCCAGAGTAGACTAGTGTATACAGTCGAGACCCCGACGAAGGGCGGTGGCCGGTCTCACAAGCAACCGGTGTCAGTTGGTTCACCTAAGATGTATACAGGTGCTTATTGGGTTATGAGTACACCGGACAGGACTCGCCGGGAACATGCTAGTTGGTCTTATACCTGACGTCAGATAGCAGTTCCCTGGTGACATGTGTACAGGTTAGTTCATCGACCTGAGGATCGTCATTTTTCTCGTGTGAGTTCCCACTGTACTTTGATTACTACCCTACCATGCTCAAAGGAGACGTGCAAACATGTTTTAGTTGGGTACAGTCCCGAGCCACATGGAGGCAGTGAGCGGATCTTCAGGGGTTCGTCTCTCCCGGTATTGGGGGTGAGGTCGTGCTGTATCTAGGAGAGTCAGAACATGAAAAGTCCTTGGCCAAGGCAGGAGATTTACTGGTAGGTATTCCTGAAAGGTTTACCTAGCACCCTATATTGACTTTGGAAGCATCACATGTCACAAAGTTCAAATTTTTATGGTGCTAAGTAAACATACAAAGGATCATTCCTAGAAAATTAGGGTTTCGAAATATTGCATATCAACATAAGCAAGAAAAGGTAGGGTTTTGAGAGTACAACCTTTGTAGCTCCCTACGCTAGACTCCTCGGCTACTTGGGGTTTAGAAACGGGTCCGCTTGAACTCCTCTAGGTCACCGATGATCCACCCGGAGTCCGCTTTGTCCAAGCTTGCAACTTCACCCGATCAAGAGAATGAAATGAAGCTAACACTCCAAACAAGTGGGCTAGACTTGTGTAGAATGATGTTGTGGTTCTTTTTCTCACTTCAAAATCCCAACTTGATGAGTATATTGCTCACTACAAAAAACTAGAGAGCAAATGAGAGAGGAAGAAGAAGATGATGGCTATATCTTTTTCAAGAGTGAAAAGAATAACTCTTGTTTAAGAAAAATGAAAATATATGAATATATATTTTCTTGTTCTCATCTCAAACCATGGTTTAAACAATGAATATATTATTGAACTTGAGTTAAAACACAAAAGGAAAGTTTACCCAAGGTTAAAAGGTGGGTGAGAATGGTTAGGTCACAGAAGAGTGTAGAAAGAAACCATAAATTATCCTTTCCTTTTTCTTTTTGTTTTAAGTCAAATGCAATAATAATTCATATAAATAAAACCATGGTGTGAGTCTTATATTGCGACCATTTTATTTGTATAAGCAACCATGATAGATGATGTATGTATGTATGTATGTATGTATGTATGTATGTATACACATCCATATGTGCATGAAACTAGAAAGAAAGAAAAACATACATGCATGCATACATCCATCATATACAAGAAAAGATTTCAAGTGAGAAAACTAATGGTAAAATGATAAATCAACACTTGATTTATCAATCCGGACATATCACATATGACCCCACCAAAAGCAAGCCGCCCGATCAATATACGGTATCCTATACGTGCATTTTAATCGGGTCCATGCGCATATCGCATACACGCACCACAACGTTTCGCCTGGACTGGGTAACTCCATTGTGGGTCTCTAAGACTCGTCAATACGCCGGCAGTGGGTGATGATCTTATCAAGCACCCCCAAGCCGCAAGCGGTCAGCAAAACGTAACGGCCACCAGGGTTTTAAGCGATCAGAAGAGAACAAGCGAACCTGCTACAACTCCCGTCAAGCCAACCGGGAACACTTCCCGTACAGTCCGGTATCCTCGTCTGATATGTCGCATATCAAGTCTAGGGGTGGAAAACGTCAGACCCCAATAACTGATAAGTCGTGCCGATGTGAGGCTCATAACGGGTCGAGAAACTACTGGTAACACTTACCAGCAAATCTCTGAATCAGCCCTGGCCAGGGACTTTCCTATTACGGCCAATCGAGCACAGCGCAACATCAACCCCCAATACCGGGAGAGACGAAACCCTGCCTATCGCTCATTGCCACCATGTGACTCGGGACTGTAACTAAAAACCACCATTTTGCACGCCCTCATGGACGTGGTAAGGTGGAAATCAAAGCACAGTAGGAATCACACAAGACTCTATGACGATCTTGGGTCTACAGACTAACCTGCACAAGTGTCACCTGAGAACTGCAATCTGACGTAAGGTATAATACCATCTGGGAGTTCTCGGCGAGTCCGTCCAGTATACCCAGTCTCCACTGAGCAACCGTATACCATCTCTGATGTCAAACACCAATGGATTTTGGATCATCCATCGCCCATATCATGGGTCGAGAAGCGTATACGCTAGTCTACACTGGTGTATCGATGCCCCGTCTTGATACACCTACGACTAGGGACCTTGAAGGATGTACTTATGGACTACCATGTCCCCACTAGTATGATTCGTATCATAGTCCAGGTAGTCAAGTACACATCCTAAGGGCATGTAACCATAAGACAATATAAAGAGACTAGTATACATGTTAAGATAAAGAGCAACCAGATAGCATACTTGTAAGTCCATGCTACCTCTCCCGGTACTTTCGGGCATGCGGAATTTGACGAAAAACAATTTTCTAGAGGTGGTAACATGGACTCAAAACCGGATCTTTGTTAAACATCTAACTAACAACCTAACTAGGAGTTGTTAACTACTCGGTTAGGGGGTTATACCTTTCTTTCTTGAACTCCTTCGTCTTCAAGCCTCGATGGTTGTCCGGATCGGCTTCACTCCGTCGTCTCCTTGCGCCGAAGATAGATCCACCTGAAAGCTTCTACCTTTGGCTTCTTCATCGGTCTTTGAAGAAACTAGTTCACTTGGTTTGCTAAACCCTATGAACTAGAATGAGTAGAGAAGAGTGTGTTGGGATTTTACTCTATGGTTCTTGTTTCTCAACACATGAGACAAGTGAACCATAGACAAAGGAGAGGGAGAGCAAGAGGAAGGAGATGAGAGCTCAAGAACAAGAGAGAGAGTGAGAATGATAAAATGAGAGAAGACTTTTCTCATTTTGCTCTCATAATCCATAACCATCATAACACATCATAGCAATCAAGTATTATGTGATGGTTTAAGCAACAATAGCCATATTATTTCATGCACTCATTTTGCACAAGAGAGCAAGCAAGCAAAAGTCTTTGCCATGAAATGATAGCTATTGTTATCATGATGGTCAACTAGTCAAGCCTAGTCAACCGGTCAACAAAGTCAGCAAAGTCAACCCCTCAACAACCATGTCACCATAATACTTAATTAATATAATTGTTAATCATATATCATATTCTCATTAGGGTTGAGCAAAAAGTCAATAGTCAACGGTCAACGGTCAACAACCCTAATGAGAATCCTCACCCTCTGTCTCTCCGTCAACTGTGCATACACACCCGCATCCGCGTTCCGAGGAACACGGATGCATGCTGGATAAAACCAATCCCAAAAGGTACACTAGGATCTGGCTTAAACCAAAGCCCGCTAGTGTAAACTGTCCGAACACTGTATGTGCACAAGTTCACGAATGTGACCGAACCCTGTCGCAAAACCATGCGACCTGTCGCAAAACCATGCGACCTCTACTCTTTTGCCAAAAGGCGAATAGCTTTCTGTGTGGGACTCTAAAGACTCGACACTACGCTGGCAGTGGGTTTAACCACAGACCGCAAGCAGCACTAGCTGTGCGTAACGGTCCCTAGGTAGATGCCGACAAGAAGACTGACGAGGCGAAACCCATCTGAACTCCTACTGAGCCTGAATGTGGCATTCTCCGTACAGTCCGGTCTATTCGTCTGATACATCGCATGGCGGGCCTAGGGGGCGGTAAACGTCAGTCCCCTAATAGCGGTACAAGTCATGTCGGAGTGAAGCCCAAAACACCCTGAGATAACACTGGAAGCCTACCAGTATATCTCGTTTGCCCTGGCCAGGGACTACTCGTGTAATGGCTCTCCTAGACACAGCACGATGTCAACCCCCAATACCGGGAGAGACGAATCTTGTCTAACCGTCACTGCCTCCAAGTGCTTCGGGACTGCACACAACTACCACCTGTTTGCACGACTCATTTGAGCTGTGGTAGGGTAGCAATCAAAGTGCAGTGGGAACACACTCGAGGCGAAGTGACGGTGTCAAGTCAGCGGACTAAGCTGTACTCATGTCACCTGGGAACTGATAACTGACGATAGGCATAATACCAACTTGTCAATTCCCGATGAGTCCTGTCTAGTGTACTCGTAACCTAACGAGCACCCGCATACTATCTCAAGTACGACGTACCGACGGCTGTGGGACAGACCGTCTCCCACACTGGGATGAGAAGCGCATGCGCTAGTCTACTCCGGAGTATCGATGCCCTGTCTCGATAGTCCTGCGACTAGGGACCTGCATAAGGATGTTCTTATAGATTACCCAGCCCCACTAGTGTGACTGCCATCACAACGCTGGTAATCAAGCAAAGATCCTAAGGGCTCCACTAATGTGTATAGGTGATATACTAAAATAAACACATGTACACATTGAAGTAGAAACAAACCAAGTAGCATACTACTATTTTGAGCAAGATTGTATATATAAGGTGAATATCCCAAGCTTCTATTAAATAATATAAAAACCAGTATGATACAGTAATGGCCTCTAGGGCATATACACTAACAATCTCCCACTTGCACTAAGGCTATGTACTGGCGTATCGATGACCTATCATCTCGATCAGCCGCTCGAACTGAGTCTGGGGCAAGGCCTTGGTGAATGGATCTATAGTGTTATCTTCTGAAGCAACCCTCCGAACCTCGATCTCGTGGCGATCCACGATCTCCCTGATCAGGTGATACCGCCTCAAGATGTGCCTGGATCTCTGATGGGACCTGGGTTCCTTCGCTAAAGCTATAGCCCCGTTATTGTCGCAATACAGAGGTATTGGATCAACAATGGACGGAACTACCTGAAGTTTTTTCAAGAACTTCCTCATCCAGACAGCTTCTTTTGCGGCATCAGATGCAGCGATGTATTCCGCTTCCATCGTCGAGTCTGCAACGGTTTCCTGTTTGGAACTCTTCCAACACACCGCCCCTCCATTGAGGGTAAAGACAAAACCCAACATGGACTTGGAATCATCCTCGTCACTCTGGAAGCTGGAGTCAGCAAAGGCCTCGATCTGGAGATCTTTTCCGCCATACACCAAGAACATCTTCTTAGTCCTTCTCAGGTACTTGGGAATGTTCTTTACCACTATCCAGTGTTTCTCCCCAGGGTTTGACTGATACCGGCTTACCACACTCAGTGCATAAGCTACATCCGGTCTGGTACACAACATCGCATACATTATAGAGCCTACCGCAGAAGCATAGGGTATAATAGACATGCGATCCCTTTCCAAATCAGTCTTGGGAGACATCTCTTTAGAGAGGGTGATCCCATGACAAGCCGGTAGGTTACCGCGCTTGGAATCTTCCATACTGAATCTCTTCAGTATGGTGTCGATGTACCTGGACTGTGAAAGTCCTAATATCCTCTTGGATCTATCACGATGGATCCAGATCCCCAGGATGTATGAGGCATCACCCAGGTCTTTCATGGAGAACCTGTGCGATAAGAACCCCTTAACAGATTGTAGCATAGGAATGTCATTTCCTATTAAGAGAATGTCATCCACGTATAAAACGAGGAATACTACAGTTCTCGCTATAAATCTACTATAGATGCATGGTTCATCTGGATTTTTGATAAAGCCAAATTCCTTGACCGTCTCATCAAAACAGATGTTCCAACTCCGCGATGCCTGCTTTAGTCCATAGATGGACATAAGCAACTTGCACACCTTTCCGCTGCTCCCACTCTGAATGAAACCCTCTGGCTGGTCCATATAGACACACTCCTCTAAATTTCCATTTAGAAAAGCTGTCTTTACGTCCATCTGCCAAATCTCATAATCGTGGAAGGCAGCAATGGCAAGAAGGATCCGAATGGATTTCAGCATAGCTACTGGAGAAAAGGTTTCGTCATAGTCCAAACTAGGTCTTTGACGAAAACCCTTTGCAACAAGTCTAGCTTTATAGGTCTCAACCTGTCCATCTACACCAATCTTCCTTTTGAAGATCCACTTGCATCCTATGGGTTTTACCCCGTCTGGAGCAATGTCCAACGTCCATACTTTGTTGGTGTACATGGACTCCATTTCGGTCCGCATTGCATCCAGCCATTTTACCGAGTGAATGCTCTGAACGGCCTGCTGGAAGCTAGTAGGCTCATCATAATCTATGATGCAATCCTCTCTATCCCCGTCTATGAGAAAACCGTAGTATCTTTTGGATGAGTCTGCCTACTACTCCTGCGGAGCGGCGTAGGAATGTCCAGCTCTTTTGAACCCTCTGGTTCCACTAAGCTTTCAGTAATAGTCTGTGGTTCTGGAATTTCTTCCAGTTCTACTGCGCTACCACTAATTTCCTTTTCTAAGAACTGGTGTTCTATAAAGTGGGTATGACGAGAAACAATAATCTTTTGTTCCTCTTCGCAGTAAAAGAAATATCCCTTAGAGTTCTTTGGATATCCCACGAACTTGCACTGTACTGAGCATACCTCGAGCTTGTCCGCATGCTGCTTTTTGAAAAAATCTGGACTTCCCCATGTCTTAATGTGATTAAGATGGGGCCTCTTCCCACACCACATCTCATATGGTGTGGTAGGCACAGTCTTAGTGGGAACTCGGTTCAAAAGGTATGCTGCTGATTCTAGCGCATACCCCCAGAATGATCGCGGTAACTCAGCGTTACTCATCATGGACCGTACCATATCCAATAGGGTTCGGTTCCGTCTCTCCGATACACCATTATGTCGCGGAGTGTATGGAGGAGTAAGCTGAGAGAGAATTCCGTTCTCTTTTAAATAGTCCAGGAACTCGGCACTTAAGTATTCACCACCTCAATCCGATCTTAGGTTCTTGATACTTTTGCCGGTTTATTTTTCTTCTTCATTCTTATATTCCTGGAATTTTCCAAAGGCTTCGGACTTATGTTTCATTAAGATGACATGTCCGAATCTTGAAAAATCATCCGTAAAAGTAAAGAAGTAAGAAAAATCGCTTTGCGCATGTGTAGACATTGGACAGCACACGTCGCTGTGTACGAGTCCCAAGAGCTCGCTCGCTCTTACTCCGTGTCTAGTGAACGGAGTCTTTGTCATCTTTCCTTTGAGACAGGATTGACAAGTGGCATATGATTGATATTCGAACGGATTCAAATATCCTTCTGTATGTAACTTCGTCAACCTTCTCTTATTGATATGACCTAGTCTACAATGCCACAAGAAAGTCTGATTTATTTCCGGAGACTTTCTTTTTTGTGTATTCTGGACATTGAAAATCTGTGGTTGGTTTAATACGTATATACCATTGCTTAATGTACCTGACCCAATCAGAACTTGATTAAGTTGAATGTTTACAACATTACTTACAAACGCAAATTCATAACCTTCTTTAGAAGTCAAAGATACAGAAATGATATTACAAGTTGCGTTGGGTACAAAATAGCAATTACGCAAAACCAAAACGTGTCCATCTGACAACCCCAGGTGATAGTCCCCCACGGCCTTAGCATCCATGCTAGCTCCGTTTGCAACTTTGAGGGTCATGTCACCTGCCTTCAAAACCCTACGGTTTCTCAACGCCTGCAAAGAATTACAGATATGAGATCCTGATCCGGTATCCAATACCCAGGAAGTAGAGTTTATTGAAAAACAGTTTTCAATAACATACACACCTGAAGCTGAAGCTGCAACCTGCTTCAATTCCTGTGTCCTGGCTTTCCAAGCCCTGCAATCATTCTTCCTGTGTCCTTTCTTATGACAATAGAAGCATTCTTCCTTATCCACAAGCTTCCCCGCTTTCTTTGTTGCTTTTGCCTTTCCCTTCGTATCCACTTTACTAACACCGCCTCTTGGTTTGGCGGGGACTTTCTTCTTCTTTCCCTTGGCTTTCGCCTTGGACCTAGAAGAAGATGATCCTCCTACAAACAAAGTGGATGTTTCCCTACCTTTCTATAGGGTGCCCTCTGCGCTCCTCAGCATGTTGAGGAGCTCTGAAAGTTCAACTTCTTTTTCTTGTAAGTTGAAGTTCAGTATAAACTGGGCGTAAGTGGAAGGAAGAGACTGGAGAATCAAGTCCGTATAGAGCTCACTCTCCAATGTGTTCCTAAGGTCCGCGAGCTCCTCAATGTAGCCGATCATCTTAAGCACATGTTCTGCTACTGATGATCCGACGGCCAACCTTGCCGAAAATAACTTCTTCGACGCTTCGTATCTTGCGATACGAGACTGCTCTCCATACAGTTCTTTTGTATGAAGAAATATGGATTACAGGTCCATATTCTCGTGCCTCCTCTGATGTTCATTGTCCATAGAGGCAAGCACGAGGCACTTGGCCTTCGCGCTATCAATCTCCCAAGTCTTACGGATTTCCTTATCCGCGACGCTGGAAGTGGGGCCTGGGACAGGGGGAGCTTTGGTGGTAAGAAGATACCCCAGCTTGTCGTAAGTGATTGCCATCTTGACATTCCTGAGCCAATCTTTGTAGTTTGGCCCTGTCAGTATGTTTTTATCTAGAAGTAACATAAGTCCAGTCATGTCGATTGGTCGCTGCAATTAGGAGAGAGAAGAAACACTCAGCATGATGCTCTTGCAAGTTTAGAGTGGTTTTTAGTTTGTCTAAACAGGATGGCTCCCACTGTTTCTCGAATCCTTCCTCAAACCATAAAGGAAGAATTAGTCGGGATCAATCTCACCGCACAATACTTGCTTAACCGTTCAGCCAGGCCAGTGTCGGTACTTCGAGGGAGGTTTTCCAACGCTTTCGCGAAGTTCCTTAATTTAAGAACCTCTTTTCCCTGGGGGCGTAGCCCCGCTAACACCTTTCTAGACACCTACTTGGTTTATAGCATTGATCGTTAAGTGAGAAATTTCCCGAGGAGTAGCATATACTCACAGTAGGATCGGGATCCAAATATCATCGCGTGACGAAACTGAAGGAATCCTACCAGAATCATCACACTCCAAATGGTATGCAACACTGGAAAGTTTCAGTTCTTTTGAAACTCCCGATGTGGATTTTTGCCCCATGCTCTTATGACCTTGACTTTGGCCAAAATATCATAAGTCACATGTCAAGTTCTACCCGTCATTCTCCAGGTTAATTTGGATCCACCCGTACCTACCCTTGACTTTGGCCAAAATGACAGTACGACTGTCCCAAACCAACGCTTCTATCTATGCTACACATGAATACCCAATAGCTACCAATCACTATGCCTTGACTTTGGCCAACATACACAGCTTGAATACTATTGACTATTCATGTGAAACGACGGAGGGCTACGAATGGTTTTGGCAAAACCGTGAACGTAGTGAACTTGATATAATCGATGGAACGAGATAGCTTTTAAAAAGGAGTGGCTCAAGCTCCGCATTTAAAAGTTAGTTTTGAAAAGAACATAGTGGTTTTCCGAAAGTGTTCCAACGATTTTAACTTGGTTTATTTTCTTGCATTAGTTCTTTTAATGCGTGATATTCTTGCATTAGTTCTTTTAATGCATCCCATCATTTAATCCAACCATTGCAGAAAACAACCAAAATATGACGTATGCTTATGCCATTCGCATTCGCCACGGGGCCCCATCATTACCCGTTAGGTTACTTAACTAACAAAAGAGCGGGGGCTGGGCTAGCGCGGCTGTAAAACATAAGCAACGCCTAAACAATATCATATATAGATATACTGCAATGATAGCAATTTCAGATCACAGATGAACACATTGGATATACTAGGAATCCGCAACTCGTACGAGCCTGTAATGAAAAGCAGATTACACGGTCGCGGTGAATAGCCAATACCCACCCAAGACCCCTACGGGTGCGGCAAACTACCCGCCAAGTACCCGAAGCGAAGCAACCTCCCTCAACTCCGTGAGTAGGCCACTCGGCACTTCGGCATACCCGGTAGTTTGTGCACCCCCTCCATAGGTCTATCCTAGGAGCAAAAACAGTAAAAATAAATTATACAATGACGGCTACAACCCCGACCCGGTTGTGTGGCCATACAAATAATTATTACATCAATTTACATATATACTTGAATTGAAAGAAAAGAAAACTCTCGTCTCACAACCCCCGGCTATTCACCCGCGACAATCCAATGAATTCATATACACATTCCAATGACATTACAGATCACAGATTTGTATAACCCCCACTAATCGACATATAGCGATTAGTAGACGTTCAATACAAATATCACATCACAGAAAAACCCGTCAGCTTAAGTCTTTTAGAAGTTCGATCAAAAATACGGATTTATAGGCCCCAAACACAAAATTTTCGTTCTGGAAAATCTGGGCAGAAAATACATATTCCAAAAATCCCAAAACAACCCCAGAAATACACTGCACCAAATTTGGACCTCGGCTGCAAAAACAGTCAACTCGGCCGCGGAACCGCGGCGGGAGCGTGCTCCCGCCGCGTTTCCGCGGCTCTTTGAACGGTTTGTGGGACCAAATTTGGTGGTTATTCAAACAAAAGCCTGAGCCGATTTTTAAGATGAAAATTATCAACTTTTGAACAGAATAAAATTCGGTAGAAACTTGACAACTCGGGTTCGTTTCGTAACTTTTTCTTTGATCGATCTTCTAGTTACTTTGCTAACATGTTGATAGAATTTAACTAGGCTCTGATACCACTGTAAGTCCATGCTACCTCTCCCGGTACTTTCGGGCATGCGGAATTTGACGAAAAACAATTTTCTAGAGGTGGTAACATGGACTCAAAACCGGATCTTTGTTAAACATCTAATCAACAACCTAACTAGGAGTTGTTAACTACTAGGGGGTTATACCTTTCTTTCTTGAACTGTAAGTCAAGCCTCGATGGTTGTCCGGATCGGTTTCAATCCGTCGTCTCCTTGCGCCGAAGATAGATCCACCTGAAAGCTTCTACCTTTGGCTTCTTCTTCGGTCTTTGAAGAAACTAGTTCACTTGGTTTGCTAAACCTTCTGAACTAGAATGAGTAGAGAAGAGTATGTTGGGATTTTACTCTATGGTTCTTGTTTCTCAACACATGAGACAAGTGAACCATAGACAAAGGAGAGGGAGAGCAAGAGGAAGGAGATGAGAGCTCAAGAACAAGAGAGAGAGTGAGAATGATAGAATGAGAGAAGACTTTTCTCATTTTGCTCTCATAATCCATAACCATCATAACACATCATAGCAATCAAGTATTATGTGATGATTTAAGCAACAATAGCCATATCATTTCATGCACTCATTTTGCACAAGAGAGCAAGCAAGCAAAAGTCTTTGCCATGAAATGATAGCTATTGTTATCATGATGGTCAACTAGTCAAGCCTAGTCAACCCGTCAACAAAGTGAACAAGTCAACAAAGTCAACCCCTCAACAACCATGTCACCATAATACTTAATTAATATAATTGTTAATCATATATCATATTCTCATTAGGGTTGAGCAAAAAGTCAATAGTCAACGGTCAACAGTCAACAACCCTAATGAGAATCCTCTGCCTCTGTCTCTCCGTCAACTGTGCATACACACCCGCATCCGCGTTCCGAGGAACACGGATGCATACTGGATAAAACCAATCCCAAAAGGTACACTAGGATCTAGCTTAAACCAAAGCCTGCTAGTGTAAACTGTCCGGACACTGTACGTGCACAAGTTCACGGATGTGACCGAACCCTGTCGCAAAACCATTTAACCTGTCGCAAAACCATGCGACCTCTACTCTTTTGCCTAAAGGCGAATAGCTTTCTGTGTGGGACTCTAAAGACTCGACACTACGCTGGCAGTGGGTTTAACCACAGACCGCAAGCGGCACTAGCTGTGCGTAACGGTCCCTAGGTAGATGCCGACAAGAAGACTGACGAGGCGAAACCCATCTGAACTCCTACTGAGCCTGAATGTGACATTCTCCGTACAGTCCGGTCTGTTCGTCTGATACATCGCATGGCGGGCCTAGGGGGTGGTAAACGTCAGTCCCCTAATAGCGGTACAAGTCGTGTCGGAGTGAAGCCCAAAACACCCTGAGATAACACTGGAAGCCTACCAGTATATCTCGTTTTCCCTGGCCAGGGACTACTCGTGTAATGGCTCTCCTAGACACAGTGCGATGTCAACCCCCAATACCGGGAGAGACGAATCCTGTCTAACCGTCAGTGCCTCCAAGTGCTTCGGGACTGCACCTAACTACCACCTGTTTGCACGACTCATTTGAGCCGTGGTAGGGTAGCAATCAAAGTGCAGTGGGAACACACTCGAGGCGAAGTGACAGTGTCAAGTCAGCAGACTAAGCTGTACTCATGTCACCTGGGAACTGATAACTGACGATAGGCATAATACCAACTAGTCAGTTCCCGACGAGTCCTGTCCAGTGTACTCGTAACCTAACGAGCACCCGCATACTATCTCAAGTACGACGTACCGACGGCTGTGGGACAGACCGTCTCCCACACTGGGATGAGAAGCGCATGCGCTAGTCTACTCCGGAGTATCGATGCCCTGTCTCGATAGTCCTGCGACTAGGGACCTGCATAAGGATGTGCTTATAGATTACCCAGCCCCACTAGTGTGACTGCCATCACAACGCTGGTAATCAAGCAAAGATCCTAAGTACTCCACTAATGTGTATAGGTGATATACTAAAATAAACACATGTACACATTGAAGTAGAAACAAACCAAGTACCATACTACTATTTTGAGCAAGATTGTAATACAAGGTGAATATCCCAAGCTTCCATTAAGTAATATACAAACCAGTATGATACAGTAATGGCCTCTAGGGCATATACACTAACAATACTATCATATCGAGCAAGAAAGTCATCTCTATATATGTCCAAGCATCCAATATAATATACATCATCTGTACAATACTGGCCTCTAAGGCATACATACAACTAACAATCTCCCACTTGCACTAGGGCCAGCTGCTGTAGTATCGCATACCGAGCATCCCGAAGAGTCTCTCAAACTGTATCTGGGGAATGGCCTTCGTGAGTTGATCCGCTGTGTTATTCTTCGTGTCAACCCTCCTGACCTCGATCTCCCGGCGATCAACTATCTCCCTGATCAGGTGATACCGTCTCAGAATATGCCTGAATTGTTGGGTTAGCCTAGCACCTCATGAAGGGTTTGGAAGCATCACATAAACCAAAGAATGCATTTTTAGGGTGCTAAACTAACAAGCATCGGCTCATTCCTAGAAAAATTAGGGTTTCAAATTTTTCACATCATCATATGAAAGAAATGCTAGGGTTTAGAGAGTACAACCTTTGTAGCTCCCTACGCTAGACTCCTCGGCTACTTGGGGTTTGAAAAAGCTCCGCTTGAACTCCTCGAGGTCACCGATGATCCACCCGGAGTGCTCTTTGTCCAAGCTTGCAATTTTATCCGATCAAGTGAACGAAATCAAGCTAACACTCTAAACAAGTGGGCTAGACTTATGTAGAATGGTGTTGTGGTTCTCTTTCTCACTTCAAAATCCAATCTTGATGAATATATTGCTCACTACAAAGAACTAGAGAGCAAAATGAGAGAGGAAGAAGAAGATGATGGCAATATGAGAAGATGATAAGTTCAAGTCTAAAAAGATAATAGAAAATATATCAATATATATTTTCCTCTTCTCATATCAAACCATGGTTAGGATATTATTGAACTTGAGTTAAACACACAAAGGGAAAAGTAACCCATGGTCAAATGGTGGGTGAGAATGGTTAGGTCAAGAGAAGAGTGTAGAAACAAACCAATAATGACCATTTTTCTTTTTCCCTTTTGTTTTAAATCAAATGCAATTTAATCCATAAATAAAACCATGGTGTGAGTCTTATATTGCCACCATTTTCATGTATATACAACCATGAAGGATGTATGTATGTATGTATGTGTATATGTACATCCATATGTTCATGAATCAATAAAGAAACTATACATGCATGCATACATCCATCAAACTCAAGAAAGGATTTCAAGTGAGAAGCTAATGGTTAAATGATAAATCAACACTTGATTTATCAATTTGGCTATATCACATATGACCCATACGAAAAGCAAGCCGCCCGACCAATATACGGTATCCTATACCCGCATTTTAATCGGGTCCATGCGCATATCGCATACGCGCACCACAACGTTTCTCCTGAACTAGGAAACTCCATTGTGGGACTCTGAGACTCGTCAATACGCCGGCAGTGGGTAATGATCATATCAAGCACCCCCAAGCAGCAAGCGGTCAGCAAAACGTAACGGCCACCCGTGTATTGAGCGATCAGAAGAGAATAAGCGAACCTGCTACAACTCCCGTCGAGCCAACCGGCAACACTTCCCGTACAGTCCGGTCAGCTCGTCTGATATGTCGCATATCAAGTCTAGGGATGGTAAACGTCAGACCCCAATAACCGATAATTCATGCCGATGTGAGGCTCATAATAGGTCTAGAAACTACTGGTAACACTTACCAGCAAATCTGTGAATCAGCCCTGGCCAGGGACTTCCCTGTTTCGGCCAATCGAGCACAGCGCAACATCAACCCCCAATACCGGGAGAGACGAAACCCTTCCTATCGCTCATTGCCTCCATGTGACTCGGGAATGTACCCAAAAACCACCGTTTTGCACGCCCTCATGGACGTGGTAAGGTGGAGATCAAAGAACAGTGGGAATCACACAAGACTCTATGACGATCTCGGATCTACAGACTAACCTGCATAAGTGTCACCTGAGAACTGCCATCTGACGTGAGGTATAATACCAACTGGGAGTTCTCGGCGAGTCCGTCCAGTGTACCCAGTCTCCACTGAGCACCCGTATACCATCTCTGATGTCAAACACCAATGGATATGGGATCATCCATCGCCTATCTCATGGGTCGAGAAGCGTATACGCTAGTCTACACTGGTATATCGATGCCCCGTCTCGATACACCCAGGACTAGGGACCCTGAATGATGTACTTATAGACTACCATGTCGCCACTAGTATGATCTGCATCATAGTCCAGGTAGTCAAGTACACATCCTAAGGGCTTTACCAACATGTAACTATAAGACAGTTTAAAGAGACTTGTATACATGTTAAGATAAAGAGCAACCAGATAGCATACTATCATATCGAGCAAGAAAGTCATCACTATATATGTCCAAGCATCCAATATAATATACATCATCTGTACAATACTGGCCTCTAGGGCATACATACAACTAACAATCTCCCACTTGCACTTGGGCCAGCTGCTGTAGTATCGCATACCGAGCATCCCGAAGAGTCTCTCAAACTGTATCTGGGGAATGGCCTTCGTGAGTGGATCCGCCGTGTTGTTCTTCGTGTCAACCCTCCTGACCTCGATCTCCCGGCGATCAACTATCTCCCGGATCAGGTGATACCGCCTCAGAATATGCCTGGATCACTGATGGGACCTGGGTTCCTTGGCCAAAGCCACCGCTCCATTGTAATCGCAATACAAAGGTATTGGACGCTCAATGGATGGAACCACTCCAAGTTCAGTAATGAACATCTTGATCCAGACAGCCTCTTTCGCAGCATCGTTGGCAGCGATGTATTCAGCCTCCATCGTCGAGTCTGCCTCGGTTTCCTGCTTGGAACTCTTCCAGCTAACCGCCCCTCCGTAAAGGGAAAAGACAAATCCCGACTGCGACTTAGAGTCGTCCTTATCACTCTGGAAGCTCGAATCGGTAAAGGACTCCACTTGGAGTTCTCCGTTACCATACACCAAGAGCATCTCTTTAGTCCTTCGTAAGTACTTGAGAATGCTTTTCACAGCTGTCCAGTGACTCTCTCCAGGATCAGCTTGATACCTACTCACTACACTTAGTGAGTATGCTACATCGGGTCTGGTACATAGCATAGCGTACATGATAGAGCCTACTGCCGAAGCATAGGGTATCCCTTGCATGCGAGCTCTCTCCAAATCAGTCTTGGGAGACATCTCTTTAGAGAGAGTGACTCCAGAGATCGTGGGTAAGTTCCCACACTTGGATTCTTCCATACTAAAGCTCTTTAGTATGGTGTCAATGTATCTGGATTAGGACAATCCCAATATCCGTTTAGATATATCTCTATAGATCCTGATTCCCAATATGCATGAGGCATCACCAAGATCTTTCATTAAGAATCTTTGTGATAAGAAGAGCTTGACCGATTGCAGCATAGGAATGTCATTTCCTATCAAGAGTATGTCGTCCACGTACAATACGAGAAAGACAACCTTACTCCCTGCCACCATCTTGTAGATACAAGGTTCATCTATGTTTTTGACGAAATCAAACTCTTTGTTAACGACGTCAAAGCAGATGTTCCAACTCCGCGATGCTTGCTTTAATCCATAAATGGATTTAAGCAGCTTGCACACCTTCCCGCTGCTCCCACTATCTACGAAGCCCTCTGGCTGAGTCTGTTAGTTGTATGTATGCCCTAGAGGCCAGTATTGTACAGATGATGTATATTATATTGGATGCTTGGACATATATAGTGATGACTTTCTTGCTCGATATGATAGTATGCTATCTGGTTACTCTTTATCTTAACATGTACACTTGTCTCTTTAAACTGTCTTATAGTTACATGTTGGTAAAGCCCTTAGGATGTGTACTTGACTACCTGGACTATGATGCAGATCATACTACTGGGGACATGGTAGTCTACAAGTACATCCTTCAAGGTCCCTAGTCGTGGGTGTATCGAGACAGGGCATCGATATACCAGTGTAGACTAGCGTATGCGCTTCTCGACCTATGAGATGGGCGATGGATGATCCCATATCCCTTGGTGTTTGACATCAGAGATGGTGTACGGGTGCTCAGTGGAGACTGGGTACACTGGACGGACTCGCCGAGAACTCCCAGATGGTATTATACCCCACGTCAGATGGCAGTTCTCAGGTGACACTTGTGCAGGTTAGTCTGTAGACCCGAGATCGTCATAGAGTCTTATGTGATTCCCACTGTGCTTTGATCTCCACCTTACCACGTCCATGAGGGCGTGCAAAACGGTGGTCTTTGGGTACAGTCCCGAGTCACATGGAGGCAATGAGCGATAGGAGGGGTTTCGTCTCTCCCGGTATTGGGGGTTGATGTTGCGCAGTACTCGATTGGCCATAACAGGGAAGTCCCTGGCCAGGGCTGATCAGAGATTTGCTGGTAAGTGTTACCAGTAGTTTCTCGACCCGTTATGAGCCTCACATCGGCACGACTTATCGGTTATTGGGGTCTGACGTTTACCACCCCTAGACTTGATATGCGACATATCAGACGAACAGACCGGACTGTACGGTAAGTGTTACTGGTTGGATTCACAGGAGTGTGAGCGGGCTAGCTTGTCGATCTTCTGATCGCTCAATACCCGTATGGCCATTACGTTTAGCAGACCGCTTGCGGCTTGTGGGTGCTTGATATGATCATCATCTGCTACCGGCGTATTGACGAGTCTTTAGAGTCCTACACAGAGGTTTCCTGGCTCAAGCGAAACGAAATAGGAGCGCATATGAGATATGTGCGGGACCGAGAATAATGCGTGTATGTGATACCGCATTTCATTCTCGTGATGAATGTTTCGATTGGTTATATGCGATATAACCTAGTTATCGAATCGTAGATTGATTCGATAAGTCGATACATTGGATACTAGTCGGTTATGTACGACATGACCGGATCATTGAATCAAGTGTTGATTTAATGATTTAATGTATAATTATATATTTGATATATTACTTTGCATTAACTAGTATTGGTTCACTTTAAATGGATTTTCTCACTTGATGTGCTAGAAGTATATGTGATATACTTTTGTGCACATATTTGTATCATGTTTGATGATACCTGATCATGTGGTTAAGTGTAAAGGATTAAACCATGGTTAAGGGATAATTAGGGTTTTGCTTTTTCATTTATTTATTTGTTTATTTATATGGAAATGATTTAGATAAGAATGGTGTCTTTATTTGTTTTTAGTTGAAGCTTCATGAAGCTTTGACTTCTTAACCATTCTTGTCTTCATGCTTAACCCTAACCCATCCAAGTAACCATGGTCTATTCTCTACACTCTACCCTAGTTAGTTTATGATAAGTATTCATTTTATTATTCATTTAACTCAACACTTATCATAATTCTAGCTTCATCATCTTCTTCTTCTTCAAGATAGAAAGCTTGATGCCATCAATGGCAACTTGAGATCTAAAGTGAGAAATCCAATTCTAAAGTGAACCCACCTACTATTTCTTCTCCCTCTACCTCTTGCCAAGTTGTTTTGGGTGTTTTCTTCACAAGTTTCATAAATTTGTGAAGTCGGAGCTTGAACTTGTGATGCCTCGACGTAAATCATCTTCGGCACGAAGCCGACGACCTAGCCCGCCCATTTTCCCGATGAAGCCGACGATTGAGTTCGGGATTCAAGATGGATAGCGAGAGGACGCCTACGTGGAGCTAAGGAAGTGGTTATCCGGATCTACAAAGGTTGTAGCTTCTGATCTTTAGTTAAATTGTTAACTAGATTCGTTTTTCGCCTAGATTTCTAGTCAATGATCCGTATTAGGGTTTCTCGGCACCCATAAAATTTGAAATTGGCATGGTTGATACCTTGTGAGACCTCTATAGTGTTCCTAGAAACCTTTCACTGGTATCACAGCCTAGCTAGAGCCTTAGGTGAAGTCTAGACGACGTTTGAAACCCGAACGAACCCGAAACCCTAAAACCCAAGTGCTCTCTGGACTTTTTCTAAAATCTGGGATTTTTCCAGATTAAAAATTGCTAAAAAATTCAGCAGGGAAATATATGAATTACGGTGCAAAAAATACTTGATGAACAGTCTACAGTGCGGCGGAACCGCGGCCTAAGCCTGCTTAGGCGGCGGTTCCGCGGCAACTTTATTGAATTATCATATATTGTTTGCACAGTAACTGATATCTTCTGGTGTTGGATTTTATGGGAATTTTTAATATTTATTCAAGAGTTGAATTTTCTGGGGTTGTTTTGGGGATTCGGTGTTTCGATCGGGGTATCAGATTTTGTCTATATGGCTTTCCGGATAAATTTTAGAATATGTTAAAAAGTTCGACCGGATATAAATACCCAACTTTTCCCCTGTCGGGAAATTTCCAAGTGTTGGATTTTTCCGTAGTTTAACGACGTTCTAAGTAGTGCAAGTAACGCAATGGACCCTCTAGAAGACAACAAACCTTAACTCGATTATGTGACCGTCTTGAACTGCCCTTTGAACCTTCGGGTTTGGGGCAGTACGGCATGCCACATGTGAGGCGTTGGCTTGACCCTTCTACGGCTGGACCGTTGGTACTGAGGCACGAACTGAATGTTGTTAGACTTATTTCATGTGTTGAGCTGTATCGGGAAAACTTGGGTATTCGACTGTTCGATCGGAAAGTTTAACATTTTCTGTTTATCTGGAATGTGATACAATAATTGGAATTCACAAACAGTTATGAGATAACTAAATGAATGTTATAAATCTAACGGTTTAGTTTCACTTGATATTGAAAAGAGTTTTCGATAATGAGACTAAAATGCGGGGTTTATAACTGTTAGGCATGTGATGTCTAAGTATTTCATTTGATTAGGCATGTGATGTCTAAAGAGATTGCGGATTCCAACTGTTGTAGTTTTACACTTTCTTTTCTGTGACTGTAAGTGTAGTATGTTCATATCGCCGGTTTCGTTGCTATACGTCAACGACAATTGGGGTATGCATACTTACTTACGTTGATGACATGTGATGTTATGTGTTGCTGGATATGTTATATTGGATCGTCGTGTTTGAATAGCCGGGGGTTTTTATGTGAGATGAGTGTTTTTCATTTTCATTCATGTAAAAACTTGTATGTAATATTCTTTTTATTTGGGGCACTTCCAGGTAGCGGAAGTTGTCACCTTTTGTATATTATTTACTTTTCCGCATTAGGATAGACCCAGGAGGGGAGCACAAGTAACCGGGTTCTGGGGTCCAGTGGGAGACCAACTCGAGGAGTCGAGTACGGGTCTCCTAACCCTAGAATTGGCAGGGTTGCTTGCCGCTCTCGTAGGGGTCTAGGGGTGTGGGATTGGCTATTCATCACGACCGTGGAATCCGTGTTTTATACTGGCTCGTATTGAAAACACGGACGTCCTAGTATATCCAATATTTCATATGTTTCTTCTGCTGCGATATCTGTGATGTGATCATGTGATGTTCTGTGATGGATACAGTATGTAGTATATATGATATATTATATAGACGTTACTTATGTTTTACACCCGCACTAGCCCTGCCCCGCTCTGCCGTTAGTTACCTAACCTAACGGTGCACGAGGGGACATCGAGGCGAATGCGGATGGCATAAGTGTACGTTGTATTTATCTGTGATGTTTAGGTACTTAAATGATGGGACTTCATTAATATGATTAATGAAAGAAAGGAAACCTAAGATGTTGTAGAATCAAATTTTAAACAAAACAGGTAGCTACAGTTCTTGCTTTGCATAGCGGTATATATAATATACCCCGCACCTTATTCGATGAGGAAAGGACCGAGATCCCTTCACCGGGAGTGACTCCTTTAGCAATAACTGGCAGATGCTACACACTCGGTTTGACTTTTGATTGCTTCTATAATTTCTGCTTTGCACAGTGATATATATGATATATCCCGCACCTCATTCGACGAGGAAAGGGCCGACGATCCCTTCACCGGGAGTGACCCCTTTAGCAAAACTAGAAAAGCCTCAAAATCACTCCATTTTCAAAACTTCATTTGATTCTACAACGATATCAAGTTCATTACGCAATAGGTTTTCAGAAAAACCTGGCGTAGCCCTCCGTCATTTCAGATAAGAACTGTTTAGTATTCGTGCTGCGTTTGTTGGCCTTTGTCAAGGCGTAGTGTGCGGTAGCTGAATAGTGCTTATCTGCTTGTGCATGTGATGTAGATTGTTTCAGGGTAGTCGTACGACCTTGTTGGCCTTTGTCAAGGGCCGTGCGGGTGGGTTTGATTCAATCAAGAAATGACGGGTTGAACTTGACTAGCATCCTGTGATTTGTTGGCCTTTGTCAAGGTCATAGGACACTAGGGGCAATATATTATCGGGAATTTCAAGTGTTGAAATTTGCAATGAGATTGCATACCTTCTATGAGATAGTTGGATCCCGATACCCACTGCGAGTAAGAGTTACTCCTGGGAGAGTTTTGCACATTGCAATTAGCCGATCAAGTAGGTGTCTAGAAAGGTGTTAACGAGGTTACGCCTCTGGGAAAACGAGGTTTACATTAATTAGGTTCGTGCGAAAGCACGGGGGACCTCCTTCAAAGTACCGACACTGGCCTGGCCGAAAGATTGGCGAACTTGTAGTGTGTAATTAATCCCGGCTAGTCTTTCCTTTTAGGGTTTGAAGGAAGATTTGATAAAAACCAGTGGGAGCCATCCTGATTAGATAAGATAATAACCAATCTGATCTTGCACGAGCATACGCTAAAGTGTTTTCTTCTCTCTCTCTCCAGGTAGCGACCATTTCATGCCCTAATGAAGATAATAATATGGATGTATTGACCGAACCCGCATGTTATACTGTGCTGGGGAACGTTGGTTCCGTTCTTTCTTATAAGAGTTATAGGAATGAACAGGATATAGGGGAATACCAGGATTCCCATACCACCCGAATGAAGAAAGTACATGTTGATGCATTTTCTTCGGGTGTGTTCGTTACAGAGAACTGTTTCTCCATTTGCTCTACGTCCTGGGTATTAAATACCGGGTCAGGATCCCATATATGTAATCAGTTACATGGGCTTAGGAAAGGTAGAGAACTTGGAGAAGGTGATAAAGACATTAGAGTTGGAAATGGTGCAATTGTTGCAGCTAAGACTGTCGGGGAATATCACCTTATATTACCAACTGGTAATACATTGGTTCTGAACGAATGTTATTACATGCCGAACCTGATATGCAACATTATATCGATTTCTTTGTTGAGTAAAGAGGGATATAATTTTGTATTACAGGACAAAATTATGAACATTTTCCGTAACCAAAAGTTGGTTGGATCAGGCACGTTGTGCAATGGCATTTATGTTCTAAATCAATCAACAGTTCTGAGCATAACAAACACACACAAGAGGAAGAGTTCAGAAATGAACGAATCCTTCTTGTGGCATTGTAGACTGGGTCACATCAATGCGACACGACTAGCTAAGTTGCATAAAGATGGATATTTAAATCCGTTTGAATTTTCATCTTATGACACTTGCCAGTCATGTCTCAAAGGCAAGATGACCAAAACTCCGTTTACGGGACACGGAGAGAGAGTTACCGAACTCTTGGGACTTATACATAGTGATTTATGCGGTCCCTTGTCTACACATGCCAGGGATGGTTCTTCGTACTTCATTACATTCACTGACGATCTCTCTAGATTCGGGTATGTGTTCCTGATGAAACACAAATCAGAAGCTTTTGAGAAATTTAGAGAATATAAACAAGAAGTTGAGAACCAAACGGGAAAAAGTATTAAAATCCTACGATCTGATCGAGGAGGTGAATACTTGAGCAATGAATTCCTGGACTTCCTAAAAGAGAATGGTATTCTCTCTCAGCTTACTCCTCCTTATACACCACAGCACAACGGTGTATCGGAGCGGAGAAATCGCACCCTATTAGATATGGTGCGCTCTATGATGAGTACAGCTGAGTTACCTATTTCCTTCTGGGGTTATGCGCTGGAGACAGCAGCATACCTATTGAATCAAGTTCCATCTAAATCTGTACCTACCACACCATATGAGATATGGAGTGGGAAGAGACCATGTCTTAAACGAGTTAAGATATGGGGTTGCCCGGCCTATGTCAAAAGGCAAAATCCGGACAAACTCGAGGCACGGTCAGTTTTATGCAAGTTTATGGGATATCCCAAACATTCACATGGATATCTTTTCTACCATACAGAGGAACAAAAAGTGTTTGTTTCTCGACATGCCACCTTTTTGGAAAAGGAATTTCTTGCAAAAGAAATTAGTGGCGATAAGGTAGAACTGGAAGAAATTCCGGCTACACAAACTCAAACTGAAGATTTAGTGGAACCAGAGGATTCAGTAGCTCCCGACGAACCTCAGCCTCTCCGCCGATCTAGTAGGGTTCCTCGCCAACCTGAGAGATACTACGGTTTTCTCATGGATGGTGGCAGCGAGGATTGCATCATGGAGGATGATGACCCAACTAGCTTCGAGCAGGCCATCACGAGTAAGGAATCGGTGAAATGGCTGGATGATATGCGGTCCGAGATGGAATCCATGTACTCCAACAAAGTATGGACTTTGGACGTTGCTCCTGAAGGGGTAAAACCCATTGGGAGCAAGTGGATCTTCAAGAAGAAACTTGGTGTAGATGGGAAAGTGGAGACTTTCAAAGCTAGACTTGTTGCAAAAGGTTTTCGTCAAAGACCGGGTGTGGACTATGACGAAACCTTTTCTCCAGTGGCTATGCTTAAATCCATCCGGATCATGCTTGCCATCGCTGCATATCATGATTACGAAATCTGGCAAATGGATGATAAGACCGCCTTTCTAAATGGTGATTTAGAAGAGTGTGTGTACATGACTCAGCCAGAGGGCTTCATAGATAGTGGGAGCAGCGGGAAGGTGTGCAAGCTGCTTAAATCCATTTATGGATTAAAGCAAGCGTCGTGGAGTTGGAACATCTGCTTTGACGTCGTTATCAAAGAGTTTGATTTCGTCAAAAACCCAGATGAACCTTGTATCTACAAGAAGGTGGCAGAGAGTAAGGTTGTCTTCCTCGTATTGTACGTGGACGACATACTCTTGATAGGAAATGATATTCCTATGCTGCAATCGGTCAAGCTCTTCTTATCACAAAGATTCTCGATGAAAGATCTTGGTGATGCCTCATGCATATTGGGAATTAGGATCTATAGAGATAGATCCAAAAGGATATTGGGATTGTCCCAATCCAGGTACATTGACACCATACTAAAGAGGTTTAGTATGGAAGAATCCAAGCGTGGGAACTTGCCCACGATCTCTGGAGTCACTCTCTCCAAAGAGATGTCTCCCAAGACTGATTTGGAGAGAGCTCGCATGCAAGGGATACCCTATGCTTCGGCTGTAGGCTCTATCATGTACGCGATGCTGTGTACCAGACACGATGTAGCATACTCACTAAGTGTAGTGAGCAGGTATCAAGCTGATCCTGGAGAGAGTCACTGGACAGCTGTGAAGAGCATTCTCAAGTACTTGCGAAGGACTAAGGAGATGCTCTTGGTGTATGGTAACGGAGAACTCCAAGTGGAGTCCTTTACCGATTCGAGCTTCCAGAGTGATAAGGACGACTCTAAGTCGCTGTCGGGCTTTGTCTTTACCCTTTACGGAGGGGCGGTTAGCTGGAAGAGTTCCAAGCAGGAAACCGTGGCAGACTCGACGATGGAGGCTGAATACATCGCTGCCAACGATGCTGCTAAAGAGGCTGTCTGGATCAAGAAGTTCATTACTGAACTTGGAGTGGTTCCATCCATTGAACATCCAATACCTTTGTATTGCGATAACAATGGAGCGGTGGCTTTGGCCAAGGAACCTAGGTCCCATCAGCGATCCAGGCATATTCTGAGGTGGTATCACCTGATCCGGGAGATAGTTGATCGCCGGGAGATCGAGGTCAGGAGAGTTGACACGAAGAACAACACGGCGGATCCACTCACGAAGGCCATTCCCCAGATACAGTTTGAGAGACTCTTCAGGATGCTCGGTATGCGAAACTACAGCATCTGGCCCTAGTGCAAGTGGGAGATTGTTAGTTGTATGTATGCCCTAGAGGCCAGTATTGTACAGATGATGTATATTATATTGGATGCTTGGACATATATAGAGATGTCTTTCTTGCTCGATATGATAGTATGCTATCTGGTTACTCTTTATCTTAACATGTACACTTGTCTCTTTAAACTGTCTTATAGTTACATGTTGGTAAAGCCCTTAGGATGTGTACTTGACTACCTGGACTATGATGCAGATCATACTAGTGGGGACATGGTAGTCTACAAGTACATCCTTCAAGGTCCCTAGTCGTGGGTGTATCGAGACAGGGCATCGATATACCAGTGTAGACTAGCGTATACGCTTCTCGACCCATGAGATGGGCGATGGATGATCCCATATCCATTGGTGTTTGACATCAGAGATGGTGTACGGGTGCTCAGTGGAGACTGGGTACACTGGACGGACTCGCCGAGAACTCCCAGATCATATTATACCTCACGTCAGATGGCAGTTCTCAGGTGACACTTGTGCAGGTTAGTCTGTAGACCCGAGATCGTCATAGAGTCTTGTGTGATTCCAACTGTGCTTTGATCTCCACCTTACCACGTCCATGAGGGCATGCAAAACGGTGGTCTTTGGGTACAGTCCCGAGTCACATGGAGGCAATGAGCGATAGGAGGGGTTTCGTCTCTCCCGGTATTGGGGGTTGATGTTGCACAGTGCTCGATTGGCCGTAACAGGGAAGTCCCTGGCCAGGGCTGATCAGAGATTTGCTGGTAAGTGTTACCAGTAGTTTCTTGACCCGTTATGAGCCTCACATCGGCACGACTTATCGGTTATTGGGGTCTGACGTTTACCACCCCTAGACTTGATATGCGACATATCAGACGAACAGACCGGACTGTACGGTAAGTGTTACTGGTTGGATTCACAGGAGTGTGAGCGGGCTAGCTTGTCGATCTTCTGATCGCTCAATACCCGGATGGCCATTACGTTTAGCAGACCGCTTGCGGCTTGTGGGTGCTTGATATGATCATCATCTGCTACCGGCGTATTGACGAGTCTTTAGAGTCCTACACAGAGGTTTCCTGGCTCAAGCGAAACGAAATAGGAGCGCATATGAGATATGTGCGGGACCGAGAATAATGCGTGTATGTGATACCGCATTTCATTCTCGCGATGAATGTTTCGATTGGTTATATGCGATATAACCTAGTTATCGAATCGTAGATTGATTCGATAAGTCGATACATTGGATACTAGTCGGTTATGTGCGACATGACCGGATCATTGAATCAAGTGTTGATTTAATGATTTAATGTATAATTATATATTTGATATATTACTTTGCATTAACTAGTATTGGTTCACTTTAAATGTATTTTCTCATTTGATGTGCTAGAAGTATATGTGATATACTTTTATGCACATAGTTGTATCATGTTTGATGATACTTGATCATGTGGTTAAGTGTAAAGGATTAAACCATGGTTAAAGGATAATTAGGGTTTTGCTTTTTCATTTATTTATTTGTTTATTAATATGGAAATGATTTAGATAAGAATGGTGGCTTTATTTGTTTTTAGTTGAAGCTTGATGAAGCTTTGACTTCTTTACCATTCTTGTCTTCATGCTTAACCCTAACCCATCCAAGTAACCATGGTCTATTCTCTACACTCTACCCTAGTTAGTTTATGATAAGTATTCATTTTATTATTCATTTAACTCAACACTTATCATAATTCTAGCTTCATCTTCTTCTTCTTCTTCTAGATAGAAAGCTTGATGCCATCAATGGCAACTTGAGATCTAATGTGAGAAATCCAATTCTAAAGTGAACCCACCTCCTATTTCTTCACCCTCTACCTCTTGCCAAGTTGTTTTGGGTGTTTTCTTCACAAGTTTCATAAATTTGTGAAGTCGGAGCTTGAACTTGTGATGCCTCGACGTAGATCATCTTCGGCACGAAGCCGACGACCTAGTCCGCCCATTTTCCCGATGAAGCCGACGATTGAGTTCGGGATTCAAGATGGACAGCGAGAGGACGCCTAGGTGGAGCTAAGGAAGTGGATATCCGGATCTACAAAGGTTGTAGCTTCTGATCTTTAGTTAAATTTTTAACTAGATTCGTTTTTCGCCTAGATTTCTAGTCAATGATCCGTATTAGGGTTTCTCGGCACCCATAAAATTTGAAATTGGCATGGTTGATGCCTTGTAAGACCTCTATAGTGTGCCTAGGAACATTTCAGAGTCATGTACACGCACTCTTCTAAATCACCGTTTAGAAAGGCGGTCTTAACATCCATTTGCCAGATTTCGTAATCATGATACGCAGCGATGGCAAGAATGATCCGGATGGATTTAAGCATAGCCACTGGAGAAAAGGTTTTGTCATAGTCCACTCCTGGTCTTTGACGAAAACCCTTTGCAACAAGTCTAGCTTTGAAAGTCTCCACTTTCCCATCTACACCAAGTTTTTTCTTGAAGATCCACTTGCTCCCAATGGTTTTTACCCCTTCAGGAGCATCTTCCAAATTCCATACTTTGTTGGTGTACATGGATTCCATCTCGGACCGCATAGCATCGAGCCATTTCACTGAGTCCCCACTCGTGATGGCCTGCTTGAAGCTAGTTGGGTCATCATCCTCCATGATGCAATCCTCGCTCCCACCATCCATGAGAAAACCGTAGTATCTCTCAGGTTGGCGAGGAACCCTACTAGATCGGCGGAGTGGCTGGAGTTCATTGGGAACTACGGAATCCTCTGGTTCCACCAGATTTTCTGTTGTAGCTTTTGTTGCTGGAACCTCTTCCAGTTCTACCTCATGAACACTAATCTCTTTTTCAAGAAATTCCTTTTCTAAAAAGATGGCATGCCGAGAAACAAACACTCTTTGTTCCTCTAGGTGGTAGAAGATATACCCTTGTGAATTCTTGGGATATCCTATAAATTTGCATAGAACAGACCGTGCCTCGAGTTTATCCGGATTTTGTCGTTTGACATAGGCAGGACAACCCCATATCTTAACATAGTTAAGACATGGTCTCTTCCCTTTCCATATCTCATATGGAGTAGTAGGTACAGATTTGGTAGGGACCATATTCAATAGATGTATGGCTGTTTCAAGCGCATACCCCTAGAAGGAAATAGGCAACTCAGCTGTGCTCATCATGGAGCGCACCATATCTAATAGGGTGCGGTTCCTCCGTTCTGATACACCATTGTGCTGTGGTTTATATGGAGGAGTCAGCTGAGAGAGAATCCCATTCTCTTTTAGGAAGTCCAGGAATTCACTGCTCAAGTATTCACCTTCTCGATCAGATCGAAGGATTTTAATACTTTTTCCGGTTTGGTTCTCGACTTCTTGTTTATATTCTCTAAATTTCTCAAAAGCTTCAGACTTATGTCTTATCAAGAACACATGTCCGTATGTTGAGAGATCGTCTGTGAATGTAATGAAGTACGAAGAACCATCCCTGGCATGTGTAGACATGGGACCGCATACATCACTATGTATCAGTCCCAAGAGTTCGGTAACTCTTTCTCCGTGTCCCGTAAACGGAGTTTTGGTCATCTTGCCTTTGAGACATGACTGTCAAGTGTCATAAGATGAAAATTCGAACTGTTTCAAATATCCATCCTTATGCAACTTAGCCAGTCGTGCCGCATTGATGTGACCCAGTCTACAATGCCACAGGAATGATTCGTTTAGTTCTAAACTCTTCCTCTTGTATGTGTTTGTCATGCTCAGAACTGTTGATTGATTTAGATCATAAATGCCATTGAACAACGTGCCTGATCCAACCAGCTTTTGGTTACGGAAAATGTTCATAACATTATCCTGTAATACAAAATTATATCCCTCTTTACTCAACAAAGAAACCGATATAATGTTGCATATCAGGTTCGGCATGTAATAGCATTCGTTCAGAACCAATATATTACCAGTTGGTAATGCAAGGTGATATTCCCCGACAGTCTTAGCTGCAACAATTGCACCATTTCCTACTCTAATGTCTTTATCACCTTCTCCAAGTTCTCTACCTTTCCTGAGCCCATGTAACTGATTACATATATGGGATCCTGACCCTGTATCTAAAACCCAGGACGTAGGGCAAATGGAGAAACAGTTCTCTGTAACGAACACACCCGAAGAAAATGCATCAACATGTACTTTCTTTATTCGGGTGGCATGGGAATCCTGGTATTCCCCTATATCCTGTTCAGTCCTATAACTCTTATAAGAAAACACGGAACCAACGTTCCCCAGCACAGTATAACATTCGGGTTCGGTCAATACATCCATATTATTATCTTGATTAAGGCATGACATGGTCGCTACCTGGAGAGAGAGGGGAGAAAAACACTTTAGCGTATGCTCTTGCAAGATCATATTGGTTATTATCTTATCTAATCAGGATGGCTCCCACTGGTTTTTATCAAATCTTCCTTCAAACCCTAAAAGGAAAGACTAGCCGGAATTAATTACACCTTACAACTTCGCCGATCTTTCAGCCAGGCCAGTGTCGGTACTTTGAGGGAGGTTCCCCGTGCTTTCGCACGGACCTAATTAAAGTAAACCTTATTTTCCCAGAGGCGTAACCCCATTGACACCTTTCTAGACATCTACTTGATGAGTTAATTGTAATGTGTAAAACTCTCCCAGGAGTAACTCTTACTCGCAGTGGGTATCGGGATCCAACTATCTCATAGAAGGTATGCAATCTCATTGCAAATTTCTGTTGGAGATAGTGCCCTCAGAGTCAATTATTGGATCACAGGAACGTGATTGCAATGATTGAGGGAGGACCTATCCCGGTAGGACAGTCTTACTCGAGATGATAGTATGCTATCTGGTTTACCTTTATCATCGTGTACTGCTTTAGGTGACGTGACAAGTCGCTATTGCACGTTGATAGAGCCCCTAGGATTCTTGCTTGACTGCCAGCAGTATGAGGGCGATCATATAAGTGAGAGCAGGAGTATATAAGCGCATCCTTAAAAGGTCCCTAGTCGTGGGAGTTTCGAGACAGGGCATCGATACTCCAGAGTAGACTAGTGTATACAGTCGAGACCCCGACGAGGGGCGGTGGCCGGTCTCACAGGCCACTGGTGTCCGTTGGTTCACCTAAGATGTATACAGGTGCTCATTGGGTTATGAGTACACCGGACAGGACTCGCCAGGAACATGCTAGTTGGTCTTATACCTGACGTCAGATAGCAGTTCCCGGTGACATGTGTACAGGTTAGTTCATCGACCTGGGGATCGTCATTTGTCTCGTGTGAGTTCCCACTGTGCTTTGATTACTACCCTACCACGGCTCAAAGGAGTCGTGCAAACAGGTTTTAGTTGGGTACAGTCCCGAGCCACGTGGAGGCAGTGAGCGGATCTTCAGGGGTTCGTCTCTCCCGGTATTGGGGGTGAGGTCGCGCTGTGTCTAGGAGAGCCATTACATGAAGTCCTTGGCTAAGGCAGGAGATTTACTGGTAGGTATTCCAGTAGTATCTCAGGGTGTTCTGGGCTACACTCCGACACGACTTGTACCGCTTTTGGGGGTCTGACTTTTACCAACCCCCTAGGCCCGACATACGATGCTCATAGACGAACGGACCGGACTGTACGGATATTGTCACTGACAGGCTCAGTAGGGTGTCAGGATGAGTTCGCTCATCGACGTCCCTTTTGGTCAATAGCTGGTGGCCCGTTACGTATTGTCTTATACCTCTGACGTGCTAGTGGTTAAATCCACAGCCATAGTATTGACGAGTCTTTAGAGTCCACCACACTTTCAGTTACTCAAGCTTTCGGGCGAAACGCTGTAGAGGCCGTATGGAGATATGGCAGGGTCCGATCAGATACGTGCGGTATTGCATGGATCAGGATCGGACAGTTTTGTACTAGTGGCCATATAGTTATATGGCAGGGTTCGATCTGATACGTGCGGTATTGCACGGATCAGGATCGGACGAACATTACTAGCCGGCTTTGGTTTAAGCCGGATCCTAGTTTAGTACAGTGTAGATTTTGTCTCATTGCATTTGTATCCGGACGGAATACAGATGCGAGTGTGTATGCACAGTATCGGGGTTTTCCTGTAATTTATTACGGGACCAGTTTTCTGGGGTTGCCAGTTTGCATTCCGTTCCGGCCGGTTTTCCTTTGTTCTTTCCCGGCCGGACTTTTCCGATGGAGGGGGTTATTTGCAAGTTTGCAAATAACATTTGTGGAGGGGCTTTCTTGCATATGGATTTATTATGATACCATTCTTTTCTTTTCCACCATCACTTGCTTTAATGAGAGGGTATGGGTTGATTAAGGGTTTGATTTGATACTTTCCTTTTTTGATGGGGTCACCTCTTCTCATCTCCTACACTCACCTCCCTCTTGTGATATATTTTGTTTCCCTCCACCATTTCCTAGTGAGATTTTTTTGGCCGGCCACAATTTCATGAGGAGAGGAAAAAAGAGAGAGGATCATTTCATTTGGATGAAGGAAAATTTGTTCATCTCATTTTCATGCTACAAAATTCTAGCTCCACTTTGAAGTTCATTTCATAACCTCATTCCTCCATCAAAGCAACATAACCCCAAAGAGACAAAGCACTACACTTCCTACAGCACATCTTGGGCATGTCGACTTGCCGGCTTCATGCCCGAGTTGCCTCGGTATTGAGGCGGGAGCCCGTAAAAGAAACAGGCGATGTGGTGCCCTTCCGGCAAGGATGCGACAACCGGAGTTTCCGCGGGAGATCGGGACGACTACGAGAAGACCGGAGGACTCGGATCACTCGGTATATCTCTTCCCTATCTTGTTAGTTAGCTAGGACAAGTTTAATGGCCCGATCCGGGGTTTAGTGCGCGGTGGTGCCGGTTTGCTAAGTTCGCAAAATTAAAGTTTATCACCGTTTCCGCATTTGGCCGTCGGATTGACGACCGGGGCGCCGCCGTGCACTTACAGTGGTATCAGAGCCTCGCCATTAACTTCGTTTAGCTTCGTTTGATGTGTTTTGCATTTTCGATCGACCAAAATTCCAAAATCCACATTTTCACTCACATCAGTTTTTTGTCGAATTTTTTCTGGCTCTAAAAATTTTTCAGGTTGTAGAAAACTGATGTACAAGAAATTCTAAGACTTCTGTAAAATTCGATACAGTGAATCGACCACTGAAGCACGGAACCGCGGCCAAAACCCCCCTTGGGCCGCGGTTCCGCCGCTCATTGGTGTCCTCGCTGCATTAATTTTTTCCAGTGGGCTTCTGGGATAATTTTAGGGGTTTTGGAATATTAATATTGGGCCCAGATTTTCTGTGAGTGCTACAGTATTGCTTGGGGGCCCACTTGTTAATTTTTTGATTGATCGGATATTTTAAACACATTATTTCACAGTATTTACATTATATCTGCGACCGTGAATGTCACTCGATCGGTAAATCCAGTCTAACTGCTATAGCCCGGTTAGACGGATTTGCGAACGTGACTTTCACGTTGATGTTTTGTGTATTTGCTGTGTTGTTGCGGATCGGTCGTGGGGGATAGCCTGGCTGCAATGCTAGTACAGTTTTGTTGTATTATGTACATTTGATATTGCGGGGCGAGCGTCCGACATGTGGACTGCCGTCACTGCCTGTTTGTATTATTCTTTTGGGGCACGACCTGGTTGCGGTCGATGTACCCGTTGTATGTATATTTTACTTTCTGTACTAGGATTGCCCCGCGGTGGGGTGCATGAATAGCCGGGTTCTGGAGGGCAACAAGCCCGCATCTCATGGCATTGGGACGGAGGGGGCTTCGCTCTAGAATTGGCGGGCTATTCGCCGCACTCGTAGGGGGTACAGGTTGACCCAGGAGGGGTGCCCAAGTTACCGGATTCCGTGAAGTGCTGGGTGGTCCATTCACGGTGCTGAAGGGGGCTGCCTCGCTTCAGGTTTTGGCGGGTGACTTGCCGCGCCCGTAGGGGTCTAGGATTTCATTGCACAGGCTATCCACACGACCAGGGGAACGTCGGGTTTCAGTAGTGGCTCTGTGAAACCCGGGGATCCCAGATATCTGTATTGTTCTGTGATGCTGTACATTTCTGTGATGTTGCATTTTATTCACGCCTTGAGCGAATATAATATATTGGTATATATATTAGTAGATGTTGTATATGTTTTTCATCCGCGCTAGTCCAGTCCCCGCTCTGCCGTTAGTTAGCTAACCTAACGGGTGATGACGGGACCCAGTGGCGAATGCGGATGGCATATACGTACGTCAGTATATTTTCGTTCTTTGTGGTGTGATCAATTGATGGGACTGCGTTGATTCGGATCAATGCAAGTTAAACAAACCTAATCTGATGTTGTTGGAACACTTTTCAAAAAGCTGTTATTGCAAGGACGTTCACTTTTGTTTTGCATCGTGGTATTCATTTGGAATATCCTGCTCCTCAGTCGACGAGGCAAGGGCCGAGATCCCTTCACCGGGAGTGACCCCTTGGACAGAAGTTTGCGTCAGCGCATTAACTTCACTATAGCCGATTACTTTTGCTTTGCATCATGGTATTCATTTGAAATATCCTGCACCCCATTCTACGGGGAAAGAGCCGAGATCCTTTCACCGGGAGTGACCTCTTTAGTAAAGGTTTTCATCACTATATTTTCTAAAAAGCTATCCGTTCCTTCAACGATATCAAGTTCATTACGTTAAAGGTTTTCGCCAGAAACCATTCGTAGCCCTCCGTCATTTCATATGGATAGTCAATAGTATTCAAGCTGTGTTTGTTGGCCATAGTCAAGGCACAGTGTTTGGTAACTATTGGGTGTTCATATGTAGCATAGATAGATGCGTTCGTTTGGGACAGTCGTATAGCCTTGTTGGCCCTAGTCAAGGGCTTGTACGGGTGGGTTCAAATTAACCTGAACAATGACGGGTAGAACTTAACATGTGACTTATGATTTGTTGGCCTTAGTCAAGGTCATAAGAGCATGGGGTATAAAAATCACATCGGGAGTTTCAAAAGAACTGAAACTTGCCAGATATGCGCATACCTTCTGGAGTGTGGTACCGTGAGAGGATTCCGTCACGTTATCATGCGATGAGAGTTGGATCCCGATTCCCACTGATGAGTTGGTTTACTCCTCGGATGACCCCGACTAATTCTTCTTTCAGGTTTGGAGGAGAATTTGAGGTACAGTAGGAGGTTTCCAGATTAGATAAAGTGATAACCATTCTGATCTAGGTTAGAGTGCACGCTGAGTGTTTCTTTTCTCTCTCTCTCTGGCAGCGACCATTGACCCAACCCTAAGACTATGACTCAGTGACCAAGTTGACCGAACCTTCTTTACACCGGCTTTTAGATTGTCAGAGTTGCAGACCTCATTGCCACTCCTACTTTTACCCTTTTCTCCAGGACACCCCGTATTACTGCGAATGTCCACTTCCTTTGGACAAAGCCATTGTATGGTTAGATACGAACTCGAAGGAATTCGAGGATGGTTTCCGGTTCTGGAGAAAACGGATAGGATTATTCAGTTGTCTTTTCCTTTTTGCCTCCTCTCAAGTTACGAGTACTCCTTAGTTTAGGAGATAGTACACCTATTACGCAAATTGGATAGTTTTCTTCCAAACCTTAGGCTGGTGCCGACCGGTAGGGAATGAAGAAAACCAATTAGCATAACGATGGTGTGCAGAAGGTATTAAGATTAAGACAAAGCAAGGGATTAGTAAGAGGGCAAAGTAAATTGCGACTGATATTCACAACCAAACCAAGTATTTCTTCGCCAATCCTAAATCACCTTTGTATTTCTCCAGGACACTCCGTATCACTACAAAGATCCACAGTTTATTGGATACTCCATCGTATGGTTATATACGAACTCGAAAGGAACTTGTTCCCAGTTTGGGGATGGATTCTGGTCCAGGAGAAATAGGAATAAGGTTTATTCGGTTGTCTTTTATCTTCACCTTCTCTCGCATTGCGAGTGCTCCTAGAGTTAGGACAGTACACCCATTATGCTTATTGGATAGTCTTCTTCCAAACCTTAGGCTGGTGCCGAACGGTAGGGAAGGAAGAAAACCATTTGGCCTAACGGGTGTGCAGAAGGTAACGACTAAAGACATATAAAGGGATTTGGAGAGGTGGCAAAGAATTATGCGGTTATAGTTGTGAATCTGGATAATGGTAGAGGCATTACTAGGAATACCAGGATACCCCATCGAAACATTTTAATGTTTCAGTTCAACTGTGTACTGTTAAAAGAAAACTGATTTCCCGATTGGACACTTGCTCCAGAGTATGTATTTACCAGGTTTGATTCTCACATCTGTATGGTTTTACAGATGGTGAGTGGGAGTAAGTTATTGGGAATAGGGTAATCATCCTCATTATATCGGGATTCGTTGTAATCGGTGATATTTGAGGAGATCATCTGGGCTGTTTGCCGGTCGGCAAATATTTGGTTTTGAATATCCGCTTTTATGCACCAATTTCAAATTGATATATCTGTACGTCTATTTTCATAGAGTGAGATATACCTTTCTGAAATTATGTCTACGACATTTACCTATATCAGTGGATGGTTAGGTAGGGAGCATTAAACAGCGGTGTAATTCTTCTTAACCATAAGTACAATTTTCAACCTACGACACACAGTGAAAGAGTTGTTAGACTCAGCGGACTTATACAGAGTATTGTATGTTGTCCAGTGTCCATTACGACAGAGGGGTTGGTCCTCATACTATATTCTGTTTACTTTTAACTTCTCTAGTTCTTAGACATGTGTTTCGTAGAAACACAGGGTCTGAGTTTAGAGGAGTTATAGGTATTTGAATAGAGTAGAGAACCAGGTGTAGCAAGTATCGGGATTCTTCAAAGTGATCGAAGATGTAGATACTTGTGTATGGTATTCAGTTGATAGTAATGATAAAGAGAACTTGCTTCTTTTTCAGGTTACTCATAATTGGAAGAATTCCTAAGTTGAGTAACGCTGATAGGCCTCTCTCCATTTAGTTGACATGCACTGGAGATAGCTGCATGATTTGAATCTGGTTCAATTAAATCAGTGCCTCTGGTTCTATATTGGATATAGTACAGTTCATATCTTAACATTGTTAAGATACGGGGAGTTGTCCGGCTTATGATTAAAACCAGACTCTGGATAACTCAAGGCACGTTTCTGTAATGGTTGTTTGTGGGTTGACCCAGGCTATGACGAGGGTTAATTTTCTACCATAAGAAAGATCAATAGTGATATTGTTCTTGACTCGCCACAGTTTTAATAAAAATGGATTTTTCAGAAAACAGTAGTGGGAGTATGGTAGAACTGGAAGTGATTCCAGAACCGCAAACGATTACTGAAGATTTGATAAGGAACCTAAAGATTCAATCTGTTTTGACATTCCATTGGCCACTCCGCAGATAAGGTGGGTAACTTCAGGCACCCGAGAGGTACTCCGGTAGCCTCAAGGACGGTGACAGGGAAGTTCTTGTTTACCCACACTTTCCATTGTTGTTGTTCCAGACTGCGAGACCCGGCAGGAGGATGAGTATAGCGTCGTTCTAAACTAGCTTTAGAAGTGCACATCTATATGACTCTGCCAGAGGGTTTTCGTAGTCAGTGGGAGCAGCGGAATCATTGGTGGACATCAGGCTTATGTCTATTTATAGACTAAAGCAGATATAGCGGAGTTAGATCATCTGTTTCTGATGTGACAGTCATAGGTTTGACGTCATCAGAATAGGGGATGGATCTGTTGAGAAGGTAGTAGGAAGTGATATTCCTATACTGCGATCGGTTATATTTTGGTCGTCACACAGTGGTTTCTCCACATGGGACTTGGACATTATATCAGACATACTGGTTACTAGATCTATGGTTTTAGATCTAGATTTGGGTGGTTTCCCAATCAGGGTACTTTGACAGCATTCTAAGAGTATTTAGAATGGACGACTCCTGGCATGGTGGTGTACCTGCAGGTAATGGAGTCACCCTCTCTAAAGGTGTCTTATAGACTAAAGTAGAGAGGGATGTGCATGATTGGCAGATCACTTGCTTAGGCAATTGAGTCAATCATGAGATGTCAAGTTCCACACCAGATGTTGTTCTTGCACTAGATGCAATAAGTTGATATTGATCCAATCCTGGAGGAACAGTCGGAAGCAGTTTTAGAACATAAGTGAATGTTCTAGGGATATGATAACGGCTGCCTCCTTTAGGAGACGGTTATCACTCCAGGCTTCCAAGGTGACATGGACGACAAGGAGGTTGTCAGAGTTATAGTTTTCCTTCTGACGAGGGGCGGTATTTTGGACAGGTGGTCCAAGGAAATACTGAGGGTGGCATGGCGCAGGATACTGATTAAGTTCAGTTGACGATACAGTCTAAGAAGTTTGGATTTGGAGTTCATTTATGAGCTCGGTCCCATCAGACATCCAGACATTCTAAGACAGGTATTGCTCATTTCGGGAGATGTCTTTCTCCGCGAACTTGAGATATAGAGAGACATAGAAAGAAACATCTCAGCGGATCCACTCACTGAGTCTATTCCTCGAACGCAATAGTTTCGCAAACAGGCTTTGTGCGACTGACTAGTAGAGGAGTTGGGTGTTCGGTATCACACGGGCTGTGAGTATGCGACATCGCAATAATTAGCCTTGAGTGCAAGTGGGAGATTGTTGGAGATAGTGCCCTCAGAGTCAATTATTGGATCACAGGCACGTGATTGCAATGATTGAGGGAGGACCTATCCCGGTAGGACAGTTTTACTCGAGATGATAGTATGCTATCTGGTTTACCTTTATCATCGTATACTGCTTTAGGTGACCTGACAAGTCGCTATTGCACGTTGATAGAGCCCCTAGGATTCTTGCTTGACTGCCAGCAGTATGAGGGCGATCATATAAGTGAGAGCTGGAGTCTATAAGCGCATCCTTAAAAGGTCCCTAGTCGTGGGAGTTTCGAGACAGGGCATCGATACTCCAGAGTAGACTAGTGTATACAGTCGAGACCCCGACGAGGGGCGGTGGCCGGTCTCACAGGCCACTGGTGTCCGTTGGTTCACCTAAGATGTATACAGGTGCTCATTGGGTTATGAGTACACCGGACAAGACTCGCCAGGAACATGCTAGTTGGTCTTATACCTGACGTCAGATAGCAGTTCCCGGTGACATGTGTACAGGTTAGTTCATCGACCTGGGGATCGTCATTTGTCTCGTGTGAGTTCCCACTGTGCTTTGATTACTGCCCTACCACGGCTCAAAGGAGTCGTGCAAACAGGTTTTAGTTGGGTACAGTCCCGAGCCACGTAGAGGCAGTGAGCGGATCTTCAGGGTTCGTCTCTCCCGGTATTGGGGGTGAGGTCGCGCAGTGTCTAGGAGAGCCATTACACGAAGTCCTTGGCCAAGGCAGGAGATTTACTGGTAGGTATTCCAGTAGTATCTCAGGGTGTTCTGGGCTACACTCCGACACGACTTGTACCGCTTTTGGGGGTCTGACTTTTACCAACCCCCTAGGCCCGACATGCGATGCTCATAGACGAACGGACCGGACTGTACGGATATTGTCACTGACAGGCTCAGTAGGGTGTCAGGATGAGTTCGCTCATCGACGTCCCTTTTGGTCAATAGCTGGTGGCCCGTTACGTATTGGCTTATACCTCTGACGTGCTAGTGGTTAAATCCACAGCCATAGTATTGATGAGTCTTTAGAGTCCACCACACTTTCAGTTACTCAAGCTTTCGGGCGAAACGCTGTAGAGGCCGTATGGAGATATGGCAGGGTCCGATCAGATACGTGCGGTATTGCACGGATCAGGATCGGACAGTTTTGTACTAGTGGCCATATAGTTATATGGCAGGGTTCGATCTGATACGTGCGGTATTGCACGGATCAGGATCGGACGAACATTACTAGCCGGCTTTGGTTTAAGCCGGATCCTAGTTTAGTACAGTGTAGATTTTGTCTCATTGCATTTGTATCCGGACGAAATACAGATGCGAGTGTGTATGCACAGTATCGGGGTTTTCCTGTAATTTATTACGGGACCAGTTTTCTGGAGTTGCCAGTTTGCATTCCGTTCCGGCCGGTTTTCCTTTGTTCTTTCCCGGCCGGAATTTTCCGATGGAGGGGGTTATTTGCAAGTTTGCAAATAACATTTGTGGAGGGGTTTTCTTTCATATGGATTTATTATGATACCATTCTTTTCTTTTCCACCATCACTTGCTTTAATGAGAGGGTATGGGTTGATTAAGGGTTTGATTTGATACTTTCCTTTTTTGATGGGGTCACCTCTTCTCATCTCCTACACTCACCTCCCTCTTGTGATATATTTTGTTTCCCTCCACCATTTCCTAGTGAGATTTTTTTGGCCGGCCACAATTTCATGAGGAGAGGAAAAATGAGAGAGGATCATTTCATTTGGATGAAGGAAAATTTGTTCATCTCATTTTCATGCTACAAAATTCTAGCTCCACTTTGAAGTTCATTTCACAACCTCATTCCTCCATCAAAGCAACATAACCCCAAAGAGACAAAGTACTACACTTCCTACAGCACATCTTGGGCATGTCGACTTGCCGGCTTCATGCCCGAGTTGCCTCGGTATTGAGGCGGGAGCCCGTAAAAGAAACAGGCGATGTGGTGCCCTTCCGGCAAGGATGCGACAACCGGAGTTTCCGCGGGAGATCGGGACGACGACGAGAAGTCCGGAGGACTCGGATCACTCGGTATATCTCTTCCCTATCTTGTTAGTTAGCTAGGACAAGTTTAATGGCCCGATTCGGGGTTTAGTGCGCGGTGGTGCCAGTTTGCTAAGTTCGCAAAATTAAAGTTTATCACCGTTTCCGCATTTGGCCGTCGGATTGACGACCGGGGCGCCGCCGTGCACTTACAATTTCAACACTTGAAATTCCCGATAATGCTTTTGCCCCTAGCGTGCTATGACCTTGACGAAAGCCAACAAACCACAGCCCGCTAGTGAAGTTCAACCCGTACATTTCTTGACTGAATTAAACCTACCCGCACGACCCTTGACGAAAGCCAACAAAGCCGTACGACTACCCTAATCCAGTCGCATCATATGCAGCAGATAAGCAGCACATAGCTGTAACATTTTAAAAATAATTAAATAAATAATTAAATGAATAAAAGTGTCTAAGTGAATTTTAGGATTTTCGGTAAAGTAAAATGTATTTTTCGTAAAACCAAACCGTGATTGTTTTTCACTACAAATTTAAAAATATCTATTTTAATTATGAAATTACTAGTAAATAGTGTTTATTTAGCCACTTATAAATTTTTGGTTTAATAAAATATTTTTCCTAAATTAATTATTTTAAATATTAACATAAGCTTTATTTTTACACTAAATTAGTGTAAATTACAAATTTAAATGGTTTTAATTTATAAAAATTAACCATGGCATATTAGAATTTAGTGTGTATCATGCAAAATTTATTTGCAAATTTTTCCTTGTTTCTAGATCTTTCTTGAGTTATTTTAGAAAAGAATTAAAAGAAAATGAATAAAGCATGAAAAGACATTAAGATGATGACATTTTGGAGAAGTTTCTACACCATTTCTCATGTGTTTCTCCCTCTTCCCCTTATTGTGGCCGGCCTCCCCATCACCATGGCTGCCCCCCCCCCCATTTTCCACCTCATTTTTTATTCAAAAATCATCAAAAATACTACAAAAATCCAATTTAAATTCCACAAAAACCTAATTATTTCATACCCTTTATTCTCTACTCTTCTCTACATGGATTTTGGAGTGGGAAAGCATGTATTTTTGAGGCTCATTTTCAATTTTGGACATGAGGTTGTGGAGGTATAAATCCTTCTCTTTTGTTTTATTTCTATTAGATATTTCTTTTAAAGCATAATTAAATTAATTAGATTAATTCTTGTTGCAAATTCTAAAATTCAAGTTAGGGTTTGAAAATTCAAGAGGTGGTTTTTGTTAATTAATTAGGGTTATAATAGCTAGTTTAACATCTTTTAGAGTGGAAAATTCTTGCATGGTGGTGGTATAATAAATTGTTGATCGAAATTGTTTAATTTAAACTATTTAGCTAACTAGATTTTTTCTAAAATGTGTTGTGGGTAAAATAAAATTCTTATTAAGGGTGTTATCATTAGATGGTAATTTTAGTGAGAATATTAGCATATTAATTGAATGAAAAACCTAGTTTGATCACTAGATTATTTTGATAATTGGAAAAATAGTAATAAAATGCTATTATTTTGTAAACTAGATTTTAGGAATTTCTAAATAAATGTGATTAAAAATATAATTATAGTTTCATTACATCATTATCATCATAAATTGTGGTTTAAATAATTAATTTATGCAAAATCATGTTTTGAGGTGGAATTGTGGTATTTTGCTTGGAAAATGTTAAAATTGTTAAAAGTTGCAAACTAGAAATTTCAAATAAATGCAAAATTTTGTAATAAAAATATAGTAATGGTTTGTATAGTCTAGTAATGCTATTTAATGAGTTTTATGACCATTGGTTTCATTTAAATGTCAAGTTTCGATGAAAAACGGTAAATTGGCATTTTCTGGTTTTTCGAAAACGGACGATTTGATCGATTTTAGTGTTTCGATGAATTTGATCATGTTTTACAATATAAGTAATGTGTTTTAAAACTACAAGTTGTTTGATGATGTTATCTCGATCCATCGGAGTTTGTACGCCGATATCGAGCGGTATTTGGTTCTTTTGCATGGACGGGACATAGGTTTTAACCTGTGCTTGCTCTTCGTATCGTTTGACTTTTGTATGTGATTCGGTTTACGATGCTATTTATATGTTTGCATCTAGGTACCCCACGTGGACTGCGGGCGATGAAGAGGAGGATAGCGACACTGTCTTCGGCAGACATGGACCAGGTGAGTAGATGCATATCTACGGGGGGAAGTCGGGTGGATGTCGTTTAGCACCCCCGCAACGTAGAATAGGAATAGTACTTATTGATATTAGGAAACCAGACGTGACCCTAGTAGGACCCTAGTATTGACCCTAGGCTGGACTAGACCGATTTAGGAAAACTATATCAGAGGATGAGTACCTTGGAAGAGGTTCGTAGGTTTCAGATAGAAACACACCAGCGCACACACTGAAAATCAACATGGGGTACGTGTATATATATAGAACTAGGTATAGGTATATACATATATATACAACACATATAAGTGATTCAGTGATGTGATATGATATCCGAGGTATGATGAAATAGTATAACTGGGCTTGATGCCGTGATTTTTGACTATACAGTCGTAGTAAAGTGTTAGCGGATCATTAGGGAATGAGATAATGAACTTGAATATATAAATTACAAAGAGTGGTGGTGATATTGATGTACATGGGACGCTAGAATAGTACTCGGACAGTAACTTGTGACTGATTACGATATGATATATGTATAACTTGATTTCGACATTATATTGGTGTGACCTGATGCCGATATCATATGAGTATGACTTAATCACAATATGATACATACGACATTATACGAATGAGGAGACACCTAGGAGATACTTGACCGTACCCCGACATTGGGATGCCGTACGATGGATTTTACCGTACGAGGCTTAGATTTGATGATTGATCCGCACTCTTGATTCAAGGAAGCCGTACTACGTACGTGACGCTGTTGAGGCGGGATCGCCGACTATTAGAGATATTGATTCAGATCTTAGGTAGACTCTTATTTCTATTGACTAGTTCTTAGGTTTAGTTTTCCTTAGGAGGTTAGATGGACACTAGGTTAGGTTCGAGTCATATAGTGGTAGTAGTATTAGTATATTAAATGAGTAGGTAATATACATTCGTCTTTACTTTCACACTGTAATCATAATGTTGCATGTTCATACATATGTTGCTATAAATAGTATAAACCTTACCTGTTAGGACACCAGCACCATTACCGATGATGCACATATTCCACGCACACTTATTTGCCGGCTCACACACATCATCATCGGTAATTGCTATGTCACGTACACTTTAGATCATTTTATCTTTTATTGATAGAATCAGTTAATAACTAAACCGATGTAGTATTGTGATCACTCTCTGATGTTAAGTATAAGACATGACATTCATTACTTAGACATTCATGCATTCATATTTTCGTGTTATCATGCAGTATTATGGGCATATGCCGACACTTATCATATAGTACTCATGATTTTGAGATTTGGATTTCTATGAGATTTCTGGATTTTTGGGGAAAACCGCAAAAATATATAAAAACTTCTCTCTCTCTCCTCTTCTCTTTTTTTTAAAATAAGATGCGGTTTTCTCGTGATGTATGTGTCGTCCACCATGAGTATTTCATGTTTTCTGATGGATTTCGAGACCCGATTCGACGAGTGGATGAACCGTCTCGGGTACATGGTGGGCCCGGTATGGTACCCTGGGGCAAGAAGATCGAGTTGTAGACGATGAGCCTGGCAGGGGAAGGCTACCTACCGGTGATGTCTGGCGCGGCGGATATCCGGAGGATACCGACCGTTGTCGTGGGATTTGATGATATGGGCCGATCCGGACTGACGGAGCCCGACATATTGATACTTGAGGTTACATGTGTTGTGTCGATGCTTGACACGGATTTCCATGGATTTCATTGTTGAGATTTCAGATGCTTATACACACTTTACTATGATAACGGCTAAAGGTTCTCATACATATATATCTGGATTTCAGGATTTGTGACTTTACATTCATGGTGCATGCATTTCATTTCATATGACTTAGTACTATATGAGGCACTGACACGACACGGAGTATTTGCACTTACACGTAGTATTACCCTGCTATTACTAGATGTTTGGGATATAGTAGTGTATTATTATGACCTAGGATAGCGTCGTGCATTCGATTTCTTTTCGTAGATGTCTTCTACTCACGAGTTGGCAACTCACCCCCGTTGTGCCAAATTCTTTACAGGTTCGATGTACAGGTTTCCCGTGGCAGCTTGTTGGCACATCTTTTCTTCAGGGCGATTGGCACGGTAGGTTGGTTCACTTGTATCCGAACCACCATTGTACTTTTATTCATTCATTTGTATCTAGTAAGCTCCATCAACCATATTTGTATTACTTGATAAGTTATTGGACCAGTCTTTTACTTCGACCTTAGAGTCGCGCCTGTATTATTCTGATCTGGTGGTTTTGCTTTCTTTTGAGTTTTGAGCCTCGCCCTCTGGCGTTGTATATTATTGTGCTTGTTGTGGTTGTTTCCGCCTGTTGGCGTTGATGCTAGCACCCGTTTGGGGATGCTTTTTATTGTTTATTCATATTATACTTGTTGTACCTGTTTGGGGGCCAGTTTTTACAGAGGAGACTCTGCCGAAATTTTTGGTAAAATTTGCTGATGTTTTTTTTTTACTTGTTTTCTTTTCTTTTCTTCTTTTTCTTCTTTTATGGTTTAGATCTCTGGGCTTCGGCTTACTTAGGTCACGTGGCGCCTCTAGACGCTTCGTAATCTAAGTGCCGGTCACGTTCCGTACTTTCGGATCGTGACAAAGTTGGTATCAGAGCACTAGGTTTAACCTTGTATAAGTCTAGGTGACCCTTGGTTGATGGAGTAGGCGAGTTAGGTAGAGTAACGTACCGTGGGTATGGTCCGCGGCATACTTACGATACGCTACTCTGCTTAAGGAGCCCTAGGATTTACATTGTTTGCAACGTATTTCATTCTTTTCTTTGATCTATCTTCGTTAATGTCGGATGGTGGTTTCTGTTACCACGGGCAGAGGGAGATGCGGCTCGAATGCAGTAACCATTAGAGTATTGGTTATTCTTGAGGACTGAAGCATTGCTTAGCGTGCGTACGAAGGGTATTCACATGCCGTCCGGATGAAGTTAAAGGGTTCGAACGATTATCAGAAAACCATTTCCCAAGTTTAAAGTATTCGGAAGAACATGCAGGTATTTCGATGGACCCTCTAGAAGAATGAAACCCTAACTCGACATAATGACCACGAGAACGCCCTTGAACCTTAGGGTTTACGGCAGTTCCGCTGTGCCATTAGTGAGGCTTGGGTTTGCCCTTCTACAGCTGGATCATCGATGCTGGGGTATGTACCGGATATTTTTAAACTGTACTTGTGTGTTGAGCTCTCGAGGAATTATGGGATTTTGATGGATCGATCGAAAAGTTTAATGTAGTCCGGATATCAAGTGAAGGGATCGACTATGTGGGAGACTCTAGATATGAGTATTGCCGTTGGTAGCGCAGTCAGCACACCTATGAAAGAACGAGTTCGAAGCGGTCGACATCAGAGGAAAGAGGCGCACATTGACGATAGTATTTACGATTGTGATTAGTGATTTGAATTTCCTATTTTCGTTGATTGGATTTTTGTATTTTGAGGACTTGTTCTACGATTGGTATTTCCTGTGTGTACCTTCATTCTATCTGTGTTTCTTATGTCAGTTGTATTGATGTGGTTTAGTACGCACCCAGTACACTTGATTTGGTTTTATATATTTTTTTGAGATTTTTGATTTGATTTCGTGCATAGGGGTTACACGTGATTTTGACATATGTTTCGACCTAATTTTCATGCATTTTTGTGCTGTGATTTCGATTTTGATATTCAATGTATGTTTTCGTGCTCCATGTGCACCTGATTAGGATTCTTGCGCATACTTGGCGCACTTGATGCGATTTTGTGCACACCAGATGCACTAAATCGGGGTTTTGTGCTGATTAGATGCACCTGATAGTGAGTCGTGCACGCCCGTTGCACTTGACAGATATTTTTGGTGCACACCTGTTGCACTTAGTTTTGTTTTGTGGGTATTCATGGTTTCTGCATTTGGTTTCGATTTCAGTGCGCACCGGACGCACATGACATTTTATTGATGTGATTGGGATTGATTTTAGTTTGAGCAGTATGTTTTCATGATCATTATTATTTGAGTTAGTAACCAGGCGGGACGTGTATGTTAAATAAAAGATATATATGTAGCTATATTTTTAAAAAAAATTAAACGTCCGCTACTTAGACCGTGACACGTGCATTGCACGGCGATTTTCAAGAAGGGGTTTTTGTATGCTGCTTTATTATGATGATTCGGCGATTTTACTAGGATGCGAACTATATATAAGTTATAGATTGATGTATATTATGATGGTTTTCACATTGGGTTATGACATTTCATTATCGCCATAACTCCGATGATTGCGTCATGCTTGACGGAGTTGATTTTCGTTATGTATTAATGATTTCGGAGCCCCGACGATTTGAGTATTTTGCTAAATGTTTTAGTATTTGGAAGGGGAGTGTTAATTTAAATTCGCGGACCGAATTTCTTAAAGGGGGGAAGATTGTAACATTTTAAAAATAATTAAATAAATAATTAAATGAATAAAAGTGTTTAAGTGAATTTTAGGATTTTCGGTAAAGTAAAATGTATTTTTCGTAAAACCAAACCATGATTGTTTTTCACTATAAATTTAAAAATATCTTTTTTAATTATGAAATTACTAGTAAATAGTGTTTATTTAGCCACTTATAAATTTTTGGTTTAATAAAATATTTTTCCTAAATTAATTATTTTAAATATTAACATAAGCTTTATTTTTACACTAAATTAGTGTAAATTACAAATTTAAATGGTTTTAATTTGTAAAAATGAACCATGGCATATTAGAATTTAGTGTGTATCATGAAAAATTTATTTGCAAATTTTTCCTTGTTTCTAGATCTTTCTTGAGTTATTTTAGAAAAGAATTAAAAGAAAATGAATAAAGCATGAAAAGACATTAAGATGATGACATTTTGGAGAAGTTTCTACACCATTTCTCATGTGTTTCTCCCTCTTCCCCTTATTGTGGCCGGCCTCCCCATCACCATGGCTGCCCCCCCCCCCATTTTCCACCTCATTTTTTATTCAAAAATCATCAAAAATACTACAAAAATCCAACTTAAATTCCACAAAAACCTAATTATTTCATACCCTTTATTCTCTACTCTTCTCTACAAGGATTTTGGAGTGGGAAAGCATGTATTTTTGAGGCTCATTTTCAATTTTGGACATGAGGTTGTGGAGGTATAAATCCTTCTCTTTTGTTTTATTTCTATTAGATATTTCTTTTAAAGCATAATTAGATTAATTAGATTAATTCTTGTTGCAAATTCTAAAATTCAAGTTAGGGTTTGAAAATTCAAGAGGTGGTTTTTGTTAATTAATTAGGGTTATAATAGCTAGTTTAACATCTTTTAGAGTGGAAAATTCTTGCATGGTGGTGGTATAATAAATTGTTGATCGAAATTGTTTAATTTAAACTATTTAGCTAACTAGATTTTTTCTAAAATGTGTTGTGGGTAAAATAAAATTCTTTTTAAGGGTGTTATCATTAGATGGAAATTTTAGTGAGAATATTAGCATATTAATTGAATGAAAAACCTAGTTTGATCACTAGATTATTTTGATAATTGGAAAAATAGTAATAAAATGCTATTATTTTGTAAACTAGATTTTAGGAATTTCTAAATAAATATGATTAAAAATATAATTATAGTTTCATTACATCATTATCATCATAAATTGTGGTATAAGTGATTAATTTATGCAAAATCATGTTTTGAGGTGGAATTGTGGTATTTTGCTTGGAAAATGTTAAAATTGTTAAAAGTTGCAAACTAGAAATTTCAAATAAATGCAAAATTGTGTAATAAAAATATAGTAATGGTTTGTATAGTCTAGTAATGCTGTTTAATGAGTTTTATGACCATTGGTTTCATTTAAATGTCAAGTTTCGATGAAAAACGGTAAATTGGCATTTTCGGGTTTTTCGAAAACGGACGATTTGATCGATTTTAGTGTTTCGATGAATTTGATCATGTTTTACAATATAAGTAATGTTTTTTAAAACTACAAGTTGTTTGATGATGTTATCTCGATCCATCGGAGTTTGTACGCCGATATCGAGCGGTATTTGGTTCTTTTGCGTGGACGGGACATAAGTTTTAACCTGTGCTTGCTCTTCGTATCGTTTGACTTTTGTATGTGATTCGGTTTACGATGCTATTTATATGTTTGCATCTAGGTACCCTCACGTGGACTGCGGGCGATGAAGAGGAGGATGGCGACACTGTCTTCGGCAGACATGGACCAGGTGAGTAGATGCATATCTATGGGGGGAAGTCGGGTGGATGGCGTTTAGCACCCCCGCAACGTAGAATAGGAATAGTACTTATTGACATTAGGAAACCAGACGTGACCCTAGTAGGACCCTAGTATTGACCCTAGGCTGGACTCGACCGATTTAGGAAAACTATATCAGAGGATGAGTACCTTGGAAGAGGTTCGTAGGTTTCAGATAGAAACACACCAGCGCACATACTGAAAATCGACATGGGGTACGTGTATATATATAGAACTAGGTATAGGTATATACATATATATACAACACATATAGGTGATTCAGTGATGTGATATGATATCCGAGGTATGATGAAATAGTATAACTGGGCTTGATGCCGTGATTTTTGACTATACAGTCGTAGTAAAGTGTTAGCGGATCATTAGGGAATGAGATAATGAACTTGAATATATAAATTACAAAGAGTGGTGGTGATATTGATGTACATGGGACGCTAGAATAGTACTCGGACTGTAACTTGTGACTGATTACGATATGATATATGTATAACTTGATTTCGACATTATATTGGTGTGACCTGATGCCGATATCATATGAGTATGACTTAATCACAATATGATACATACGACATTATACGAATGAGGAGACACCAAGGAGATACTTGACCGTACCCCGACATTGGGATGCCGTACGATGGATTTTACCGTACGAGGCTTAGATTTGATGATTGATCCGCACTCTTGATTCAAGGAAGCCGTACTACGTACATGACGTTGTTGAGGCGGGATCGCCGACTATTAGAGATATTGATTCAGACCTTAGGTAGACTCTTATTTCTATTGACTAGTTCTTAGGTTTAGTTTTCCTTAGGAGGTTAGATTAACACTAGCTTAGGTTCGAGTCATATAGTGGTAGTAGTATTAGTATATTAAATGAGTTGGTAATATACATTCGTCTTTACTTTCACACTGTAATCATAATGTTGCATGTTCATATATATGTTGCTATAAATAGTATAAACCTTACCTGTTAGGACACCAGCACCATTACCGATGATGCGCATATTCCACGCACACTTATTTGCCGGCTCACACACATCATCATCGGTAATTGCTATGTTACGTACACTTTAGATCATATTATCTTTTATTGATAGAATCAGTTAACAACTAAACCGATGTAGTATTGTGATCACTCTCTGATGTTAAGTATAAGACATGACATTCATTACTTAGACATTCATGCATTCATATTTTCGTGTTATCATGCAGTATTACGGGCATATGCCGACACTTATCATATAGTACTCATGATTTTGAGATTTGGATTTCTATGAGATTTCTGGATTTTTGGGGAAAACCGCAAAAATATATAAAAACTTCTCTCTCTCTCCTCTTCTCTTTTTTTTAAAATAAGATGCGGTTTTCTCGTGATGTATGTGTCGTCCACCATGAGTATTTCATGTTTTCTGATGGATTTCGAGACCCGATTCGAGGAGTGGATGAACCGTCTCGGGTACATGGTGGGCCCGGTATGGTACCCCGGGGCAAGAAGATCGAATTGTAGACGATGAGCCTGGCAGGGGAAGGCTACCTACCGGTGATGTCTGGCGCGGCGGATATCCGGAGGATACCGACCGTTGTCGTGGGATTTGATGATATGGGCCGATCCGGACTGACGGAGCCCGACATATTGATACTTGAGGTTACATGTGTTGTGTCGATGCTTGACACGGATTTCCATGGATTTCATTGTTGAGATTTCAGATGCTTATACACACTTTACTATGATAACGGCTAAAGGTTCTCATACATATATATCTGGATTTCAGGATTTGTGACTTTACATTCATGGTGCATGCATTTCATTTCATATGACTTAGTACTATATGAGGCACTGACACGACACGGAGTATTTGCACTTACACGTAGTATTACCCTGCTATTACTAGATGTTTGGGATATAGTAGTGTATTATTATGACCTAGGATAGCGTCGTGCATTCGATTTCTTTTCGTAGATGTCTTCTACTCACGAGTTGGCAACTCACCCCCGTTGTGCCAAATTCTTTACAGGTTCGATGTACAGGTTTCCCGTGGCAGCTTGTTGGCACATCTTTTCTTCAGGGCGATTGGCACGGTAGGTTGGTTCACTTGTATCCGAACCGCCATTGTACTTTTATTCATTCATTTGTATCTAGTAAGCTCCATCAACCATATTTGTATTACTTGATAAGTTATTGGACCAGTCTTTTACTTCGACCTTAGAGTCGCGCCTGTATTATTCTGATCTGGTGGTTTTGCTTTCTTTTGAGTTTTGAGCCTCGCCCTCTGGCGTTGTATATTATTGTGCTTGTTGTGGTTGTTTCCGCCTGTTGGCGTTGATGCTAGCACCCGTTTGGGGATGCTTTTTATTGTTTATTCATATTATACTTGTTGTACCTGTTTGGGGGCCAGTTTTTACAGAGGAGACTCTGCCGAAATTTTTGGTAAAATTTGCTGATGTTTTTTTTTTACTTGTTTTCTTTTCTTTTCTTCTTTTTCTTCTTTTATGGTTTAGATCTCTGGGCTTCGGCTTACTTAGGTCACGTGGCGCCTCTAGACGCTTCGTAATCTAAGTGCCGGTCACGTTCCGTACTTTCGGATCGTGACAAAGTTGGTATCAGAGCACTAGGTTTAACCTTGTATAAGTCTAGGTGACCCTTGGTTGATGGAGTAGGCGAGTTAGGTAGAGTAACGTACCGTGGGTATGGTCCGCGGCATACTTACGATACGCTACTCTGCTTAAGGAGCCCTAGGATTTACATTGTTTGCAACGTATTTCATTCTTTTCTTTGATCTATCTTCATTAATGTCGGATGGTGGTTTCTGTTACCACGGGCAGAGGGAGATGCGGCTCGAATGTAGTAACCATTAGAGTATTGGTTATTCTTGAGGACTGAAGCATTGCTTAGCGTGCGTACGAAGGGTATTCACATGCCGTCCGGATGAAGTTAAAGGGTTCGAACGATTATCAGAAAACCATTTCCCAAGTTTAAAGTATTCGGAAGAACATGCAGGTATTTCGATGGACCCTCTAGAAGAATGAAACCCTAACTCGACATAATGACCACGAGAACGCCCTTGAACCTTAGGGTTTACGGCAGTTCCGCTGTGCCATTAGTGAGGCTTGGGTTTGCCCTTCTACAGCTGGATCATCGATGCTGGGGTATGTACCGGATATTTTTAAACTGTACTTGTGTGTTGAGCTCTCGAGGAATTATGGGATTTTGATGGATCGATCGAAAAGTTTAATGTAGTCCGGATATCAAGTGAAGGGATCGACTATGTGGGAGACTCTAGATATGAGTATTGCCGTTGGTAGCGCAGTCAGCACACCTATGAAAGAACGAGTTCGAAGCGGTCGACATCAGAGGAAAGAGGCGCACATTGACGATAGTATTTACGATTGTGATTAGTGATTTGAATTTCCTATTTTCGTTGATTGGATTTTTGTATTTTGAGGACTTGTTCTACGATTGGTATTTCCTGTGTGTACCTTCATTCTATCTGTGTTTCTTATGTCAGTTGTATTGATGTGGTTTAGTACCCACCCAGTACACTTGATTTGGTTTTATATATTTTTTTGAGATTTTTGATTTGATTTCGTGCATAGGGGTTACACGTGATTTTGACATATGTTTCGACCTAATTTTCATGCATTTTTGTGCTGTGATTTCGATTTTGATATTCAATGTATGTTTTCGTGCTCCATGTGCACCTGATTAGGATTCTTGCACATACTTGGCGCACTTGATGCGATTTTGTGCACACCAGATGCACTAAATCGGGGTTTTGTGCAGATTAGATGCACCTGATAGTGAGTCGTGCACGCCCGTTGCACTTGACAGATATTTTTGGTGCACACCTGTTGCACTTAGTTTTGTTTTGTGGGTATTCATGGTTTCTGCATTTGGTTTCGATTTCAGTGCGCACCGGACGCACATGACATTTTATTGATGTGATTGGGATTGATTTTAGTTTGAGCAGTATGTTTTCATGATCATTATTATTTGAGTTAGTAACCAGGCGGGACGTGTATGTTAAATAAAAGATATATATGTAGCTATATTTTTAAAAAAAATTAAACGTCCGCTACTTAGACCGTGACACGTGCATTGCACGGCGATTTTCAAGAAGGGGTTTTTGTATGCTGCTTTATTATGATGATTCGGCGATTTTACTAGGATGCGAACTATATATAAGTTATAGATTGATGTATATTATGATGGTTTTCACATTGGGTTATGACATTTCATTATCGCCATAACTCCGATGATTGCGTCATGCTTGACGGAGTTGATTTTCGTTATGTATTAATGATTTCGGAGCCCCGATGATTTGAGTATTTTGCTAAATGTTTTAGTATTTGGAAGGGGAGTGTTAATTTAAATTCGCGGACCGAATTTCTCAAAGGGGGGAAGATTGTAACATATTAAAAATAATTAAATAAATAATTAAATGAATAAAAGTGTTTAAGTGAATTTTAGGATTTTCGGTAAAGTAAAATGTATTTTTCGTAAAACCAAACCGTGATTGTTTTTCACTATAAATTTAAAAATATCTATTTTAATTATGAAATTACTAGTAAATAGTGTTTATTTAGCCACTTATAAATTTTTGGTTTAATAAAATATTTTTCCTAAATTAATTATTTTAAATATTAACATAAGCTTTATTTTTACACTAAATTAGTGTAAATTACAAATTTAAATGGTTTTAATTTGTAAAAATGAACCATGGCATATTAGAATTTAGTGTGTATCATGCAAAATTTATTTGCAAATTTTTCCTTGTTTCTAGATCTTTCTTGAGTTATTTTAGAAAAGAATTAAAAGAAAATGAATAAAGCATGAAAAGACATTAAGATGATGACATTTTGGAGAAGTTTCTACACCATTTCTCATGTGTTTCTCCCTCTTCCCCTTATTGTGGCCGGCCTCCCCATCACCATGGCTGCCCCCCCCCCCCCATTTTCCACCTCATTTTTTATTCAAAAATCATCAAAAATACTACAAAAATCCAATTTAAATTCCACAAAAACCTAATTATTTCATACCCTTTATTCTCTACTCTTCTCTACAAGGATTTTGGAGTGGGAAAGCATGTATTTTTGAGGCTCATTTTCAATTTTGGACATGAGATTGTGGAGGTATAAATCCTTCTCTTTTGTTTTATTTCTATTAGATATTTCTTTTAAAGCATAATTAGATTAATTAGATTAATTCTTGTTGCAAATTCTAAAATTCAAGTTAGGGTTTGAAAATTCAAGAGGTGGTTTTTGTTAATTAATTAGGGTTATAATAGCTAGTTTAACATCTTTTAGAGTGGAAAATTCTTGCATGGTGGTGGTATAATAAATTGTTGATCGAAATTGTTTAATTTAAACTATTTAGCTAACTAGATTTTTTCTAAAATGTGTTGTGGGTAAAATAAAATTCTTATTAAGGGTGTTATCATTAGATGGAAATTTTAGTGAGAATATTAGCATATTAATTGAATGAAAAACCTAGTTTGATCACTAGATTATTTTGATAATTGGAAAAATAGTAATAAAATGCTATTATTTTGTAAACTAGATTTTAGGAATTTCTAAATAAATATGATTAAAAATATAATTATAGTTTCATTACATCATTATCATCATAAATTGTGGTATAAGTGATTAATTTATGCAAAATCATGTTTTGAGGTGGAATTGTGGTATTTTGCTTGGAAAATGTTAAAATTGTTAAAAGTTGCAAGCTAGAAATTTCAAATAAATGCAAAATTGTGTAATAAAAATATAGTAATGGTTTGTATAGTCTAGTAATGCTGTTTAATGAGTTTTATGACCATTGGTTTCATTTAAATGTCAAGTTTCGATGAAAAACGGTAAATTGGCATTTTCGGGTTTTTCGAAAACGGACGATTTGATCGATTTTAGTGTTTCGATGAATTTGATCATGTTTTACAATATAAGTAATGTGTTTTAAAACTACAAGTTGTTTGATGATGTTATCTCGATCCATCGGAGTTTGTACGCCGATATCGAGCGGTATTTGGTTCTTTTGCGTGGACGGGACATAAGTTTTAACCTGTGCTTGCTCTTCGTATCGTTTGACTTTTGTATGTGATTCGGTTTACGATGCTATTTATATGTTTGCATCTAGGTACCCTCACGTGGACTGCGGGCGATGAAGAGGAGGATGGCGACACTGTCTTCGGCAGACATGGACCAGGTGAGTAGATGCATATCTATGGGGGGAAGTCGGGTGGATGGCGTTTAGCACCCCCGCAACGTAGAATAGGAATAGTACTTATTGACATTAGGAAACCAGACGTGACCCTAGTAGGACCCTAGTATTGACCCTAGGCTGGACTAGACCGATTTAGGAAAACTATATCAGAGGATGAGTACCTTGGAAGAGGTTCGTAGGTTTCAGATAGAAACACACCAGCGCACACACTGAAAATCGACATGGGGTACGTGTATATATATAGAACTAGGTATAGGTATATACATATATATACAACACATATAGGTGATTCAGTGATGTGATATGATATCCGAGGTATGATGAAATAGTATAACTGGGCTTGATGCCGTGATTTTTGACTATACAGTCGAGGTAAAGTGTTAGCGGATCATTAGGGAATGAGATAATGAACTTGAATATATAAATTACAAAGAGTGGTGGTGATATTGATGTACATGGGACGCTAGAATAGTACTCGGACTGTAACTTGTGACTGATTACGATATGATATATGTATAACTTGATTTCGACATTATATTGGTGTGACCTGATGCCGATATCATATGAGTATGACTTAATCACAATATGATACATACGACATTATACGAATGAGGAGACACCTAGGAGATACTTGACCGTACCCCGACATTGGGATGCCGTACGATGGATTTTACCGTACGAGGCTTAGATTTGATGATTGATCCGCACTCTTGATTCAAGGAAGCCGTACTACGTACATGACGTTGTTGAGGCGGGATCGCCGACTATTAGAGATATTGATTCAGACCTTAGGTAGACTCTTATTTCTATTGACTAGTTCTTAGGTTTAGTTTTCCTTAGGAGGTTAGATTGACACTAGCTTAGGTTCGAGTCATATAGTGGTAGTTGTATTAGTATATTAAATGAGTAGGTAATATACATTCGTCTTTACTTTCACACTGTAATCATAATGTTGCATGTTCATACATATGTTGCTATAAATAGTATAAACCTTACCTGTTAGGACACCAGCACCATTACCGATGATGCGCATATTCCACGCACACTTATTTGCCGGCTCACACACATCATCATCGGTAATTGCTATGTCACGTACACTTTAGATCATATTATCTTTTATTGATAGAATCAGTTAACAACTAAACCGATGTAGTATTGTGATCACTCTCTGATGTTAAGTATAAGACATGACATTCATTACTTAGACATTCATGCATTCATATTTTCGTGTTATCATGCAGTATTATGGGCATATGCCGACACTTATCATATAGTACTCATGATTTTGAGATTTGGATTTCTATGAGATTTCTGGATTTTTGGGGAAAACCGCAAAAATATATAAAAAACTTCTCTCTCTCTCCTCTTCTCTTTTTTTTAAAATAAGATGCGGTTTTCTCGTGATGTATGTGTCGTCCACAATGAGTATTTCATGTTTTCTGATGGATTTCGAGACCCGATTCGAGGAGTGGATGAACCGTCTCGGGTACATGGTGGGCCCGGTATGGTACCCCGGGGCAAGAAGATCGAGTTGTAGACGATGAGCCTGGCAGGGGAAGGCTACCTACCGGTGATGTCTGGCGCGGCGGATATCCGGAGGATACCGACCGTTGTCGTGGGATTTGATGATATGGGCCGATCCGGACTGACGGAGCCCGACATATTGATACTTGAGGTTACATGTGTTGTGTCGATGCTTGACACGGATTTCCATGGATTTCATTGTTGAGATTTCAGATGCTTATACACACTTTACTATGATAACGGCTAAAGGTTCTCATACATATATATCTGGATTTCAGGATTTGTGACTTTACATTCATGGTGCATGCATTTCATTTCATATGACTTAGTACTATATGAGGCACTGACACGACACGGAGTATTTGCACTTACACGTAGTATTACCCTGCTATTACTAGATGTTTGGGATATATTAGTGTATTATTATGACCTAGGATAGCGTCGTGCATTCTATTTCTTTTCGTAGATGTCTTCTACTCACGAGTTGGCAACGCACCCCCGTTGTGCCAAATTCTTTACAGGTTCGATATACAGGTTTCCCGTGGCAGCTTGTTGGCACATCTTTTCTTCAGGGCGATTGGCACGGTAGGTTGGTTCACTTATATCCGAACCACCATTGTACTTTTATTCATTCATTTGTATCTAGTAAGCTCCATCAACCATATTTGTATTACTTGATAAGTTATTGGACCAGTCTTTTACTTCGACCTTAGAGTCGCGCCTGTATTATTCTGATCTGGTGGTTTTGCTTTCTTTTGAGTTTTGAGCCTCGCCCTCTGGCGTTGTATATTATTGTGCCTGTTGTGGTTGTTTCCGCCTGTTGGCGTTGATGCTAGCACCCGTTTGGGGATGCTTTTTATTGTTTATTCATATTATACTTGTTGTACCCGTTTGGGGGCCAGTTTTTACAGAGGAGACTCTGCCGAAATTTTTGGTAAAATTTGCTGATGTTTTTTTTTTACTTGTTTTCTTTTCTTTTCTTCTTTTTCTTCTTTTATGGTTTAGATCTCTGGGCTTCGGCTTACTTAGGTCACGTGGCGCCTCTAGACGCTTCGTAATCTAAGTGCCGGTCACGTTCCGTACTTTCGGGTCGTGACAATAGCTACCGCACACTACACCTTGACGAAAGCCAACAAATGTAGCACGAATACTATATGCAACTTATCTGAAATGACGGAGGGCTACGACAGGTTTTTCTGAAAACCTATTGCGTAATGAACTTGATATTGTTGTAGAATCAAGTGAAGTTTTGAAATGGAGTGATTTTGAGGCTTTTCTTGTTTTGCTAAAGGGGTCACTCCCGGCGAAGGGATCATCGGCCCTTTTCTCGTCGAATGAGGTGCGGGATATATCATATATATCACTGTGCAAAGCAGAAACTATAGAAGCAATCAAAAGACAAACCGAGTGTGTAGCATCTGCCAGTTATTGCTAAAGGGGTCACTCCCGTTGAAGGGATCTTGGCCCTTTCCTCATCGAATAAGGTGCAGGGTATATCATATATACCGCTATGCATAGCAAAACTGTAGCTACCCTTTTTATTTTAAAAATTTTGATTCTACAACATCTTTTAGGTTTCTTTTTTTTCATTAATCACATTAATGAAGTCCCATCATTTAAGTCACCAAAACATCACAGATAAATACGACGTACACTTATGCCATCCGCATTCGCCTCGATGTCTCCTCGTGCACCGTTAGGTTAGGTAACTAACGGCAGAGCAGGGCAGGGCTAGTGCGGGTGTAAAACAAAAGTAACGTCTATATAATATATCATATATACTATATACTATATCCATCAGAACATATCAAATGATCATATCACAGATATCGCAGCTGAAACATAGATATAATGTGGGATATACTAGGACGTCTGTATTTAGTATTTAGCCAATAATAGAAAATACGAATTCCACAGTCGCGACGAATAGCCAAGCCCACACCCTGGACCCCTACGAGAGCGGCAAGCGACCCTACCAATTCTGGAGCTTAGGAGACCCGGTCTCGATTCCTCGAGATGGCCTCCTACTGAACCCCAGAACCCGGTCACCCGTGCTCCCTTCCTTAGGTCCATCCTAATGCGGAAAAGTAAATAATATACAACACAGGTGGCATCGACCTCAACCCGGAAGTTCCCCAAATAAAAGAATATTACATTACATTTGAATTTACATGAATGAAAATATAAAACTCTCATCTCACATAAAAAAAACCCGGCTATTCTATCGCGACAATCCTGCACATCATATCTCAGCAACATATAATATCCCATATCATCAACGTTAGTAAGTATGCATACACCGATTGTCGTCGACGTATAGCAACGACAATCGGTAAATACATACTACACTTACGGTCACAGAAAAGAAAGTGTAAAACTGCAATATTTGGAATCCACATTCTCTTTAGACATCGTAAATGTGAAGTATCACATACCTCGTATTTCATGTCTTATAATATGAATTCCACACATTGCATCACATTCCAGATAATTAGACAGTATTAAAGTTTTCGAACGAACGATCAAATACCCAAGATTCAGTAAAGCTCAACACTTGAGCGGAGTTCAAAAACCCGAAGTGTGACACAGTGGTAGTGGTCCAGCCGTAGAAGGGTTAAGCTAACGCCTCACATGTGGCACGCCGTACTGCCCCAAACCCTAAGGTTCAAAAGGCAGTTCAAGACGGTCACATAATCGAGTTAAGGTTTCTTGCCTTCTAGAGGGTCCACCACAAACAAACTTGTACGTATTTCCGAAAGCTTTTAAACCCCCTGAAAAGTGAGCAAATGATACTCGTTCAAACACTTCAATACTTTTTAATTTACCCAGAAAAGCAACGAAATTAAAATTCCGATTGAATCGACAAGTCCAAAACCATCTCCAGAAATTTTCAGCAGTAAATACAGATTAAAAATACTCTAAAAAATATACAAGCAGAACACAACATTACAGTATAAAATTTATGCAGTGATCGACTTGTACGGCCGCGGAACCGCGGCCTAAGCAAGCTTAGGCCGCGTTTCCGCGGCAAGATTAACTGTTCATTGCATAATTTTTACACCGTAATTCTTACATTTTCCTGCTGAATTTTTTACGTATTTTTAATTCTGAAAATAACCAGATTTTTAAAAAAGTCCAGAGAGCACCCAAAAACCCGTATTTTCGGTTCGATCGGAGTTTTAACTTCGTAAAGGTGTCGCCTAATGTTCTAGGTCGGCTCTGATACCAATGTTGGTCAGGCAGCCACCCCATCCAATGGGGTCGCCGTGGCACCAACGGGTCCCTCAGCAACTACTTTTTACGCATGCCCCCTCGCGAGGACTACAACACGCCGGAACACCTTCCGGTCTCGGGACACCCTGGGGGTAAGAGCCTATGCTTCGCCACACTTTCACACAGTGAAAACCCCCCATAGGTCGACATCCAATGCCTAGTAGCTCTGACACCAAAGTTGGGTTAGCCTAGCACCTCATGAAGGGTTTGGAAGCATTACATGAACCAAAGAATGCATTTTTAGGGTGCTAAACTAACAAGCATCGGATCGTTCCTAGAAAAATTAGGGTTTCAAATTTTTCACATCATCATATGAAAGAAATGCTAGGGTTTAGAGAGTACAACCTTTGTAGCTCCCTACGCTAGACTCCTCGGCTACTTGGGGTTTGAAAAAGCTCCGCTTGAACTCCTCGAAGTCACCGATGATCCACCCGGAGTCCGCTTTGTCCAAGCTTGCAACTTTATCCGATCAAGTGAACGAAATCAAACTAACACTCTAAACAAGTGGGCTAGACTTATGTAGATTGGTATTGGGGTTCTCTTTCTCACTTCAAAATCCAATCTTGATGAGTATATTGCTCACTACAAAGAACTAGAGAGCAAAATGAGAGAGGAAGAAGAAGATGATGGCAATATGAGAAGATGATAAGTTCAAGTCTAAAAAGATAATTGAAAATATATCAATATATATTTTCCTCTTCTCATATCAAACCATGGTTAGGATATTATTGAACTTGAGTTAGAAATACAAAGGGAAAAGTAACCCATGGTCAAATGGTGGGTGAGAATGATTAGGTCAAGAGAAGAGTGTAGAAACAAACCAATAATGACCATTTTTCTTTTTCCCTTTTGTTTTAAATCAAATGCAATTTAATCCATAAATAAAACCAAGGTGTGAGTCTTATATTGCCACCATTTTCATGTATATACAACCATGAAGGATGTATGTATGTATGTATGTGTATATGTACATCCATATGTGCATGAATCAATAAAGAAACTATACATGCATGCATACATCCATCATACTCAAGAAAGGATTTCAAGTGAGAAGCTAATGGTTAAATGATAAATCAACACTTGATTTATCAATCCGGCCATATCACATATGACCCATACCAAAAGCAAGCCGCCCGACCAATATACGGTATTCTATACGCGCATTTTAATCGGGTTCATGCGCATATCGCATACGCGCACCACAACGTTTCGCCTGGACTAGGAAACTCCATTGTGGGACTCTGAGACTCGTCAATACGCCGGCAGTGGGTGAGGATCATATCAAGTACCCCCAAGCCACAAGCGGTCAGCTAAACGTAACGGCCACCTGGGTATTGAGCGATCAGAAGAGAACAAGCGAACCTGCTACTACTCCGGTCGAGCCCACCGGCAACACTTCCCGTACAGTCCGGTCTCCTCGTCTGATATATCGCATATCAAGTCTAGGGGTGGTAAACGTCAGACCCCAATAACCGATAAGTCGTGCCGATGTGAGGCTCATAACGGGTCGAGAAACTACTGGTAACACTTACCAGCAAATCTCTGAATCAGCCCTGGCCAGGGACTTCCCTGTTACGGCCAATCGAGCACAGCACAACATCAACCCCCAATACAGGGAGAGACGAAACCCCTCCTATCGCTCATTGCCTCCTTGTGACTCAGGACTATACCAAAAAACCACCGTTTTGCACGCCCTTATGGACGTGGTAAGGTGGAGATCAAAGCACAGTGGGAATCATACAAGACTCTATGATGATCTCGGGTCTACAGACTAACCTGCACAAGTGTCACCTGAGAACTGCCATCTGACGTGAGGTATAATACCAACTGGGAGTTCTCGGCGAGTCCGTCCAGTGTACCCAGTCTCCACTGAGCACCCGTATACCATTTCTGATGTCAAACACCAATGGATATGGGATCATCCATCGCCCATCTCATGGGTCGAGAAGCGTATACGCTAGTCTACACTGGTATATCGATGCCCCGTCTCGATACACCCATGACTAGGGACCTTGAAGGATGTACTTATGGACTACCATGTCCCCACTAGTATGATCTGCATCATAGTCCAGGTAGTCAAGTACACATCCTAAGGGTTTTACCAATATGTAACTATAAGACAGTTTAAAGAGACTAGTATACATGTTAAGATAAAGAGCAACCAGATAGCATAATATCATACCGAGCAAGAAAGTCATCTCTATATATGTCCAAGCATCCAATATAATATACATCATCTGTACAATACTGGCCTCTAGGGCATACATACAACTAACATGGATCGCTGATGCGATCTAGGTTCCTTGGCCAAAGCCACCGCTCCATTTTTATCGCAATACAAAGGTATTGGATTCTCAATGGATGGAACCACTCCAAGTTCAGTGATGAACTTCTTGATCAAGACAGCCTCTTTGCCAGCATCGTTGGCGGCGATGTATTCAGCCTCCATCGTCGAGTCTGCCACAGTTTCCTGCTTGGAACTCTTCCAGCTAACCGCCCCTCCGTAAAGGGTAAAGACAAATCCCGGCTGCGACTTAGTGTCGTCCTTATCACTATGGAAGCTCGAATCGGTAAAGGACTCCACTTGGAGTTCTCCATTACCATACACCAAGAGCATCTCTTTAGTCCTTCGTAAGTACTTGAGAATGCTCTTCACAGCTGTCCAGTGATTCTCTCCAGGATCAGCTTGATACCTACTCACTACACTTAGTGAGTATGCTACATCGGGTCTGGTACACAGTATCGCGTACATGATAGAGCTTACAGCCGAAGCATAGGGTATCCCTTGCATGCGAGTTCTCTCCAAATCAGTCTTGGGAGACATCTCTTTAGAGAGAGTGACTCCAGAGATCGTGGGTAAGTTCCCACGCTTGGATTCTTCCATACTAAACCTTTTTAGTATGGTGTCAATGTACCTGGATTGGGACAATCCCAATATCCGTTTGGATCTATCTCTATAGATCCTAATTCCCAATATGCAGGAGGCATCACCAAGATCTTTCATCGAGAATATTTGTGACAAGAAGAGCTTGACCGATTGCATCTTAGGAATGTCATTTCCTATCAAGAGTATGTCATCCACGTACAATACGAGGAAGACTGCCTTACTCTCTGCCACCTTCTTTTAGATACAAGGTTCATCTACGTTTTTGACGAAATCAAACTTTTTGATAACGACGTCAAAGCAGATGCTCCAACTCCGCGACGCTTGCTTTAATCCATAAATGGATTTAAGCAGCTTGCACACCTTCCCGCTGCTCCCACTATCTACGAAGCCCTATGGCTGAGTCATGTACACGCACTCTTCTAAATCACCGTTTAGAAAGGCGGTCTTAACATCCATTTGCCAGATTTCATAGTCATGATATGCAGCGATGGCAAGCATGATCCGGATGGATTTAAGCATAGCCACTGGAGAAAAGGTCTCGTCATAGTCCACACCTGGTCTTTGACGAAAACCCTTTGCAACAAGTCTAGCTTTGAAAGTCTCCACTTTCTCAACTACACCAAGTTTTTTCTTGAAGAACCACTTGCTCCCAATGGGTTTTACAGCTTCAGGAGCATCCCGGATGGATTTAAGCATAGCCACTGGAGAAAAGGTCTCGTCATAGTCCACACCTGGTGTACATGGATTCCATCTCAGACCGCATTGCATCCAGCCATTTCACTGAGTCCCCACTCGTGATGGCCTGCTCGAAGCTAGTTGGGTCATCATCCTCCATGATGCAATCCTCGCTCCCACCATCCATGAGAAAACCGTAGTATCTCTCAGGTTGGCGAGGAACCCTACTAGATCGGCGGAGAGGCTGAGGTTCGTTAGGAACTACCGAATTCTCTGGTTCAACCAAATCTTCTGTCGTAGTCTTTATTGCTTGAACCTCTTCCAGTTCTACCTCCTTGCCACTAATCTCTTTTTCAAGAAATTTCTTTTCTAAAAAGGTGGCATGTCGAGGAACAAACACCTTTTGTTCCTCGGTGTGGTAGAAGATATACCCGCGCGAATGTTTGGGATATCCAATAAACTTACACAGAATGGACCTTGCCGCGAGTTTGTCCGGATTTTGCGTTTTTACATATGCCGGACAACCCCATATCTTAAGATAATTAAGACATGGTCTCTTTCCTTTCCATATCTCATATGGAGTGGTTGGCATGGATTTGGTGGGAACCATATTCAATAGGTCTGCAGCTGTTTCCAGTGCATTTCCCCAGAAGGAAATAGGTAACTCAGCTGTGCTCATCATAGAGCGCACCATATCTAATAGGGTGCGGTTCCTCCGTTCTGATACACCGTTGTGCTGTGGTGTATATGGAGGAGTCAGCTGAGAGATAATCCTATTCTCTTTTAGGAAGTCCAGGAATTCATTGCTCAAGTATTCACCTCCTCGATTAGATCGAAGGATTTTAATACTTTTCGCGGTTTGGTTCTCGACTTCTAGTTTATATTCTCTAAATTTCTCAAAAGCTTCTGATTTGTGTTTCATCAAGAACACATATCCGAATCTAGAGAGATCGTCAGTGAATGTAATGAAGTACGAAGAACCATCCCTGGCATGTGTAGACATGGGACCGCATACATCACTATGTATCAGTCCCAAAAGTTCGATAACTCTTTCTCCGTGTCCCGTAAACGGAGTTTTGGTCATCTTGCCTTTGAGACATGACTGGCAAGTGTCATAAGATGAAAATTCAAACGGATTCAAATATCCATCATTATGAAACTTAGCTTGTCGTGTCGCATTGACGTGACCCAGTCTACAATACCACAAGAAGGATTCGTTCAGTGCTGAACTTTTCCTCTTGTGTGTGTTTGTTATGCTTAGAACTGTTGATTGATTTAGAACATAAATGCCATTGCACAACGTGCCTGATCCAACCAACATTTGGTTATGGAAAAAATATTCATAACATTATCCTGTAATGCAAAATTATATCACTCTTTACTCAGTAAAGAAACCGATATAATGTTGCATATCAGGTTCGGCATGTAATAGCATTCGTTCAGAACCAATGTATTACCAGTTAGCAATACAAGGTGATATTCCCCGACGGTCTTAGCTGCAACAATTGCGCCATTTCCAACTCTTATGTCTTTATCACCTTCTCCAAGTTCTCTACCTTTCCTAAGCCCATGTAACTGATTAAATATATAGGATCCTGACCCGGTATCTAATACCCAGGACGTAGGGCAAATGGAGAAACAGTTCTCTGTAACGAACACACCCGAAGAAAATGCATCAACATGTACTTTCTTCATTCGGGTGGCATGGGAATCCTGGTATTCCCCTATGTCTCGTTTAGTCCTATAACTCTTATAAGAAAGAACAGAACTAACGTTCCCCAGCACAGTATAACTTGCGGGTTCGGTCAATACATCCATTTTATTATCTTTATTAAGGCATGACATGGTCGCTACGTGGAGAGAGAGAGAAGAAAACACTTTAGCGTATGCTCTTGCAAGATCAGATTGGTTATTATCTTATCTAATCAGGATGGCTCCCACTGTTTTTATCAAATCTTCCTTCAAACCCTAAAAGGAAAGACTAGCCGGGATTAATTACACCCTACAACTTCGCCGATCTTTCAGACAGGCCAGTGTCAGTACTTTGAGGGAGGTTCCCCGTGCTTTCGCACGGACCTAACTAAAGTAAACCTCGTTTTCCCAGAGGCGTAACCCCGTTGACACCTTTCTAGACACCTACTTGATCGGCTAATTGTCCTATGTAAAACTCTCCCAGGAGTAACAATTAGTCACTGTGGGTAACGGGATCCAACTATCTCATAGAAGGTATGCAATCTCATTGCAAATTTCAACACTTGAAATTCCCGATAATATTTTGCCCCGAGAGTCCTATGACCTTGACGCAGGCCAACAAACCATAGTGCGCTAGTCAAGTTCAACCCGTCATTTCTTGATTGAATTAAACCCACCCGTACGACCCTTGACGCAGGCCAACAAAGTCGCATGACTACCCTAATCCAATCTGCATCATATGCATCAACAGATAAATACTAGTTAGCTACCGCACACTACGCCTTGACGTAGGCCAACAAACGTAGCACGAATACTAAGTAGAATTTATCTGAAATGACGGAGGGCTACGACAGGTTTTTCTGAAAACCTATTGCGTAATGAACTTGATATCGTTGTAGAATCAAATGAAATTTTGAAATGGAGTTATTTTGAGGCTTTTATTAGTTTTGCTAAATAGGTCACTCCCGGTGAAGGGATCTTGGCTCTTTCCTCATCGAATAAGGTGCGGGATATATCATATATATCACCGTGCAAAGGAAAACTCCAAAAGTAGTCAAAAGTCAAACCGAATGTTGTAGCATCTGCCAGTTTTGCTAAAGAGGTCACTCCCGGTGAAGGGTTCTCGGCACTTTCCCCATCGAATAAGGTGCAGGGTATATCATATATACCACTATGCAAAACAAAACTGTAGCTACCCTTTTATTTTAAAATTTGATTCTACAACATCTTTTAGGTTTCTTTTATTTCATTAATCACATTAATGAAGTCCCATCATTTAAGTCACCTAAACATCACAGATAAATACGACGTACACGTATGCCATCCGCATTCGCCTCGATGTCCCCTCGTGCACCGTTAGATTAGGTAATTAACGACAGTGCAGGGCAGGGCTAGTGCGAGTGTAAAACATAAGTAACGTCTATATAATATATCATATATACTGTATACTGTATCCATCACAGAACATATCTAATGATCACATCACAGATATCCCAGCAGAAACATAGATATAATGTGGGATATACTAGGACGTCCGTATTTAGTACTTAGCCAATAATAGAAAATACGGATTCCACAGTCGCGATGAATAGCCAAGCCCACATCCTGGACCCCTACGAGAGCGGCAAGCGACCCTACTAATTCTGGAGTTTAGGAGACCCGGTTTCGACTCTTCGAGATGGCCTCCCACTGAACACCAGAACCCGGTCACCTGTGCTCCCCTCCTTGGGTCCATCCTAATGCGGAAAAGTAAATAATATACAACACTGGTGGCATCAACCTCAACCCGGAAGTGCCCCAAATAAAAGAATATTACATTATATTTAAATTTACATGAATGAAAATATAAAACTCTCATCTCAATCCTGCACATCATATCTCAGCAACACATAATATCATATATCATCAACGTAAGTAAGTATGCGTACCCCAATTGTCGTTGATGTAGAGCAACGAAACCGGAGATATCGACATACTACACTTACGGTCACAGAAAAGAAAGTGTAAAACTGCAATATTTGGAATCCACATTCTCTTTAGACATCGTAAATACGAAATATCACATACTTAGTATTTCATGTCCAACTATATGAATTCCACATATTGCATCTCATTCCAGATAATTAGACGGTATTAAAGTTTTCGAACGAATGATCAAATACCCAAGATTCCCTAAAGCTCAACACTTGAGCGGAGTTCAAAAACCCGGAGTGTGACAAAGTGGTAGCGGTCCAGCCGTAGAAGGGTCAAGCCAATGCCTCACATGTGGCATGCCGTACTGCCCCAAACCCTAAGGTTCAAAAGGAAGTTCAAGACGGTCACATAATCGAGTTAAGGTTTGTTGTCTTCTAGAGGGTCCACCACAAACAAACTTGCACGTATTTCCGAAAAATTTTAAACCCCGTGAAAACTGACCAAATGATACTCGTACAAACACTTTAATACATTCTAATTTATCCGGAAAAGTCACGAAATGAAAATTCCGATCAATTCGACGTGTCCAACACCATATCCAGAACAAACAGCACACAATTCAGATTAAAAATACCCTAAAAAACATACAACCAGAACCAAGCATTACTGTATAAAATTCATACAGAGATTGATGTGTACGGCCGCGGAACCGCGGCCCAAGCAAGCTTACGCCGCGTTTCCGCGGCAATAAAGACTGTTCACTGTATCGAATTTTACAGTAATTCTTATATTTACCTGCTGTAATTTTTACATATTTTTAATACTGAAAAACAACAGTTTTGAAAAAATGTCCAGAGAGCACTAAAAAACCTTATTTTTCGGTTCGATCGGAGTTTTAACTTCGCTAAAGCATCGCCTAATGTTCTAGGTCGGCTCTGATACCAATGAAAGGTTTACCTAGCACCCTATGTTGACTTTGGAAGCATCACATGTCACAAAGTTCAAATTTTTATGGTGCTAAGTAAACATACAAAGGATCATTCCTAGAAAATTAGGGTTTCGAAATATTGCATATCAACATAAGCAAGAAAAGCTAGGGTATTGAGAGTACAACCTTTGTAGCTCCCTACGCTAGACTCCTCGACTACTTGGGGTTTGGAAACGGGTCCGCTTGAACTCCTCTAGGTCACCGATGATCCACCCGGAGTCCGCTTTGTCCAAGCTTGCAACTTCACCCGATCAAGAGAATGAAATGAAGCTAACACTCCAAACAAATGGGCTAGACTTGTGTAGAATGATGTTGTGGTTCTCTTTCTCACTTCAAAATCCTAACTTGATGAGTATATTGCTCACGACAAAAATCTAGAGAGCAAATGAGACAGGAAGAAGAAGATGATGGCTATATCTTTTTCAAGAGTGAAAAGAATAACTCTTGTTTAAGAAAAATGAAAATATATGAATATATATTTTCTTGTTCTCATCTCAAACTATGGTTTAAACAATGAATATATTATTGAACATGAGTTAAAACACAAAAGGAAAGTTTACCCAAGGTTAAAAGGTTGGTGAGAATGGTTAGGTCAAAGAAGAGTGTAGAAAGAAACCATAAATTATCCTTTCCTTATTCTTTTTGTTTTAAATCAAATGCAATAATAATTCATATAAATAAAACCATGGTTCGAGTCTTATATTGCCACCATTTTCTTTGTATAAGCAACCATGATAGGTGATGTATGTATGTATGTATGTATACACATCCATATGTGCATGAAACTAGAAAGAAAGAAAAACATACATGCATGCATACATCCATCATATACAAGAAAAGATTTCAAGTGAGAAAACTAATGGTTAAATGATAAATCAACACTTGATTTATCAATCCGGCCATATAACATATGACCCCACCAAAAGTAAGCCGCCCGATTGTTCATATCAGATTTTTGCATTTTCATACCGCCCAATTTTTATCACATTGCATGTCGGTAGATACTCTTGAGCCGTGTTTGCTAGTCAATTGCAGGATACAGGTCTCCGGTTCTCAAACGGAGAAATTCATGGAAAACACGACAAAAATCCGGTTCCTGCCAACCACAGATAAAACACGGTCTCCGCTCTTCATCCGTATGCTGCCAGATACCAGTTTAGGAAGACAAAATGTCAAATCAATGTCGTTTTCAGGCACAAGGCTCAATGGTAGCACAAGATCCAAGAGATCTACGCGGAGCTCGAGGCAAATCATGACAAAATCTTGACAAAAAGTCCACCTTTCCCTCAACAGAAATTCTGGAAAATTCGTGAAGCAATTATAGGAAAATACATATACCAGAAGGAAGATCACATCAAACCAGGGTCCCACCAAAAATACCCAAGCCTAAGTCATCTATACGGCCGCGGAAGCGCGGCCAAAGAGGGGTATTGGCCGCGCTTGCGCGGCCGTTCAGGCGCCAAACATACAGGGCTTTTGGGGGTAGGTTGGTCTTTTCATCAGGGTTCTGGTGGTTGCCCTAGGGTTTCATGTTTTGGCCTATAAATAGCCCAGAAGTTTGTGAAAGAAGGGATCCATAATCTTGTATTTCTTTTGCTAGGTTTTAGTTACATGTTCTTCTTCCTCTTCTCACCTCTTCTCCATTAAACATGTAAGTGAGCTTTTGAGTGAAGAGTGATGAATAAAGAAGACCATTTTATAATCATGCTTGTCTCCTTATATTTATGCTTGTTGTAATTGTAATTCGTTAAGTAGTTGTTGTTATTTCCTTGTTATTTCTTTCTTCTCTTTTTTCTTTATCCTTACATATGACAATGATACTTACGCTTGATCCTCGCCAAGGTGAGGTCGCAAATAGTTAGTCGTATTCTTCTAATCTCCTTCTTTCTATCTTCCTCTTTTGTGTTGTTTTATTTTTCCGTATTATGATGTGTGAGTAGTTCATTCTTGTTAGGGTAGGATAAGGGAAGTTTGAGAGAAGGAAATCTCTCTCACTCTTTCCTTTCCCAACATCTTAAATCGACTCCCGTTAACCCAACCACAATCCGCTCCTTACGGCACCCTATCCTACATGATAGCGGTGATTCCGTAGTGAGACCGGTTGTGGTTGGATTAACCGGAGGTTATGGCTAAGAGCCAAGAACGGACGGAAAAGCACCAAAAGGAAGACTTATGCGTTGGAAAGCCTAGCTTATACTCGCAAAGTCCTTCCTAGTCGTGCTAATCCCCGTTGTTGCCGATTACCGTAACACGATATTAAGAAGGGAAACGAAAGATGTGGAGACTCCTAACTCAAACTAACCTAATCCTAACCCTAACATGCTCTCTTTAAATATCAACTCAACACTTAGATAACTACAAACAAAATCTGAACAACCGGACTTAACTCGTCGAAAAACACATAGAAAAAGATTCCCATCTCCCTGCGGACGACCCGTACTCAACCGGCTAGCTACGTGCGAAACCGTCTTGATTGCGGTATTTAAACTTAAACTTGAACACGCTCGTACCCTACCAATCAAATGGCGCCGTTGCCGGGGAGACGGTAGTCTATTTCTAAGTGAAATTTCGGGTTAATTTGTGAATATAAAAACAACCAAAAAACCAAAAAAAAAATATACTTTGTAGAAACCATCTTGTTATTCTTGATTAGTTTTTGTGCAAGCGTGCAGGAAATACGAAGCTCAAGATCGACGCCAAAGACGTTGGAAATACGGAGTTCAAGTACAGTGCCAAAGACGTGGGAAGATAGACCCACATTTCGCGGCTACACCGCGACGGACAAAACGAAGCATACGGTCTACTGTCAAAATCTGGAGCAGATACAGTGAGCAACTAAAAATTCCACTCATCCATAAAGGCAGAGGACACCAAACAGAGACCACACCAGAAAAATGAACCACCAACACCTCATTTGCACCGCGGAACCGCGGCATTAGGGCCTTTTTGCCGCCCTTCCGCGGCCACTTGGTGGAGTAAGGCTGCCATATTTTCTCTGTAAGTCCCTCTTTCTCTCTCCACTCCTCTGAGCTCCACTGAATTGTTTTTTTCTGCAGCCTTCTTTGCGCAAATTCTTCTCCCCCTTCCAATAAACTGTTCTTGTGCAGGATTCTTTGCGCCGCAAATAAAAATTGTTTGCTGTTGATATTGTTACTGTTTTGCATTCTTTAATACGGACTTAAGGGGCTTGAAACCAATCCAGATTGGGTGGGGATTTCATCACCCTTCCCAGGACCCCGGAAATCACTAAAGCATATGCATTGTCCATTGTAAATTTAAAAAATACTAGACTTCAGCCCTAAGGACTTCGCGCTCATTAGGAGAAGATAAACCTTGTTTAGAAGCTCGCTTAACCGTATATTGTTTACGGGGTGTCTAGGAAAGTGTTAAAGGCGCAACCGCCGAAAGAGAAAGGGTTATTTAATTAAGGAACTTCGCGAAAGCGTTGGACAACCTCCCCTTATCTCTGCACTTACCTGGCCTCGTGATCAGTGTATTTTTAAGCCCGTTTCTCGACATTGTTTAACTTCGACAATCAAGTTCAGGAGCAGGTCTAGTAGACCTAGGTTACCCTAGATCTAGGTGTGATTGTGCATATCTTGTTTGTGATTGCTTAAGCCGTATTCCCGTACATACTTCTGTAAATCTTTTTCTAAAAAAAAAAAAAAAAGAAAAAAAAAGAAATAACTTTTATAAAAACTTGCCCTTTTTGTCGCCAAATCCATTTTCACCCAACACCCATCGCCTTTCTTCATTGACGTTTTCTTACCCTCACCTTCTTCGCTTTGACTATACTAAACTCGTTTAGTGTATGTCCGCTTGGACTCGGGACACTAGCGCCCGTCTAGTCCGCGTTACGTTAGTCGCGACCGACTACGCGATCGACTCCGAAGTCGATACTCCGCCCACTCCTCTGTCACCCCTTCCTTTGCCGGCCAACTCCGACGTTGACCGGAATTCTGTTCGTACATCTTCACCTTCACCTTCACCTTCACCAACCTCTTCTTCCGCGATGTCGGGATTTAATCCGAACATCTCGTTGACCACCCCGGGATTGGCTCCACCTCCTATGGAGACCAATCTCCCACCACCTCCGCCTGTTGTAGCGCCGCAGCGAATTGCGCTCTAGGATCGTTTCTACCCTACCCGTTCTGCACTTCCAACCTGCCTTTCTCTTCCTCCGGCCAATGGGGACAACTTTGAAATTAAGCCCCATTTCATCAACATGCTTCCACGTTTTCATGGGCTTGAATCTGAAGATGCCTATATCTTCATTAACAAATTTCAAAATGCCTGTGCCATGATGAAAACAACCCAGCTGTCGGACGATGCTATACGTCTACAGGTCATTCCGTTCACTTTATGCGATCTCGCAGAAAAATGGCTGTATAGCACCGCTTCCCACTCAATCACCAGCTGGGACGAGTTTGTTAAAGCGTTTCTGAAAAAATTCTACCCAAATCATAAGACCGCAAGAATTCGAAATGAGATCAACCAATTTTCCCAGCTTCCTTCTGAACCCTTCTGGAAGTGCTTTGACCGATACAAAGACCTTCTTGTTCAGTGTCCTCACCACGGTATAGAGAAATGGCAACTCTGCCAAACCTTATACGAGGGACTGAACCCAGCAACGAAGCAGTTGCTGGAAACCATCTGTCAGGGCCACTTCCTATCCAAATCTGACGAGGAAGCGTGGCAGTTCTTTGACGATCTTGCGGAGCAAACGCTACAGTGGGAGAGCACCAGACCGACTCCTTCTTCTTCTTCTACCTCCACTTCTACCGGTCAGTCTAGGGTAGGAATTCACCAGCTTGATGTCTCTATTGCGATGAGAGCTGAAATGGCTGCAATAACAAAAAAGCTTGAAGCAATAGAGAGCAAATTTTCTTCTCCTACTCCTGCCCCTGTTCTCCCCCTTCGTACCATCTGCGCTTGTTGTTCCGATCCTTCTCACTTGACCGAAGAGTGTCCTTACAATCCACCATCGCAAGGACAGGATCAGGTTAATGCATTCCAGCAAAGACCGAGGAATGATCCATACTCTTCCACCTTCAATCCCGGTTGGAGGAACCACCCCAATTTCGCCTGGAATCAGAATCAGAATCAATTCCAGGGCAACAATTTCCAAAGGGCCCCTCCACCGCAACAACAAGCGCAACAACAAACTCAGTATCAGCAGCCCTTCCAACCCCAACCTTACCAAAACCAGACGAACAACTTTGCACCGAACAATTCCTTTCCACCAAACAACTTTGTTCCGTCGAACAACGATAAGGTTTCCTCACTCGAGCGAAGTCTGGATGCGTTTGTTAAACAATCGACTCAATCCACCGCCAACATCCAGTCTTCGATCCAATCTTTAGTGCAACACACCGCCGCACACGGGCAGAGCATCAAGACCATCGAGGCCCAGATTGCACAGCTGAACGCGGCCTTGAGCGAGCGAGAGAAGGGGAAGCTCCCGTCCCAGCCACTCCCAAATCCCGGCCACCCACATAATGCACATGTTGCTCTTGAACAACAGAACCATAATGTGAGTGCCGTGACCACACTGAGATCGGGAAGGATGCTGCAAAACAACATTGGCAAGCGAAGCAACGATGACACCCCAGCCGCTTCTTCTTCTGCTTCTTCTCCTTCTTCTTCTTCGTCTTCCGAGCCTATTCTCCATTCTTCACAAGGCTCTCCCTCTTCTTCTTCTGCCCTGAACGGACCCGCTTCTCACTCCACGAAAACACCTATTCTGGGATCTGTTCCAACTCCAAAATCTCCTCCTCCAGCTTTAGACTCAACCAATTTTCAAAATGTTCCATTTCCAAACCGGTTGAGGTCTAACAAACAAAATCCACAAATGGAGAAGATTTTGGAGTTATTCAAGCAAGTTAACATTAACATTCCTCTTTTAGATGCTGTCCAACAAGTCCCTTCTTACGCGAAAATCTTAAAGGACTTGTGAACGAAAAAGAGGAAGTCTCAGGTACCCAAGAAAGTTTTCTTGGCTAGTGCTGTGAGTGATGCCCTTACCCAATCTTTACCACAAAAACGGAAGGACCCTGGCTGTCCTACGATTTCAATTACTATTGGGGATAAGAACATCAACCGCGCACTATTAGATCTTGGTGCCAGTGTTAACTTGCTTCCGTATTCAGTATACGAGCAATTAGGCGTCGGAGAGCTGAAACCCACACACTGCACTCTCCAGATGGCCGACCGATCGATCACCCATCCTAGGGGTGAGCTAGAGGATGTGTTAATAAAAGTCGGGGACTTCATATTCCCCGTCGACTTCATTGTCTTAGATACACAGCCTGTAGCTAACCCCCGGAATCAAATTCCGGTGATACTCGGTCGCCCATTTCTCGCAACCTCAAATGCTGTGATCAATTGTCGCAATGGTTCAATGAACCTCTCTTTTGGAAATATGATAATTGAACTCAACATTTTTAGGTTGGGGAATCAGCCCACCGAACCTAATGCTCATATACTGGATGTTTGCTCGATCCAGGAAATCACACCAGAAGAGTGTGAATCCGAGGAGTTTCTGTTTGAACACGACAATCTTGACGCCACTAGTGCGTTTCTCTTCGAACCTGCTGCTGCTTCTGCGCCCGATAACGACTACGAGTGTTTCACGTTCACGAACGATCTTAGCCGCGCACAACCCGAGTTTGAATCTTTCGACTTTTCGGATGAGTTACCTGAACCATCCGACTCGGTTGCCTACACTCGTTTTGAAACTTTGCTGGAGTCCTTTGAGTTCGAGACCTTTGCACCGGTCTTTCCTTCCATCATTTCACCTCCAACGCTCGAACTCAAGCCGTTGCCGCCTCACCTTAAGTATGCTTACTTAGGTGAGAACGAGACCCTCCCTGTCATCATCTCGGCTTCTCTAGCTCCCGAGCAAGAGAAAGCCCTTCTCGCGGTCTTGCACAGCAACAGGCAAGCTTTTGGCTGGTCCATGGCGGACATCAAGGGGATTAGTCCCCTCATCGTTGAGCATCACATTCATCTGATGGATGATTCCAAACCAGCCCGGGATCCACAAAGACGTCTTAATCCAGTCATGAAGGAGGCTGTGAAGAAGGAGATCGTCAAATGTCTAGATAGTGGTATCATTTACCCTATCTCTGATAGCCAGTGGGTTAGCCCCATTCACGTTGTCCCCAAGAAGTCGGGCATCACGGTCATAACCAACGAGGCGAATGAGTTAATCCCTACTCGCACCCAAACTGGGTGGCGAGTTTGCATTGATTACAGAAAACTCAACGCCGCAACGCGGAAAGACCACTTTCCGCTACCTTTCATTGACCAGATGCTGGAACGATTGGCCGGACATGAGTACTATTGTTTTCTTGATGGCTACTCTGGCTATAATCAAATTCCCATCGCCGAAAAAGACCAGGACAAGACCACTTTCACTTGTCCTTTCGGCACGTTTGCATATCGACGCATGCCCTTTGGGTTATGCAATGCGCCCGCTACCTTCCAGCGGTGTATGATGGGAATTTTCTCAGACATGGTGGAAAAATTTCTGGAGATTTTCATGGATGACTTCTCCATCTTCGGCGACTCCTTTGACGAGTGTTTGCTGCATCTTGACGCTGTCCTTACCCGATGTAAGGAAAAGAATCTCACTTTAAACTGGGAGAAATGCCACTTCATGGTGCGCGAAGGTATTGTCTTAGGACATATCATCTCGCAAAATGGCATAGAGGTCGACAAAGCAAAGATTGAGGTCATTTCCAATCTGCCTCCTCCCCGTTGCGTCAGAGATATCCGAGCCTTCCTTGGCCATGCCGGTTTCTATAGACGGTTTATCAAGGACTTTAGCAAGATTGCTAGGCCCTTGACGCTTTTGCTGGCCAAGGACACGCCTTTCGACTTCAACTCGAGCTGTGTGACTGCATTCGAGTCACTAAAACGCTCACTTACTTCTGCTCCCGTTCTTTCTTCTCCTGACTGGACGCACCCATTCGAGATTATGTGTGATGCATCCGACTTTGCCATCGGTGCTGTCCTTGGACAGCACATCAACAAGATGCCGCACGTAATCTATTACGCGAGCCGGACCCTGAACGACGCCCAACTTAACTATACAACAACTGAGAAGGAATTCTTAGCTGTTGTATTTGCTTTAGAAAAGTTCAGGCCCTACCTCATCGGCTCTTCAGTCATTGTCTACACGGACCATTCAGCTCTGCGCCATCTTTTTGCGAAGAAAGATGCCAAATCTCGGTTAATACGTTGGATCCTCTTGCTTCAAGAGTTTGACCTTGTCATTAAGGACAAAAGAGGATGTGAAAACGTAGTCGCCGACCATCTCTCACGACTTCCTTCTTCGCCCTCACTTCCAATTCCGATTAACGACGTGTTTCCGGATGAACAACTCTTGACAGTATCATGCGAACCCTGGTTCGCAGATATTGTGAACTATTTGGCCACGGGATTACTACCGACCGAATGGTCACGTCAGGACAGACTTCGCTTCTTATCCCAAGTAAAACACTTTTACTGGGACGAACCCTACTTGTTCAAGTACTGTCCCGACCAGATTATTCATCGGTGTGTCCCAGATGAGGAATTCAAGAGTGTGCTGTCATTTTGCCACGACCAAGCATGTGGCGGGCATTTTGGGCCCAGAAAGACAGCTGAGAAGATCTTGCAATGTGGTTTCTACTGGCCATAACTTTTCAAAGACGCTCACGACTATTGCAAGACTTGCTCCCGGTGCCAACACATGGGCCGGATATCCCGGAGGAATGAGATGCCGCTCCAACCAATCTTGGTTGTGGAGATTTTCGATGTTTGGGGGATAGACTTCATGGGGCCGTTTCCCAGCTCTTTTAGGAACTTGTACATTCTTCTAGCTGTTGATTACGTCTCTAAATGGGTCGAGGCTGTGCCCAGCCGGACTAACGACAACAAGGTTGTCGTTAGGTTCCTTAAAGAAAACATTTTCTCCCGGTTTGGGCACCCCCGAGCGATCATTAGCGACAATGGAAGTCATTTCTGCAATAGGACTTTCGAGGCCTTGATGCGGAAATACTCCATTAATCATAAGCTTTCTACGCCCTACCACCCCCAAACCTGCGGGCAGGCCGAAGTTTCAAATCGGCAAATCAAGCAGATACTGGAGAAGACGGTTTCCAAGAACCGTAAGGATTGGTCTCTGAAACTCACTGATGCCCTTTGGGCATTTAGAACCGCTTATAAGACCGACCTTGGCATGTCTCCCTATCGGCTTGTGTACGGAAAAGCCTGCCACCTTCCGGTCGAAATCGAGCATCGCGTGTTTTGGGCGATAAAGGAGCTAAATCTGTCTCTGGAGGACGCGGGCAGCCATCGGAAGCTGCAGCTGAACGAACTGAGCGAGCTTAGGGATGAGGCTTACGACAACGCGGTTGTCGTTAAGAATCGAACGAAGGTGTTTCATGATAAACACCTTGTGCGCAAAACCTTCGTACCTGGTCAGCAGGTACTTCTTTACGACACCCGACTTCATTTCCATCCTGGAAAGCTCCGATCTCGCTGGAAAGGGCCGTATTTTGTGCGGAATGTGTATCCGCAGGGCGCTGTGGATTTGGAAAATCCAAAGGACGGTTCACTCTTCAAGGTAAATGGACACCGATGCAAACCGTACCTTAGCGCCGAACCAACAGAGGAGCTCCTGTTCTTACAAGAGCCGGTTTACCTTGCTTGATCTTCCTCTGCCTACCTCCAAACTTCGGTTATCCAGCCAAGAACAGTGGACACTGTTCCAAATAAGTTTGGGGGTATGTACAAACCATTTTGTTTATATTTGTGTATATTCTTTTTCTTTTCTTTAAAATCAAAAACAAATAAAAATTTGTGTATCACTAACCGACAATTTTGAACCTTCCAACTGCTCTCTTCATGCTATGACAGTGAGGACACTGTCCAGTTTAAGTTTGAGGGTACGCTCGGTACGCATTTCTTACCTTCGCATTCATATGTATATTTTGCATCTGCAAAAACCATAAAAATTTGAAAATTTTCCAAAAATATAAAAACTTTTTTGTCAAGTTAGCTTGTGGATGAACTCTGAATCAACATTCGACGGTTTTTGTTTGAAAAAATAGGAATAACTAGATCTTATGTTTGGATTTTGAAAACCTGAAAGATAACTCTCCTTTGAAGTTAACTATAGCTGATATACGTCTTTACATCACACTACACGTGTCGTGAGTTTTGGGAATTAGATGACAAGTCTTTCATGTTCAACTTTTAAACAGATAAATGATTTTCTGAGAATCAAATAGGTTTGTTCTGAAATAAGTAATGTCAAGAATAGTTTATGAAGTAAAGCGAATATGAAGGAATGTTATTGATGCCGTAATAGGAGCTAAGTCTGAAAAATAACCCATCTAAAACTTGATTGGAATGATTACACACCAAACCCACTAGACACGTCTTTTATCCAAAAAATATTTGAACTGCCGGTTATATCTCCGTTCGTATTAAATCATCTGATTTTCACGCCAAACTGTCTTTTGTTTTTGGACCTAGGTAACTTGAGTAATTAAGTCCGCTGGGGTGTTTCTACACCTAATGCCCTAAAACCAACTGGTTTGGGTGCATTGGCCCAAAGCTCGCTAAGAAACCTAGAAAGTCCAGTTTAAAACAAAGTCAAGCAAGTGTTCTCTCCGAGTTAAAATTCCTAACGGTTCTTTGTGTGAGAATAATCTTGATAAAAGACAGGCTTTTAAAAAAAATTTTTAACAGAGATATGAAGGTTTTATTCTATGATAAAGACTATTGCACGTTCACAGAGGTGTGTATGAAATGAAAACAAGAAAAAGGTGGACTGAAAAATACGACTTAGTTTCCTGTTAAGGAAGATAGAAATTCTGAAGTTGAAACCTTACTGGAAAACGAAACTTGAAAAATGCTTAACTCATTATAAAACTTATGTGATCCTTTTAAAATTGTTATCTGGGCTTTATTGTGCGACATGATGACTCTAATCGATCCTTCTGGAACTTTACGACACTATCCGCACTGCACGTAAAGACATATAAAATCTGTAGTTAAATAAGATGTGAGGTGTGAAAAATAAAGGTTCGATAATCTAGACTTAGGATTATAGAATTGTTATTTTCTAAAACAAAACTTTAGGGTTTGAAACTTAGTCATTTTTCACAAACCAACTTGACCGGATTTTGTGGGTAGTATCCGCTGAAAACCCTCAGGAGACAACACTCCTCCTACTAGGGACACCTAGAGGTTTAACGGCTTGTTGCACATGCTCAGTGCAATCGCGTTCCCTGCGAAAGTGAGGTTAGGAAATTTTTTGTGAATAATTGGACTTTGCTCGGGACGAGCAAATGATAAGTTTGGGGGTATTTGTTCATATCAGATTTTTGCATTTTCATACCGCCCAATTTTTATCACATTGCATGTCGGTAGATACTCTTGAGCCGTGTTTGCTAGTCAATTGCAGGATACAGGTTCCCGGTTCTCAAACGGAGAAATTCATGGAAAACACGACAAAAATCCGGTTCCTGCCAACCACAAATAAAACACGGTCTCCGCTCTTCATCCGTATGCTGCCAGATACCAGTTTAGGAAGACAAAATGTCAAATCAATGTCGTTTTCAGGCACAAGGCTCAATGGTAGCACAAGATCCAAGAGATCTACGCGGAGCTCGAGGCAAATCATGACAAAATCTTGACAAAAAGTCCACCTTTCCCTCAACAGAAATTCTGGAAAATTCGTGAAGCAATTATAGGAAAATACATATACCAGAAGGAAGATCACATCAAACCAGGGTCCCACCAAAAATACCCAAGCCTAAGTCATCTATACGGCCGCGGAAGCGCGGCCAAACAGGGGTATTGGCCGCGCTTGCGCGGCCGTTCTGGCGCCAAACATACAGGGCTTTTGGGGGTAGGTTGGTCTTTTCATCAGGGTTCTGGTGGTTGCCCTAGGGTTTCATGTTTTGGCCTATAAATAGCCCAGAAGTTTGTGAAAGAAGGGATCCATAATCTTGTATTTCTTTTGCTAGGTTTTAGTTACATGTTCTTCTTCCTCTTCTCACCTCTTCTCCATTAAACTTGTAAGTGAGCTTTTGAGTGAAGAGTGATGAATAAAGAAGACCATTTTATTATCATGCTTGTCTCCTTATATTTATGCTTGTTGTAATTGTAATTCGTTAAGTAGTTGTTGTTATTTCCTTGTTATTTCTTTCTTCTCTTTTTTCTTTATCCTTACATATGACAATGATACTTACGCTTGATCCTCGCCAAGGTGAGGTCGCAAATAGTTAGTCGTATTCTTCTAATCTCCTTCTTTCTATCTTCCTCTTTTGTGTTGTTTTATTTTTCCGTATTATGATGTGTGAGTAGTTCATTCTTGTTAGGGTAGGATAAGGGAAGTTTGAGAGAAGGAAATCTCTCTCACTCTTTCCTTTCCCAACATCTTAAATCGACTCCCGTTAACCCAACCACAATCCGCTCCTTACGGCACCCTATCCTACATGATAGCGGTGATTCCGTAGTGAGACCGGTTGTGGTTGGATTAACCGGAGGTTATGGCTAAGAGCCAAGAACGGACGGACAAGCACCAAAAGGAAGACTTATGCGTTGGAAAGCCTAGCTTATACTCGCAAAGTCCTTCCTAGTCGTGCTAATCCCCGTTGTTGCCGATTACCGTAACACGATATTAAGAAGGGAAACGAAAGATGTGGAGACTCCTAACTCAAACTAACCTAATCCTAACCCTAACATGCTCTCTTTAAATATCAACTCAACACTTAGATAACTACAAACAAAATCTGAACAACCGGACTTAACTCGTCGAAAAACACATAGAAAAAGATTCCATCTCCCTGCGGACGACCCGTACTCAACCGGCTAGCTACGTGCGAAACCGTCTTGATTGTGGTATTTAAACTTAAACTTGAACACGCTCGTACCCTACCAATCACCGATCAATATACGGCATCCTATACGCGCATTTTAATCGGGTCCATGCGCATATCGCACACGCGCACCACAACGTTTCGCCTGGACTAGGTAACTCCATTGTGGGACTCTAAGACTCGTCAATACGCCGGCGGCGGGTGATGATCATATCAAGCACCCCCAAGCCGCAAGCGGTCAGCTAAACGTAACGGCCACCCGGGTATTGAGCGATCAGAAGAGAACAAGCGAACCTGCTATAACTCCCGTCGAGCCAACCGGCAACACTTCCCGTACAGTCCGGTCTCCTCGTCTGATGTGTCGCATATCAAGTCTAGGGGTGGTAAACGTCAGACCCCAATAACCGATAAGTTGTGCCGATGTGAGGCTCATAACGGGTCGAGAAACTACTGGTAACACTTACCAGCAAATCGCTGAATCAGCCCTGGCCAGGGACTTCCCTGTTACGGCCAATCGAACACAGCGCAACATCAACCCCCAATACCGGGAGAGACGAAACCCCTCCTATCGCTCATTGCCTCCATGTGACTTGGGACTGTACCCAAAAACCACCGTTTTGCACGCCCTCATAGACGTGGTAAGGTGGAAATCAAAGCACATCGGGAATCACACAAGACTCTATGACGATCTTGGGTCTACAGACTAACCAGCACAAGTGTCACCTGAGAACTGCCATCTGACGCGAGGTATAATACCATCTGGGAGTTCTCGGCTAGTCCGTCCAGTGTACCCAGTCTCCACTAAGCACCCGTATACCATCTCTGATGTCCAACACCAATGGATATGGGGTCATCCATCGCCCATCTCATGGGTCGAGAAGCATATACGCTAGTCTACAATGGTGTATCGATGCTCCGTCTCGATACACCTACGACTAAGGACCTTGAAGGATGTACTTATAGACTACCATATCCCCACTAGTATGATCAGTATCATAGTCCAGGTAGTCAAGTACACATCCGAAGGTCTTTACCAACATGTAACCATAAGACAGTATAAAGAGAGTAATATACATGTTAAGATAAAGAGCAACCAGATAGCATAATGTCATATCGAGCAAGAAAGTCATCTCTATATATGTCCAAGCATCCAATATAATATACATCATCTGTACAATACTGGCCTCTAGGGCATGCATACAACTAACAATTCCAGTAGTATCTCAGGGTGTTCTGGGCTGATCTCTGACACGACTTGTACCGCTTTTGGGGGTCTGACTTTTAGCAACCCCCTAGGCCCGCCATGAGATGCTCATAGACGAACGGACCGAACTGTATGGATATTGTCACTGACAGGCTCAATAGGGTGTCGGATGAGTTCGCTCATCGACGTCCCTTTTGGTCAATATCTGGTAGCCCATCACTTATTGCTAATACCTCTGACGTGCCAGTGGTTAAATCCACAGCCATAGTATTGACGAGTCTTTAGAGTCCCCCACATTCAGTTACTCAAGTTACGGGCGAAACGCTGTAGAGGCCGTATGGAGATATGGCAGGGTTCGATCAGATACGTGCGGTATTCCATGGATCATGATCGGACGGATAATACTAGCGGGCTTTGGTTTAAGCCGGATCCTAGTAAAGTACAATGTAGATTTTGTCTCATTGCATTTGTATTTCGGTCGGAATACAAATGCGGGTAAGTATATACAGTATCGGGGTTTTCCTGTAATTTATTACGGGGCAGGTTTTCTGGAGTTGCCGGCTTGCTTTCCGTTTCGGCCATATTTCTTTGTATGTTTCATTGGCCGAAGATTGGTGGAGAAGGGCTTATTTGCATTTGTGCAAATAAGCATTTGTGGAGGGTGTTCTTTGCATTTTGTTGCATCATGATGGTTTTCATGATGGGTGCACCATCCATTGACTTGATTAATCCATCATTACTTGACTTTGTGGTGAGATGATGAGGTTGGTTGAGTGTGGGTTTTAGTTTGTTATCATCACCCTTTCTCTCTCTTGCTTGATTGGTTGGCTCACTCATTCTTGTGAGACTCTCCCTCACTCTCTCACTCTCCTCTCCTCACCTTGTCATGGCCGGCCAAGCCATATAGGGGCTGTCCAATTTTTGGTAGTAGGGATTTTTGCTCTTCATGCTTGCTAAAATCCAAAGTTCATCACAAAATTCCACCACATCATTCCTCCACCAAAACCATGGCAATTTCAAACCCCATAAGACCAAGAGCACTACACTATTCTACAGCAACTCTTGGGCACGTCGGCTCGCCAACTTCGTGCCCGAGTTGCCTCGGACCAGAGGTGGGAGCCCATAAAAGAAGCCGGCAACGTAGTGCCCTTCCGGCGAGGAGGTGGAGACCGGAGATTCCACGGGAGATCGGGACGACGACGAGAAGACCGGAGGACTCGGATCACTCGGCATATTTCTCAACCCCGTTCCTTAGTTAGCTAGGACTAGATTAATGGCACGATCCGGGTTTATAGTGCACGGTGGTGCCGGTTCGAAAAGTTAAAGAAAAGCATCGCTTCCGTATTCCGGCGTCGGATTGACGGCCGGGGCGCCGCCGTGCACTTACACTTATGGGACCCTCACGGCTCATAAGATTTGAAAGTCTTAAGTTACAGAGACCTGAACCTGTTCTTAAGCAACCCCCACAACCTTGGATATTTCCCTACAAGTGGTTCAATACTGACCCTTGTATACAATCCACGGGCGCGAATAAACATTTCCCTAACCAAGTCCCATCCGTGACTGGGATATGTTCGCACGGTGAACAACCCTTATAAGTCCTCTCGACTTATAAGGAGAAAGCACTCTTGTAGGATCCTTACGACTTATAAGAGAACATACACTTAGAAATCCCCACGATTCCTAAGGAGAAAGCACACCTAAGAGATGCTCACGACTCGTAGGGAGAAATACCTTTGTGAGACCCTTAGGTTCATGGAGTCAAAAGCCTTAGTCGACAGGATCCTAACCCTGTTGACTAAGCCACCTTTGTTCAACATCGACAGAGGAAAATGATGATTCGCTCCTGGCAACATCCTAGTTGTAGCGGTGCTGATGCCGAAATCGGTGTCTAATCCCAAGCTTGCGGCAAAAAGACAGCAAGCCACACATGCATGCAGAATAGCCGAAATGATGGGGCGACTTGTAACAAAATCAGCAAATAAAAATGTATGCATGCAAAATAGCCGAAATGATTGGGCAACACGCAATAAAAAGCAGCGAGTAAAATTAAAATAAATAGCCGAAATGATTGGGCAGCGCGAAAAATAGCCGAAATGATTGGGCAATCGCGACCTTCGCGATATAAAAGTTCAAATGATAGAGCATCGCGGAAAGAAATAAAAAAAAGTATAATAAATAAAATCTCAGGCTATATCACAGCAATCCCTATATACAATCCAGGGGCATAAACACAGAAGGAAACACATCTTCCCTCCCCATGCTCCATCAAACAACGAAGCCAAGTCTTGACGGCAACTTATATAAAACTTGAAAGGCAATCGGAGATCATCTCGCACTAGCGCGGAGTGGACACAACCTCGATGTTCGTCTCAATACAACAGACGGGATGTCACGACAGCATCCTTCCTCCAACAGGATTCGGGCACACCAAAGCAAACAAAGCGAAGGCCAAATTCCTAGCTTCATGGTCTTGACGGTAACTCATATAAAATCGGAAAGACCATCGGAGATCAACTCACACCAGCATAGAGTGATCACTACCTCGACATCCGTCTTGATACAACAGACGAGATGTCACCACAGCGTTTTTCCTCCAGCAGGATTCAGAAGCGACAATCAAACAACGGAGCCACGGCAAAATCCCTAGTTCCAAACCTCGACGGTTCACCAACAACCTGGATACAACCATGACATTCGTCTAGATATAACAGACGCAATGATAGAAAATGAAGCGAAGGCCAAATTCCTAGCTTCAGGGTCTTGACGACAACTCATATAAAACCTGATAGACTATCGGAGATCATCCCATACCAGCGCAGAGTGGTTATGACTCATCGGGGCTCTCCAAAATGAGCCTAACCTCAAATAAAAAGCGGCATGGCAAAATTCCTAACGCTTGCTCTTCCGACGGTCAAACTGCCTAGGAGGATTGCTTCAAGACGTCTTGTCCAGCCCCCGAATGGTTCAGAGACACGACAGTCGCAAGGCAACTCGAACAGCAGGATTGCCTATCAAGGAATACATCAGCCAACGCGACGGTACGACGGACAAAACCCTAAGTACCACAGACCCTAACGGACCTCTGTCGTAAATAGCAGAGGTTAACTGTGACGTTAGGATATTCTTGCGAGAACTGGTCGATTCATCTTGACTCATGAGGAAATTAGTATCTTTGCGAGAACTTCTCGATTCGTCTCGACTTGTGAGATATAGCCTTAGGCAGCGGTGATAAAAAAAAACTGTTTCCTAAGCACTGGAACCCAGCAAGTCGGTCCAAAATGGACTCTTGCATACTATTCATTGGTCACACTCTGTAAAGTCGAATCTCGACAAGGAGGGAAACAACCGCTTACGGGTCCTCTCGACTCGTAAGAAGGAAAATTCTCTTATAAGATTCTTAAGACTTACAAGAGGAAACGCACTAAGGAATCCTCACAATTCCTAAGGAGAAAATACACCTACGAGATCCTCTCGATCCGCAGGGAGAAAAGTCTTTGTGAGACCCTCACGGCTCATAAAGTTGAAAAGCCTTAGGCGGCATATCTGAACCTGCCTCCTAAGCCTTCACTACCTCTTGAAGAAGCCAAGACAGGATGCTCGCTCTATCATCTGTCGACCATGTTTACTAAGGTAACATGCTGATAATAAAAGAAAGAAGAAAGCGGAGAAATGACACAAGACATTATGAAGAATGTATATCTTTTATTCATAAATTCGATTGAGTACGAGATACATTGTGTTAAAGAATAAAAGAAACAAATACATTTTATTTACAATTACAAATGATACAAAATGTTCATGGATAAGGAAGCGTCTTCAACAAATCCGCAAGATGCTCTCGCACTTCCTTCAACGCCTCCTCCTGAGCGGCTGCCGCAGCCAACTTTGCTTTCACCTGGGCCCGCTGCTGCATGTAAGATGAAAGTTGTTCTTCGACGGCTCGCTGAGCTGCTTCGCGACCTTGGGCATCACGCTCAACGGCATCAAGCTTCTGCTTCAATATTATCCCATCAGAAATACTTTGCAGAAGGCCCTCGAAGATAGCCTTCACCCGGGCAGCATTCACGTCGACCTCGGCACGCAGTCGAGCAGACTCGCTTGAGGTCTCTTGGCATTACCTTCGCCTTAAAGCCTCTTCTTGTTCCATATGGCGGAAGTAAGAAGCGCTCTGCTCGATCCATGCCGCCCGTTGAGTACTCACGGCCAAAATCTCGAGGGCAGGACACATAATCTCCAGCTGATGCAGGCGGGCCTCGATCTCCCTGCAGTGATTAACCCAAGACTCGATGACGCCTTCATTATGAAAATTTACAAGCGTCGCAAGCATCGGAGTAACCTCCGCAGCGAATTCTGCGGCGGATGTAGGAGCTTCTGTGTCAAGCTCCTCAACGCATCCGCTCAGCATGCTCAAACTCATCGCAGCACCCCTCGAGGATGGACGCCTGGAGAATGGGCCTGCCGTCATCATGATGGGAGACTCAAAGAGGACCGGAACCGGAGCGATAGCTGCAAAACAAATCATAATAAGATGACGGACCTAAAAATACAGGAGACTCATGAACAGTAGGGTCTACTATACCGGCTGCAGCAGGCGGGAAAGCCGGGAGGACTGGTGGCGCGACTGATCTTACATCTCCTCTTTCGAGCTGTAGCATTGCAATCAGGGCAAGGAAAAATCAGAAATAATTCCATTATTGAAAAAAGAAACGGCATTAAATGAAAACTATACTCAGCATCACCGCTGGAGGAAGCAAGCTCCGACGGGAAGGAGAAGTGTGGGTGCAGCACCTGGTAAAGATGATCAAAAATCACTCCTGCAAAGACGCAATAGTACGACATCAGTAAATAAATTATGCAGCCATGATAAGACTGAGAAGTCAGAAATCTATACCTTCCAACATTTACGACGGTACAAAGGAGGGTAGAGTGGTGGCCACCGTTAGGGCAGTAACTGACGGCGCTCCCTCGATCAAAGGGGCATCTGCTCTATCCGCACCTGTGTTAGAAACAAGATAAGCCCGTCAGAAAAGTTACAGAATAAAAAAAAAGGACGGTAACCCAAAATTTACCTAATGAGTCACCAGTCGAAACGGCGGCGTCTCCCTCCTCCATTGACATAGGTCCACCTCCCGTTGCCTCATCGCCAGACTCTACAGGAGCCATCGTCGTACTCGCAAGGCCGGGAGACGGCGAAGGACCGTAGGCTGGGAGAGCAATGATCGGAGCGGTGCCCGACTTTTGAGAAAGATCGGCCGGCTCGTCCACGGCAATCATGCTTGTCTCACCCGCCACCCCTTCGGGCTCGGCGGTCGCAGCCGTCTCGTCCACCGCTGCCAAGGGTTCATCGATCGCAGCCGCTCCATCCGCTGCCGCCCAAGACTAGGCTGTAGCAGTCGTCTCATCTGTCGCTACCTCGGGCTCTGCATCGATAACCTTCTCGGGCATAGTAGGCGTGACCGTCTCGTCAGCCACTAGCTCAAGCCCGGCGACTACGGCCTTACCGCCTACCGTCGCCTCGTTTTTGGCTGCTGCCTTCTCCACTGTCCCCTCAGGCTCGGCGGTCGCCGCCGCTCGTTCAGTTGGACTCGGCCCTGCAGGACAAGATGTATAAGAACCGGTAGTTTTACAACTCTTATAACGAAAGCCTCGAAAAACACATTACCTGAGGTGGATTGATCGTTGGCTTCCCAAGCTGCATGTGCCGCCTGTCTATGAGCCGTAGACAAGGCGACCGGGGGCTCCTCGGAAGAAGTTGCGGCAGGAATAACGGCGCTTGGTCCCGCTCCCACGGCCAAAGCAGCGTTACGCTCCTTCGCTGTGCGCCTCAAGCGCTTCCTCTCCTCCTGGGCCGTCACGACGGACCACTTGGAGGCCTCCTTCAGCAAGGCGTCGTCGTCCGTGTTTAGAGTTGCCTCCAGAGCCTTCAAGGCATCCATCATCGGCTTTTTGAGTTGGGTCTCTTGCGGCAATTTCGAAGAGGTCGGAACATCGGTAGCTGGCCCGGGGAGAATCCCCGCATCGGCTTGTGCAGTAGATCCCGCGGCCCCGGCAAAGAGACAAAGAAAAGATTAGATTGTCCATAAAAAAGAGAATAAAGACTCAGTGAACCGAGACATACCAACACCCGATAGAGTGTTTTTCATCTCTTCCTCTTGTAAGGTTTTGAGGGAAGCAGCGATGGCTTCTTCGGTAGAAATGCCTGTTTAAAAAGGAAAAGCGTCAGTCAAAGACAATGATAAAAGTACGATGAAATGACAAAGAACACAACTAGTGATTACCTGATTGCGCGAGTTTATCCAACCACGCTTCGAGCCTTGCCGATCGCTCAGAAGCCGCGATGGCAGCCGCCATATCGGTGTCTGCTGGCTCTATGAAGAAACCCTCGTTGCTTCCGTACTCACTTAGGCCTTCGGTAAGAGGGGCTTGAGGCTCTAAGCCGAGCACGGCATCAAGAGAAAGAACGGACTTCTTCTTCCTCTTCTGCGTGCGGACCCCGGTCGCCGCCAAAATCAGCTTACGCTTCGCAGGCACCTTAGGACGGGGGGTCCTGATGTCCGAGCCCACACCGGACACCGGAGAAACCACATTCACCGTCTCCATCGGAACACGGGTCGCTGGGGGCACGTCTACGGTATCACGAGGCAATCCACGCGTAGGGCTCAGCACGCGCGGTGGCTCAGCTCTAGCATCTCTCAGCGAAGGAACGACAGAGTTCCTTGGCCTCAGGGGAGCTTTGCGGTCGCTGCCAGGAGGCACACCCTTGCGGTCAACCAACAACTGCCTTTCTTCCTTAATAACGGCACCCGTCGAACGCTGGTACCACGCCGTATATGTACTAAGGATCCGTGGGACGCAAGTCGGCTCGCTGATGAAAAAGTGAGAGCCCATATTCAGACGCTTGAAGTGATGCAGCGCGCTTCGCATCCCTTCTTTAGTGGCAGCAGGTTCTAGCAAAGAAGCCTCCAACAACACTCCTTGATTATAGCTCAGTTGCTGGGAAAAACGATGCGGGTTGTATCTCATGAAAAGCACCGCATCATTTTGCCTAAACACCAGGAAACCCGGTCTGATAGAATATAAATGGAGGGTCTCCCGGGCCGTCAGAACTGAGGCACCATCTTTGAAAGTATCTTGCAAAGACCGCACTGTGGTAGTAGACGCCTTTCCGATGGTTAACGCTTTGTCGGTGAAGGTCATCCCGTCTCCAACTGTGCGGGGACGAAGGAGCAAAACCTTTGGCTTACCGTGGCGACGAATTTACAATTGAGGCGCCGACCAATCGCATAATCCGAGGGAAGCTGCACCTGTCATAGAACGAAGGCCTTTTGTGCATACCAAAAATGCCAAGTGCATGTAGCTCAAGCCATGACATTAAGTAATGCATCGAGAAGATCACATGCGGTGCTCCAGGTTCATTAGCATCCGCTGCTTGACTAAGGCCGTGATACAGATGGGCTAGGCCGGCGACCCCGACGACCACTTTTATCCCAATGGTCATTCGGTGAGCTGGGTAAAAAGCAGATGGCCTCATACGGCGAAGGTACATCGGGAGCGCAAACCAGCTCAGCCATAGCCCAAGAAATCCTAAGAGGAATGCGTCTTCATCCATCCCAGGGACTGCAACCTCCGCAAAAGGGACAACCGGGGAGTTAGGAAGGAAGAAACCCTTCTGATCTACCTCCGTCGCTGGCAGGTTGTCCAAACCTAAACCGAAAGGGTCATCAAGCGTGGCAAACTTAGCAGCTTCCGCCGAGAGGACTTTCGGGTGAAGAAAGCGAGCGATGAAATCCTCGAAATTAACCCCGCGACTCCAAGATTCGAGAAAAAGGTGCTCGTAGATTTTTAACATTTTGATCAGACTAAGAAACTGGTGTTGAACAGAATTCGCCGGAGTAAGGCCCATTATCACTGGCCTAGCACCGAAGACATATTCGTCCGTGGGAAGCAGCTCCTCATAATGCTCCTCTATGACCGGTAAGCCGGAAACTTTTGTGAACTCCTCTAAAGAAATCGACACTTCCCGGTCCAGTGCGAGGAAAGTGTGAGTAGGGATATTCCGCAACTCCAAAAAAGCCTTAACCCACCAGGTAGGAAGCGTAGGATATTGGAAGAGAGAAGTATAAACAGCGGTATACAACCCAAGCCTCATCAACTGCGACTTCTTCACTGAAAAATGTAGCGAGCCCATGGCAGATAACCGAACGGATGACGAGGGATCAGACCTATGTTATATGGTTGCCCCCAGGGTCGCGCTTCGCCTTGACAAATACGGCGTCCTAAGATATCTAAAACCATGGGAGGCTGAACGGGAATTGAAGCTATAGTGGGATGAAGAAGGCCTTCTGAAGTCCAATCGACCATCTCCACGGCATATTTCATCGGGGATGAGTTGGCGTAATGGATCGCCGTGATAGGCTCCAAAGGCACCGCGCATGAAAAGCTTTGTCGTCCCCTGATAATCTGATTGTACCATGATCCCCAAAGGTGAAGATTCTTATGTCCCGGATCATGGTCTCTGATCATGTAAGTCCATGCTACCTCTCCCGGTACTTACGGGCTTGCGGAAATGATGAAAAACGATTCTTCTAGAGGTGGTAACATGGACTCAAAATACGGATCTTTGTTAAACAACCATCTAACAAACCTAACTAAGAGTTTTACCTACTCGGTTAGGGGGTTATACCTTTCTTGAACTCCTTCGTCTTCAACTCTTGTGGTGTACGGACCGGCCTCCCCTCGTCGTCTTCTCGCGCCGAAGATGGATCCACCCGAAAGCTTCTACCTTTTGGCTTCTCTTCAAACATGAAGAAACTAGAACACTTGGTTTGCTAAACCTTATGAACTAGGATGAGTAGAGGAGTGTGTTAGGTTTATCTCAATGGTTCTTGTTTCTCAACACATGAGACAAGTGAACCATGAACAAGAGAGAGAGCAAGAGGAAGAGGGAGAGAGCTTGAGGATGAGAGAGCTCTAGAGAGAGAAAGTAAATCCAAGAATGAACAAGACTTTTTTCAACTTCTCTCTCATAATCCCAAAAGAATAATAATAATAATAATAATAATAATTGAGTATTATGTGATGGTTCATATCATATCAAGTGGCATTACCATTTCATGCACTCATTTTGCAATGCACAACAAGCAAGCAAAAGTCTTTGCTTGAAATGACAACCATTGCAATGACGATGGTCAACTAGTCCAACCTAGTCAACCGGTCAACCGAGTCAACAAGTCAACAAAGTCATCCTTCATCCCAACCATGACACAATAATACTTAATTAATATTATCATTAATCATATTTCTTATTCTCATTAGGGTTTAGCAAAAGTCAATAGTCAACGGTCAACAACCTTAATGAGAATCATCTGCCTCTGTCTCTCTGTCAACTGTCCATGCACACCCGCATCCGCGTTCCGAGGAACACGAATACAAACGAAATAAAACCAATCCCAAAACGTACACTAGGATCTGGCTTAAAACAAAGCCCGCTAGTGTTAACTGTCCGGACACTAAACGTGCACAAGTGCACGGATGTGACCGAACACTGTCGCAAAACCATGCGGCTTGTCACAAAACCATGTGACCTCTACTCTTTTACCCAAAGGCGAATAGCTCTCTGTGTGGGACTCTAAAGACTCGATACTACGCTGGCAGTGGGTTTAACCACAGACCGCAAGGGGCACTAGCTGTGCGTAACGGCCCCCAGGTAAATGCCGATAAGAAGACGGACTAGGTGAAACCCATCTGAACTCCTACTGAGCCTGAATATGACAGTCTCCATACAGTCCAGTCTGTTCATCTGATACATCGCATGGCGGGCCTAGGGGGTGGTGAACGTCAGTCTTCTAATAGCTGTATAAGTCGTGTCGGAGTGTAGCCCAGAACACCCTGATATAACACTGGAAACCTACCAGTATATCTCGCTTGCCCTGGCCAGGGACTACTCGTGTAATGGCTCTCCAAGACACAGCACGATGTCAACCCCCAATACCGGGAGAGGCGAATCCTCTCTAACCGTCACTGCCTCCATATGCTTCGGGATTGCACCTAAAAACTACCTGTTTGCATGACTCCTTTGAGTCGTGGTAGGGTAGTGATCAAAGTACAGTGGGAACACACTCGAGGCGAAGTGACAGTGTCAAGTCAACGGACTAAGCTGTACTCATGTCACCTGGGAACTGATAACTGACGATAGGTATAATACCAACCAACAGTTCCCGATGAGTCCTGTCCAGTGTACTCGTAACCTAACGAGCACCTGCATACTATCTCAAGTACGATGTACTGACGGCTGTGGGACCGACCGTCTCCCGTGCTGGGATGAGAAGCGCATACGCTAGTCTACTCCGGAGTATCGATGCCCTATCTCGATAGTCCTACGACTAGGGACCTGTATAAGGATGTGCTTGTGGATTACCCAGCCCCTACGAGTGTGACTGCCATCACAACGCTGGTAATCAAGCAAAGATCCTAAGGGCTCTACTAATATGTATAAGCAATATGCTAAAAGAAATACAAGCACATATTAAAGTAGAAACAAACCAAGTAGCATACTACCATTTTGAGCAAGATTGTCTATACAAGGTGAATATCCCAAGCTTCCATTGAGTAATATACAAACTAGTATGATACAGTAATGGCCTCTAGGGCATATACACTAACAATCTCCCACTTGCACTAAGGCCATGTACTTGCGTATCGAAGACCTATCATCTCGATCAGCCGCTCGAACTGAGTCTGGGATAAGGCCTTCATGAGTGGATCAGCAGTGTTATATTCTGTATTTACTCTCTTCACCTCGATCTCTTGGCGATCAACGATCTCCCTGATCAGGTGGTACCGCCTCAAATTGTGCCTGGACTTCTGATGGGACCTGGGTTCCTTCGCTAAAGCTATAGCTCCGTTGTTGTCACAATACAGCGGTATTGGATCAACACTGGTAGGAACCACCAGAAGCTCCGTGAGGAACTTCTTCATCCAGACAGCTTCCTTTGTGGGATCGCAAGCAGCTATGTACTCCGCTTCCATAGTTGAGTCAGCAACGGTTTCCTGCTTGGAGCTCTTCCAGCAAACCGCCCCTCCATTGAGGGTAAAGACATAACCCGACAAGGACTTGGAGTCATCCTTGTCACTCTGGAAGCTGGAGTCAGCAAAGGCCTCGATCTGGAGGTCTTTTCCGCCATACACCAAGAACATCTCCTTAGTCCTTCTCAGGTACTTGAGAATGTTCTTTACTGCTATCCAGTGTTTCTCCCCTGGTTTCGACTGATACCGGCTTACAACGCTCAATGCGTATGCTACATCTGGTCTGGTACACAACATCGCATACATAATAGAGCCTACCGCAGATGCGTAGGGTATTGATGACATGCGAGCCCTTTCCAAATCAGTCTTGGGAGACATATCTTTGGAGAGGGTGATTCCGTGACAAGCCGGTAGGTTACCGCGCTTCGAATCTTCCATACTGAATCGTTTCAATATGGTGTAGATGTACCATGACTGTGAAAGACCCAACATCCTTTTAGATCTATCACGATAGATCTGGATCCCCAGAATGTAGTTGGCATCGCCCAGGTCCTTCATGGAGAACCTCTGTGACAAGAATCCTTTGACTGACTGTAGCATAGGAATATTATTTCCTATTAGGAGAATGTCATCGACGTACAAGACGAGGAATACCACATTTCTCCCTACAATCTTACTGTAAATGCTTGGTTCATCTGGGTTTTTGGCGAAGTCGAATTCTTCGACAGTATCATCAAAGAAGATGTTCCAACTTCGCGATGCCTGCTTGAGTCTATAGATGGACTTGAGCAACTTGCACACTTTACCGCTGCTCCCACTCTGAATGAATCCCTTTGGCTGATCCATATAGACGCACTCTTCCAAATATCCATTTAGGAAAGCCGTCTTTACGTCCATCTGCCAGATTTCATAATCGTGGAAGGCAGCAATGGCAAGAAGGATGCGAATGGATTTTTGCATAGCCACTGGAGAAAAGGTTTCGTCATAGTCCAAACCAGGTCATTGACGAAAACCCTTTGCAACAAGTCTAGCCTTATAGGTCTCAACCTGTCCATCTACACCAATCTTCCTTTTGAAGCTCCACTTGCATCCTACGGGTTTTACCCCATCTGGAGCAACGTCCAACGTCCACACTTTGTTGGTGTACATGGACTCCATCTCGATCCGCATTGCATCTATCTATTTTACCGAGTCACCACTCTGAATGGCTTGCTGGAAGCTAGTAGGCTCATCATAATCAATAGTGTAATCCTCTCTATCCCCGTCTATGAGAAAACCGTAGTATCTCTCGGGCGGATGAGACTGCCTACTGCTCCTGCGGTGCGGCGCAGGAATGTCCGGTTCTCCTGAAACTTTTGGTTCTTCCAAGCTTTCAGTAACAGCTTATGGTTCTGGAATTTCTTCCAGTTTTATTGTGCTCCCACTTATCTGATTTTCCAAAAATTCAGTTTCCAAGAAGTGGGCATGTGGAGAAACAAAAACTTTTTGTTCCTCTGCGGAATAGAAAAGATACCCCCTGGAGTTCTTTGGGTATCCCACAAACTTACACAGTACTGAGCGTGCCTCGAGCTTGTCCGCATGCTGCTTTTTTACAAAAGCAGGACATCCCCATGTCTTAAGATACTTAAGACAGGGTTTCTTCCCACTCCATATCTGATATGGGGTGGTAGGCACAGTTTTGGTTTGAGCCTTGTTCAAGAGATATGCAGCTATTTCTAGTGCATAACACCAGAAAGATTGCGATAACTCAGCCTTACTCATTATGGAACGAACCATATTCAATAGGGTTCGATTCCGTCTTTCAGATACACCGTTGTGTTGTGGAGAGTATAGAGGAGTACGCTGAGAGAGAATTCCATTCACTTTTAAGTAGTCCAGAAACTCGGCACTCAAGTATTCACGACCTCGATCAGATCTCAGTGTCTTTATACTTTGGCCTGTTTGTTTTTCAACTTCATTCTTGTATTCCCAAAATTTCCCAAAGGCCTCGGATTTGTGCTTCATTAAGAAGACATGTCCATACCTAGAGAAATCATCTGTGAAAGTAATGAGGTATGAATAACCACTTCGCGCATGTGTAGACATTGGACCATACACATCACTGTGTATGAGTCCCAAAAGTTCGCTCGCTCTTACACCGTGTCCAGTGAACGGAGTCTTTGTCATCTTTCCAATGAGACAAGATTCAAAAGTTGCATAAGACTGATACTCGAACGGATTCAAGTATCCTTCTTTATGTAACTTAGTTAATCGTGTTTCTTTAATGTGACCCAGTCTACAATGCCATAAGAAAGCCTGATTTGTTTCCGGAGACTTTCTTTTAAGTGTGTTCTGGACACTGAAAATCTGAGCTTGATTCAATACGTATATCCCGTTATTTAGTGTACCTGACCTAATCAGAACTTGATTTAGGTGGAAGTGTACTACATCACTTACAAAAGTAAATTCATATCCTTCCTTAGAAAGTAAGGATACAGATATGATATTACAAGTCGCACTTGGTACAAACAAACAGTTATGCGAAATCAATATCTGCCCAGTTGTCAGTCCAAGATGATATTCCCCTACGGATTCAGTATCCATGCTCATTCCATTAGCAACCCTGAGAGTCATATCACCTTTCCTGATAACCCTACGGTTTCTCAGAGCCTGTAATGAATTACAGATGTGAGATCCTGATCCGGTATCCAATACCCAGGAAGTAGGGTTAACTGACATACAGTTCTCTATTACAAACACACCCGAAGCCGAAGCCACAACATGCTTCGAATTCTGGCTACTGGCTTTGCTAGCCCTGCAATCCTTCTGCCAATGTTCATTCCCGTTACAATAGGAACGTCCCTCTTTTACTACATCCAGTCCCGAAACTTTTTCCCTTCCCTTTCCTTCTTCTTCCCTGGTTTTCTTCAGGGTATAAGCAAAGGGCAGGGACTGTAGAATCAAGTCAGTACTTGACCCATTCTCCAACGTGGTCTCCAGGTCTGTGAGCTCAGAATAGCTGGTCTCTATAAGGACGTTGCCCCCTACAGATGACCCGACAGCCAACCTCGCTTTAAGCAATTTGTTCGAGGTCTCATATCTTGCGATACGAGATTGCTCTCCATATAAATCATTGTTATAGTGGAAGATAGAAACTGAGTGTAGGGTTCCTAGGCACACTAATGAGGTCTCACAAGTGATCAAACATGGCTAATTCAAAATTTTCCATGTGCCTACAAACCCTAATACGGATCGTTAACTACATGTATAGACGATGCAATGCAAATAAACAACTTTAACTTAAAAGGAAAGAGGCTACAACCTTTGTAGATCCGGTCCTCCACCTCCTAGGCTCCGTGATGACGTCCCTCCACTGTCCATATCGAATCCCGGACTCTAGCATCGGCTTCATCGGAGTAATGGGCGGGCTAGGTCGTCGACTTCGATGCCGAAGATGATCTACGTCGAGGAAACTCAAGATCAAACTCCAACTTCACCAAGTCATGAAACTTGTGAAGAAAACACCCTATACTACTTGGCAAGTGGTAGAGGATGAAGAAATAGGAAGTGGGTTCACTTTAGAATTGGATTTCTCACTCTTTTTCTCAAGTTGCCATTGATGGTTGCAAGGTTTCTTCATTGTTGAAGATGAAGAAGATGAAGAAAGAATATGATAAGTGTTTTTTAAAATAGAAAATAAAATGAATACTTATCATATAGCAACCATGGTTAGGTGTAAAGAATAAACTATGGTTAGTTTGAATGGTTAGGGTTAAGCATGAAGACAAAATGGTCACTTAGTCAAAGCTTCATGAAGCTTCAACAACAAACAAAGAAAGCCACCATTTTCTCTTTATCTTTCAAAAAAGAATAATAAATAAATAAATAAATAGATAAGAAAATGAAAACCCTAACCATTGCATAACCATGGTTTAATCATATACACAAACATTCATGTATCATCAAACATGATACAATCAAGTGTATAAAAAATACATCACATATACAATGTGCACATCAAGTGAGAAAATCCTTTTAAAGTGAATCAATACTAGTTAATGCAAAGTAATATATCAAATATATAATTATACATTAAATCATTAAATCAAAACTTTATTCAATGATCCGGTCATGTCGCATATAACCGACTAGTATCCAATGTATCGACTTATCGAATCAATCCTTGATTCGATAACTAGGTTATATCACATACAACCGTTCGACACATTCATCGCGAGAATAGAATACGGTATCACATACACGCATTATTCTCGGTCCCGCACATATCTCATATGCGCTCCTATTTCGTTTCGCTTGAGCCAGGAAACCTCTGTGTAGGACTCTAAAGACTCGTCAATACGCCGGCAGCAGATGATGATCATATCAAGCACCCACAAGCCGCATGAGGTCTGCTAAACGTTACGGCCACCCGGGTATTGAGCGATCAGAAGATCTACGAGCAAGCCCGCTCACACTCCTGTGAATCCAACAAGTAACACTTACTGTACATTCCGGTCTGTTCGTCTGATATGTTGCATATCTCGCCTAGGGGTGGTAAACGTCAGACCCCAATAGCTCGATAAGTCATGCCAACGTGAGGTCCATAACATTCGTGAAACTACTGATAACTCTTACCAGTATAACACTGCAACCCTGGCCAGGGATTTCCTGTTCTGGCCAGTCATGCATAGCGCAACATCAACCCCTAATACCGGGAGAGACGAATCCCCTCCTATCGCTCATTGCCTCCATGTGAATCGGGACTGTACCCAAAAACCACCTGTTTGAACGACTCAGTAGAGCCGTGGTAGGGTGGAAATCAAAGCACAGTGGGAGACACACAAGACTCTATGACGATCTCGGGTCAACAGAGTAAGCTGTACCAGTGTCACCAAAGAACTGCCATCTGACGTGAGGTATAATACCATCTGGGAGTTCTCGGCGAGTCCGTTCAGTGTACCCAGTCTCCACTGAGCACCCGCATACCATCTCCGATGTCAAACACCAATGGATATGGGATCATCCATCGCCCATCACATAGGTCGAGAAGATATACGCTAGTCTACTCTGGAATATCGATGCCCCGTCTCGATATTCCCATGACTAGGAACATTGAAGGATGTACTCATGGACTACCCAGGCCCCACTAGTATGATCTGCATCATAGTCCTGGAAGTCGAGTACACATCCTAAGGGCTTTATCAACATATAACAGAGAGACAGAAAGTAAACATTTTAAGATAAAGAGCAACCAGATAGCGTACTATCATGTCGAGCAAGAAAGTCCTACCTATATATATGTCCCAGCATCCACTACAATATACATCCAATGTACAGTAATGGCCTCTAGGGCATACATATAACTAACAATCTCCCACTTGCACTAGGGCCATCTGTAGCAGTAGTTGTAGTATCAAATACTCAACCATCCCCTAAAAGTATATCTTTGGGAAAAGGCCTTCGAGAGTGGATCCGCCGTGTCATCCTCTGAGTCTACTCTCCTAACCCCGATCACCCTGGAGATCATCTATTTCCATGATCAGGTGATGCTGCCTCAGAATATGTCTGGGTCACTGATGGGACCAGGGTTCACGGGCTAAAGCCACACTTCCATTGTCACACAATGGTAGGAACCTAGTTCATCTTATGAACCAATATACACCCAAACTGCCTCTTTGGTAGTATCTTTAATAGCGATGTTACCAGCCTTTATCGTCTAGTTTGCCACGGTATCTAGCTTGGAACTCTTCCAACATACCGTCCCTTTATTGAGGGTAAAGACAATGCCCGTGACTGACATTCAGTCGTCCTTATCACCCTGGAACACTTCCAGTGATTCTCCCCAGGATCGATTGATACTATCTTACTATAGCTAGTGAGAATCCTAACATCCATTTAGATCTATCTCATAGACCCAAATCCCAGGATTTAGGAGGTATCATCCTGATCCTATTGGAGAATCCTTGTGATAAGCGGAGATTGACCGAGCGTAGTATAGGAAACTCTTTTCCTATCAAGAGTATGTTGTCCACGTACAATACGAGGATAACCACCTTACTCTCTACTACCGTTTTGTATATACAAGGTTCATCTACCATTTTGATGAAGTCAAACACTTTGACTACCACATCAAAACAGACGTTCCAACTCCGCGATACCTGCTTTATTCTGTAAAGCAACTTGCACACGTTTCCGCTGCTCCAACTGTTTACGAAGCCCTCTGGCTGTGTTCTTATAGACGTTCTCTTCTAAATCAGTATTTAGAAAAGTCGTCATGGCACCCAACAACCAGATATCGTAGTCATTGTGTGTAGCAATGAAAATTAGGATTTGGATGGACTTAAGTATAGCCACTGGAAAATGTTTCATCATTATCCACGCCTGGTCGATGACGAAAAACATTAACAAGTCTAGCTTTGAATGTCTCAACCTTTCCATCTACATCAAGTAATCTTCTCAAGATATACTTGTAAGTCTGCGGCGGCGCCCCGGTTGTCGATCCGACGCCGGAAACGCGGAAACAAAAACTTTGCAAACTAGCAAATCGGCACCACCGCGCACTTTTCACCCGGATCGGGCCATTAACCTAGCTACTAGCAAACTAGAAAAGAGTAGAGAAGCTATACCAAGCGATCCATGTCCTTCGGTCTTCGTCTCAACATAGATCTCCTGCGGAATCTCCGTCCGTCTCCTCCTCGTTGGAAAGGGCACCACGTAGCCGGGTACTTTTACGGGCTCCCACCTCTGGACCGAGGCAACTCGGGCGCGAAGTTGGCTAGCCTACGCGTCCAAGATTTGCTGTAGAATAGTGTAGAAGCTTGTCTCTTTTGGGGTACTGAAGTTGCCATGGATGGAGAAGACAATGAAATTTGGAGAGAGCTTATGAACATTGATACAAAATGAGAATGAGAATAACTTTCCATACACCAAATGAAAAACCTCCTTCCTCAAATGTGGCCGGCCCCTCTCCTAATGAAATGGTGGAGAGAAAAAGCAAGAAGGGAGGTGAGTGTAGGATAGCTCAAGGAGGTGACCACATCAAAAGGTTATGATAACAAAATCAAATCAACTTTCATCTCATTTCTAATCACAATAAAGCAAGCCATGATCATAGAAAAGAATGGTATCAAAAGATGCTTTCATAATCTATGCAAATGCAAGAAAACCCCTCCACAATGTGTTATTTGCAAACTTGCAAATAACACCCTCCATCACAAAAGTCCGGCCGTGAAGGAACAAAGAAAAACTGGCCGGAACGGAAAGACAACTGGCAACCTCAGAAAACTGATCCCATAATAAATTACAGGAAAACCCCGCTACTGCAAATACATGCCCGCATTTGCCTTCCCACTGAACACAAATGCAAAGAGACAAAATCTACACTGTCTAATAATAGGATCCGGCTTAAGCCAATGCCGGCTAGTAAAATCTGTCCGATCACGATCCGTGCAATACCGCACGTATCTGATCGAACCCTGCCATATCTCCATACGGCATCTACAGCGTTTTGCCCGAAATCTGAGTAACTGAGTGTGGTGGACTCTAAAGACTCGTCAATACTATGGCTGTGGATTTAACCACTAGCACGTCAGAGGTATAAGCCAATACGTAACGGGCTACCAGGTACTGACCAAAAGGGACGTCGATGAGCAAACTCATCCTGACACCTTACTGAGCCTGTTAGTGACAATATCCGTGCAGTCCGGTCCGTTCGTCTATGAGCATCGCATGGCGGGCCTAGGGGGTTGGTAAAAGACAGACCCCCAATAGCGGTACAAGTCGTGTCGGAGTGTAGCCCAGAACACCCTGAGATACTACTGGAATGCCTACCAGCAAATCTCTTGCCTTGGCCAAGGACTTTTCATGTTCTGGCTCTCCTAGACATAGCGCGACCTCACCCCCAATACCGGGAGAGACGAACCCCTGCAGATCCGCTCACTGCCTCCATGTAGCGTGGGACTGTACCCAACTAATACCTGTTTGCATGTCTCCTTTGAGTGTGGTAGTGTAGTAATCAAAGCACAGTGGAAACTCACACGAGACAAATGACAATCTCAGGTCGATGAACTAACCTGTACACATGTCACCAGGGAACTGCTATCTGACGTCTGGTATAATCCCAACTAGCAGGTTCCTGCCGAGTCCTGTCCGGTGTACTCATGACCCAATGAGCACCTGTATATATCTTAGGTGAACCAACTGACACCAGTGGCTTGTGAGACCGGCCACCGCCCCTCGTCGGGGTCTCGACTGTATACACTAGTCTACTCTGGAGAATCGATGCCTTGTCTCGAAACTCCCATGACTAGGGACCTTTTAAGGATGTGCTTATAGACTCCAGCTCTCACGTATATGATCGCCCTCATACTGCTGGTAGTCAAGCAAGAATCCTAGGGGCTCTATCAACGTGTAATAGCGACTCGTAAGGTCACCTAAAGCAGTACATGATGATAAAGATAAACCGGTAGCATACTATCATCTCGAGTAAGACTGTCCTACTGGGATAGGTCCTCGCCTCAATCATTGCAATCACGTGCCTGTGATCCAATAATTGACTCTGAGGGCACTATCTCCAACAATCTCCCACTTGCACTCAAGGCTAATTATTGCGATGTCGCATACTCACAGCCCGTGTGATACCGAACACCCAACTCCTCTACTAGTCAGTCTCACAAAGCTCGTTTGCGAAACTATTGCGTTCGAGGAATAGCCTCAGCGAGTGGATCCGCTCTGGTGTTTCTTTCTATGTCTCTCTATCTCAAGTTCGCGGAGAAAGCCATCTCCCGAAATGAGCAATACCTGTCTTAGAATGTGTCTGGATGTCTGATGGGACCTAGCTCATAAATGAACTCCAAATCCAAACTTCTTAGACTGTATCGTCAACTGAACTTAATCAGTATCCTGCGCCATGCCTTCCCTCAGTATCCACCCCGACCACCTGTCCAAAATACTGCCCCTCTTTAGAGGGAAAATTATAACTCTGACAGCCATTCTGCCATCCAGGTCTCCTTGGAAGCCTGGAATGATAACCGTCTCCTAAAAGAGGCTGCCGTTATCAAATCCCTAGAACATCCACTTATGTTCTAAAACTGCTTTCGACTGTTTCTCCAGGATTGGATCAATATCAACTTATTGCACCTACTACAAGAACAACATCTGGTGTGGTACTTGACATCTCACGATTGACTCAATTGCCTAAGCAAGTGATCTGCCAATCATGCACATCCCTCTCCTCCTTAGTCTGTAAGACACATTTAGAGAGGGTGACTCCATTACCTGCAGGTACACCACCATGCCACGAGTCGTTCATTCTAAATACTCATAGAATGTTGTCAAAGTACCCAGATTGGGAAACTACCCAAATCTAGATCTAAAACCATAGATCTAGTGACCAGAATGTCTGATATAATATCCAAGTCCCATGTGGTGAAACTACTGTGTGACAACCAAAGTATAACCGATCGTAGTATCGGAATATCACTTCCTACTCCGTGTATGTCATCAAATACCAGGACATCACAACCTACTACCTTCTTAACATATCCATCCTTTATTCTGATGAAGTCAAAACTATGACTGTCACATCAGACATAGATGATCTATCTCCGCTATATCTGCTTTAGTCTATAAATAGACAAAAGCCTGATGTCCACCAATGCTTCCACTGCTCCCACTGACTACGACAACCCTCTGGCAGAGTCATATAGACGTACACTTCTAAAACCAGTTTAGAACGACGCTATACTCATCTTCCTGCCGGGTCTCATTGTCTGGAACAACAGCAATAGCAAGTCTGGGTAAACGAGAACCTCCCTGCCACCGTCTTTGAGCATACCGAAGTACCTCTTGGGTGCCTGAGGTTACCCACTTTAACTGTGGAGTGGCCAATGGAATGTCAAACCAAATTGAATCTTTAGGTTCTTATCAAATCTTCAGTAATCGTTTGCGGTTCTGGAATCACTTCCAGTTCTACCATACTCCCACTACTGTTTTCTGAAAAAATCCATTTTTATTAAAACTGTGGTGAGTCAAGAACAATATCACTATTGATCTTCCAGATGGTAGAAAGTCAACCCTCGTCATAGCCCGGGTCAACCCACAAACAGCCATTACAGAAACGTGCCTTGAGTTATCCGGATTCTGGTTTTAAGCATAAGCCGGAAAACTCCCCGTACCTTAACAATGTCAAGATAAGAACTGTTCTATATCCAATATAGAAACCGAGGCACTGATTTAATTGAACTAGATTCAAATCATGCAGCTGTCACCAGTGCATGTCAACTAAATGGAAAGAAGCCGATCAGCGTTACTCAACTTAGGAGTGCTTCCAATTATGAGTAACCTAAAAGAGAAGCAAGTTCTCTTAAACATTACTATCAACTGAATACCACACACAAGTATCTACATCTTCGATCACCTTGAAGAATCCTGATACTTGCAACATCTGGTTCTCTACTTTATTCTTATACCTATAACTTCTCAAAACTTGGACCCTGTGTTTGTATGAAACACCTGTCTAAGAGGTAGAGAAGTCACAAGTAAACAGAATATAGTATGAGGACCAACCCCTCTGTCCTAATGGATACTGGACAACATACAATACTCTGTATAAGTCCCTTGAGTCAACTGACTCATTCACTGTGTGTCGTAGGTTGAAAACTGTACTTATGGTTAAGAAGAATTACACCGCTGTTCAATGCTCCTTACCTAACCATCCACTGATATAGGTAAATGTCATAGACATAATTTCAAAAGGTATATCTCACTCTATAAAAATTGACGTACAGATATATCAATTTGAAATTCGTGCATAACAACGGATTTTCAAAACCAAATATTTGGCAACCGGCAAACAGCCCAGGCGATTTCCTCAAATATCACCAATTACAACGAATTTCGATATAATGAGGATGATCACCTAATTCCCAATAACTTACTCCCACTCATCATCTGTAAAACCTTACAGATGTGAGAATCAAACCTGGTAAAAACATACCCTGGAGTAAGTGTCTAATTAGGAAATCAGTTTTCTTTTAACAGTACACAGTGAAACTGAAACACTAAAATGTTTCGATGGGGTATCCCGGTATTCCTAGTAATGCCTCTTCCATTATCCAGATTCACAACTGTAACCGTATAATTCTTTGCCACCTCTCCAAATCCCTTTATATGTCTTTAGTCATTACCTTCTGCACACCCCTTTAGGCCAAATGGTTTTCTTCCTTCCCTGCCGTTCGGCACCAGCCTATGCTTTGGAAGAAGACTATCCAATAAGCATAATGGGTGTACTGTCCTAATCCTAGGTGCACTCGCAATGCGAGAGAAGGTGAAGATAAAAGACACCTGAATGAACTTTATTCCTATTTCTCCTGAACCAGGATCCATCCCCGAACTGGAACAAGTTCCTTTCGAGTTCGTATATAACCATACGATGGATTATCCAATAAACTGGGATCTTCGTAGTGATACGGAGTGTCCTGGAGAAATACAAAGGTGATTTAGGATTGGCGAAGAAATACTTGGTTTGGTCGTGAATAGCAGTCGCAATTTACTTTGCCCTCTTACTAATCCCTTTCTTTGTCTTAACTTAATACCTTCTGTACAACGTTTAAGCTAATTGGTTTTCTTCATTCCGTACCGTTCGACACCTGCCTATGGTTTGGAAGAAGACTATCCAATTTGCGTAATAGGTGTACTATCTCCTAAACCAAGGAGTACTCGCAACCTGAGAGAAGGTAAAAGGAAAAGACAACTGAATAGTCCAATTAGTTTTCTCCAGGACCGGAAACCATCCTCGAATTCCTTCGAGTTCGTATATAACCATACGATGGTTTTGTCCAATGGATGTGGACGTTCGTAGTAATACGGGGTGTCCTGGAGAAAAGGGTAAAAGTAGGGGTGGCAATGAGGTCTGCAACTCTGACAATCCAAAAGCCAGTGTTAAGAAGGTTCGGTCAACTTGGTCACTGAGTTATAGTCTAGGGTCGGGTCAATGGTCGCTGCCAAAGAGAAAGAGAAAAGAAACACTCAGCGTGCACTCTAACCTAGATCAGAATGGTTATCACTTTATCTGATCTGGAAACCTCCCACTGTAATGTCAAATTCTTCCCCAAACCTGAAAGAAGAATTTGCCGGGATCACCCGAGGAGTAAACCAACTCATCAGTGGGAATCGGGATCCAATTATCATCGCATGATAACGTGACGGAATCCGCTCACGTTATCACACTCCAGAAGGTATGCGCATATCTGGCAAGTTTCAGTTCTTTTGAAACTCTCGATGTGGATTTTTGCCCCATGCTTTTATGACCTTGATGAAGGCCAACAAATCATAAGTCACATGTCAAGTTCTACCCGTCATTGTCCAGGTTAATTTGAACCCACCCGTACAAGCCCTTGACGAAGGCCAACAAGACTATATGACTGTCCCAAACCAACGCATCTATCTATGCAGCAGAAAGGTAACAAGCAGCTACCATACACTATGCCTTGACGAAGGCCAACAAACATAGCATGAATACTACGTGCAACCCGTCTGAAACGACGGAGGGCTACGAATGGTTTCTGGCGAAAACCTTTAACATAATGAACTTGATATCGTTGAAGGAACGGATAGCTTTTTAGAAAAATATAGTGACGAAAACCTTTGCTAAAGAGGTCACTCCCGGTGAAGGGATCTCGGCTCTTTCCCCGTAGAATGAGGTGCAGGATATTGCAACTGAATACCACGATGCATAGCAAAAGTAAACGGCTATAGTGAAGTTATTGCCCTGACGCAAACTTTTGTCCAAGGAGTCACTCCCGGTGAAGGGATCTCGGCCCTTGCCTCGTCGACTGAGGAGCAGGATATTCCAACTGAATACCACTATGCAAAGCAAAAGTAAACGCCCTTGCAATAACAGCTTTTTGAAAAGTGTTCCAACAACATCAGAATAGGTTTGTTTATCTTGCATTGATCCGAATCAACGCAGTCCCATCAATTGATCACACCAAAAAGAACGAAAATATACTGACGTACGTATATGCCATCCGCATTCGCTACTAGGTCCCGTCATCACCCGTTAGGTTAGCTAACTAACGATAGAGCGGGGACTGGACTAGCGCGGATGCAAAACATATACAACATCTACTAGTATATATATAATATATAATTTTCTCTCTAGGCGTGATAAAATGCAGCATCACAGAAATGTACAGCATCACAGAATAATACAGATATCTGGGATCCCCGGGTTTCACAGAGCCGCTACTGAAACCCGACGTTCCCCTGGTCGTGTGGATAGCCTGTGCAATGAAATCCTTGACCTCTACGGGCGCGGCAAGTTACCCGCCAAAACATGAAGCGAGGCAGCCCCCTTCAGCAACGTGAATGGACCACCCAGCACTTCACGGAATCCGGTAACTTGGGTACCCCTCCTGGGTCAACCTGTACCCTCTACGAGTGAGGCAAATAGCCCGCCAATTCTAGAGTAAAGCCCCCTCCGTCTCAACGCCATGAGATGCGGGCTTGTTGCCCTCTAGAACCCGGCAATCCGTGCAACCCTTCGCGGGATAATCCTAGTACAGAAAGTAAAATATACATACAACGGGTACATCGACCGCAACCTGGTCGTGCCCCAAAATAATAATACAAACAGGCAGTGACGGCAGTCCACATGTCGGACGCTCGCCCCGCAATAACAAATGTACATAATACAACAAAACTGTACTAACATTACATCCACGCTATCCCCCACGACCGATCCGCAACATCACAGCACAACACAGAACATCAACGTGAATGTCACGTTCGCAAATCCGTCTAACCGGGCTACAACAGTTAGACTGGATTTACCGATCGAGTGACATCCACGGCCGCAGATATAATGTAAATACTGTGAACTAGCATGTTTAAAATATCCGATCGAACAAATTTTATCATGTGGGCCCCAAGCAGTACTGTAGCACTTACAGAAAATCTGGGCCCAAAAAGAATATCCCAAAACCAATTTCCAAGTATAAGACAATCTGAAAAAATTTGGTGCAGTGAGGAGCCTAAGTGGCGGCGGAACCGCGGCCCAAGCATGGAAATTTTACCAGAACTCTTATACTTCCCTGCACATCATTCTGCAACTACCTAAAAAATTTTTGGAGCTGAAATAATTTCGACAGAGAACACATGTGCATACAAAATATGGTTTTTGGGGATTTTTGTTCGATCGAGTTCTAAACATACTAGAGCAAGCTAGGCATGGTTAATGGCGTGGCTCTGATACTAATGTAAGTCCGCGGCGGCGCCTCGGTCGTCGATCCGACGGCGGAAACGCGGAAACAAAAACTTTGCAAACTAGAAAACCGGCACCTCCGCGCACTTTTCACCCGGATCGGGCCATTAACCTAGCTACTAGCAAACTAGAAAAGAGTAGAGAAGCTATACCAAGCGATCCGTGTCCTTCGGTCTTCGTCACCACTCCGATCTCCTGCGGAATCTCCGTCCGTCTCTTCATCGTTGGAAAGGGCACCACGTAGCCAGGTACTTTTACGGGCTCCCACCTCTGGACCGAGGCAACTCGGGCGCGAAGTTGGCTAGCCTACGCGTCCAAGATTTGCTGTAGAATAGTGTAGAAGCTTGTCTCTTTTGGGGTAGTGAAGTTGCCATGGATGGAGAAGAGAATGAAATTTGGAGAGAGCTTCTGAACTTTGATACAAAATGAGAATGAGAATAATTTTCCATACACCAAATGAAAAACCTCCTTCCTCAAATGTGGCCGGCCCCTCTCCTAATGAAATGGTGGAGAGAAAAAGCAAGAAGGGAGGTGAGTGTAGGATAGCTCAAGGAGGTGACCACATCAAAAGGTTATGATAACAAAATCAAATCAACTTTCATCTCATTTCTAATCACAATAAAGCAAGCCATGATCATAGAAAGAATGGTATCAAAAGATGCTTTCATAATCTATGCAAATGCAAGAAAACCCCTCCACAATGTGTTATTTGCAAACTTGCAAATAACACCCTCCATCACAAAATTCCGGCCGTGAAGGAACAAAGAAAAACTGGCCGGAACGGAAAGACAACTGGCAACCTCAGTAAACTGATCCCGTAATAAATTACAGGAAAACCTCGCTACTGCAAATACATGCCCGCATTTGTATTCCCACTGAACACAAATGCAAAGAGACAAAATCTACACTATCTAATACTAGGATCCGGCTTAAGCCAAAGCCGGCTAGTAAAATCTGTCCGATCACGATCCGTGCAATACCGCACGTATCTGATCGAACCCTGCCATATCTCCATACGGCCTCTACAGCGTTTTGCCCAAAATCTGAGTAACTGAGTGTGGTGCACTCTAAAGACTCGTCAATACTATGGCTGTGGATTTAACCACTAGCACGTCAGAGATATAAGCCTATACGTAACGGGCTACCAGGTACTGACCAAAAGGGACGTCGATGAGCAAACTCATCCTGACACCCTACTAAGCCTGTCAGTGACAATATCCGTACAGTCCGGTCCGTTCGTCTATGAGCATCGCATGGCGGGCCTAGGGGGTTGGTAAAATTCAGACCCCCAACAGCGGTACATGTCATGTCGGAGTATAGCCCAGAACACCCTGAGATACTACTGGAATACCTACCAGCAAATCTCCTGCCTTGGCCAAGGACTTTTCATGTTCTGGCTCTCCAAGACACAGCGCGACCTCACCCCCAATACCTGGAGAGACGAACCCCTGCATATCCTCTCACTGCCTCCATGTGGCTCGGGACTGTACCCAACTAAAACCTGTTTGCACGTCTCCTTTGAGCGTGGTAGGGTAGTAATCAAAGCACAGTGGGAACTCACACGAGACAAATGACGATCTCAGGTCGATGAACTAACCTGTACACATGTCACCAGGGAACTGCTATCTGACGTCTGGTATAATCCCAACTAGCCGGTTCTCGGCGAGTCCTGTCCGGTGTACTCATGACCCAATGAGCACCTGTATATATCTTAGGTGAACCAACTGACACCAGTGGCTTGTGAGACCGGCCACCGCCCCTCGTCGGGGTCTCGACTGTATACACTAGTCTACTCTGGAGAATCGATGCCCTGTCTCGAAACTCCCACGACTAGGGACCTTTTAAGGATGTGCTTATAGACTCCAGCTCTCACGTATATGATTGCCCTCATACTGCTGGTAGTCAAGCAAGAATCCTAGGGGCTCTATCAACATGTAATAGCGACTCGTAATGTCACCTAAAGTAGTACACGATGATAAAGATAAACCAGATAGCATACTATCATCTCGAGTAAGACTGTCCTACTGGGATAGGTCCTCCCCTCAATCATTGCAATCACGTGCCTGTGATCCAATAATTGACTCTGAGGGCACTATCTCCAACAATACTTGCTCCTAATGGGGATTTAACCTTTCGGATATAGCAGCTAAAGTCCATACTTTGCTGGTGTACATGGATTCCATCTCAGATTGCTAAGCATCCAGCCATTCTTACAGAGTCCCTACTCTCGATGGCCTGCTCGAAACTAGTTGGGTCATCATCTCATGATGCAATCCTCGCTCCCACTGTCATCGAGAAACCGAGGTATCTCTCAGGTTGGTGAGGAACCCTACTAGATCGGCGGAGAGGCCGAGGTTCGTTGGTTACAATTGAATCCTTTGGTTTTACCAAATCATCAGCTACAGTTTGTATAGGTGGAACATTTCCAGTTCTACAAAACTGACCTTGCCTCGATCTTTTCCGGATTTTTCTTTTAGACATAGGCCGGACAACCCTAAATCTTAACTAACTTAAGATATGGGCTCTTCCCTTTCCATATCACATATGAAGCGGTAGGCAACTGATTTGATTGGAACCCTATTCAATTGGTATGCAACTTCCTAAGTGCATAACTCCTAAATGGATATAGGTAACTCAGTAGTACTCATCATAGAGCACACCATATCAAATAGGGTGTAATTGCTCCGCCCCGTTGCACCGTTGTGCTGTGGTGTATTCAGAGGAGTAATACTGAGAGAGAATCTCATTTTCTTTTAGAATATCCAACAATTCCATGCTCAAGTATTCTCCTCCCTGATCTTATCATAGGACATAATACTTATACCTGTATTGGTTCTCTACTTCTAGCTTATATTCTGTGAATATCTCAAAAGGTTCGGACTTGTGTTTCAACAGGAACATATGTCGGAATCTTGAGAGATTATCAGAGAACGTAATGAAGTATAAAGAACCAGTCCTGGCTTTTGTAGACAGGAGACCTTACATACATCATCATGTATCAGTCCCAAGAGTTCATTAACTCTTTCTCTGTTTCCAATAAACAGGGCTATGGTCATCTAATCTTTGTGACATGACTGGCAAGTTTCATAATATGTAAATTCAAACTGATTTAAATATACATCTAAAATGCAACTTCAGCCAGTTGGGTCGCATTGATATGACCTAGTCTACAATGCCTTATGAAGGATTCGTTCATTTATGAACTCTTCCTCTTGTGTGTGTTCTGTATACTAGGAACTGTAGTTTGACTTAGAACATCAATGCTTTTAGATAACGTGCCTGAACTGATCAACTTTTGATATAGGAAATGTTCAAAACATTATCCAACAATATAAAATTTTATCATTTCTTTACTTGTAAAGAGACTGATATGATTTTGTATATCAGGTTCTGTATCTAATAGCATTTGTTCAGAATCAATGTATTGGTAATACAGGGTGACAGTGACCAACAGACTTGGCTGCAACAATTGCCCCGTTTTCTGTCTCATGAAACTTATCACCCGTTCTCAGTTTTCTACCTTTTTGTAGCCCTATGTAACAGATTACATATCTGGGATCCTGATCCGGTATCAAATACCCAGGATTCAGAGGATACTGAGAAACAGTTCTTTATAATGAACACACCCGAAGGAGATGCATCATATGCACTTTCTTCGTTTGGGCGGCATAGGAATTCTAGCATTCCCTATTTCCTGCTCTGTCTTATAACAATTATAAGTTGCAGCGGGACCAACGTTCCCCAGCTCAGTATGACAAGCGGGTTCGGTCAATACATCCATAATATTATCTTGATTAAGGCGTGATATGGTCGCTACCTGGAGAGAGAGAGAAGAAAACACTCTGCGTGCGCTCTTGCAAGATTATATTGGTTATATATTTTATCTAATAAGGATGGCTCCCACTGTTTTTATCAAATCTTCCTTCAAACCCTAAAAGGAAAGACTAGACGGGATTAATTACACTCTACAAGTTCGCCAATCTTTCAGCCAGGCCAGTGTCGGTACTTTGAGGGAGGTTCCCCGTGCTTTCGCACGGACCTAATTACAGTAAACCTCGTTTTTCCAGAGGCGTAACCCCGTTGACACCTTTCTAGACACCTACTTGATCGGCTAATTGTAAAGTGCAAAACTCTCCCAGGAGTAACAATTACTCGCAGTGGGTATCGGGATCCAACTATCATATAGAAGGTATGCAATCTCATTGCAAATTTCAACACTTGAAACTCCCGATAATGGTTTTTACCCCTAGCACCTATGACCTTGGCTAAGGTCAACAAATCATAGGTACTAGTCAAGTTCTACCCGTCATTTCATGATTAATTAGACCCACCCACATGACCCTTGGCTAAGGTCAACAAAGCCACATTACTGTCCTAACTAATCGCATCATATACGGTGTAGGAAGACATCACTTAGCTACCGCACACTACGCCTCGGCTATGGTCGACAAACGTAGCACGAATACTAAGTACATTACTTCCTAAAATGACGGAGGGTTGCGATTGGTTTTTATGAAAACCTTTAAGGCTTTGAACTTGATCTCGTTGCGGAATCAAATGGTTTTTAAATGGAATGTTTTTGAAGCTTTTCTAGTTTTGCTAAAGGGATCACTCCCGGTGAAGGGATCGTCGGCCCTTTCCTCGTCGAATGAGGTGTGGGATATATCATATATATCACTGTACAAAGCAGAAACTATAGAAGCAATCAAAAGACAAACTGAGGATTTTAGCATCTGCCAGTTTTTGCTAAAGGAGTCACTCCCGGTGAAGGGATCTCGGTCCTTTCCTCATCGAATAAGGTGCAGGATGTTCTATAATGAACACCGCGATGCAAAGCAAGAACTGTAGCTACCTGTTTTATTTTGAAATTCGATTCCACAACATCAATTAGGTTTATTTTCTTTCATTAATCTCATTAATGAATATCCCATCATTTAAGTCCACCTAAACATCACAGATAAATATAACGTACGCTTATGCCATCCGCATTCGCCTCGATGTCCCGTCTGCACCGTTAGGTTAGGTAACTAACGCCAGAGCGAGGCAGGGCTAGCGCGGGTGTAAAACACAAGCAACGTCTATATAATATATCATATATACTATATGTAATATCTATCTGAATACATTACATGATCACATCACAGATAACGCAGCAGAAAATATCATATGAAATATTGGATATACTAGGACGTCCGTGTTTTTAATACGAGCCAGTATAAAACACGGAATACACGGTCATGATGAATAGCCAATCCCACACCCCTAGACCCCTACGAGAGCGGCAAGCAACCCTACCAATTCTAGGGTTAGGAGACCCGGACTCGACTCCTCGAGATGGTCTCCCACTGGACCCTAGAATCCGGTTACTTGTGCTCCCATCCATGGGTCTATCCTATTGCGGAAAAGTAAATAATATACAAATGGTGACATTATCCGCAACCTGGAAGTGCCCCAATAAAAGAATATTTCATACAAGTTTTTACATGAATGAAAATGAAAAAACACTCATCTCACATAAAACCCCCCCGGTTATTCGAACACGACGATCCAATATAACATATCCAGTAACACATAGCATCACATGTCATCAACGTAAGTAAATATGCGCATCCCAATTGTCGTTGACATATAGCAACGAAACCGGCGATATCACATATTACACTTACGGTCACAGAAAAGAAAGTGTAAAACTACAACAGTTGGAATCCGCAAACGCTTTAGACATCGCATGCCTAATCAAATGAATTCCTCAGACATCGCATGCCTAACAATTATAAACCCCGCATTTTAGTCTTATTATCGAAAACACTTTTCAATATCAAGTTGGGGAATTCAACAGGATTCCAGACATTCTGATCGAATGCTCGTCGCAAACTTCTGTTGGTTGCCGTACCCCCGACGCCGTCGACAAAGCGCACCAAGGCGGAACACCGCTGTCGCGAGCACCCGAACGGACGCTTTCGGCGACGGGGTTCTCCTATAGTCACTTGGTCGGGGCTATGGGGCGAGGCTGTCTATTAAGTTTACCCGGCGAGTATCCGCGTACACTGCGTGATTGCGACGGACTTTTGATCACATCAAAATTCCGTGGCAACCGATCAAGTGAGACTAAATTGCTATGTTTATAACATTCATTCAGTTATCTCATAACTACTTGTGAATTCCAAATGTTGTATCACAATCCGGATAAGATAGAAAATGTTAAACTTTCCGATCGAACAATCGAACACCCAAGTTTTCCCGATACAGCTCAACACATGAAATAAGTATAAAAACATTCAGTTCTTGCCTCAGTACCAACGGTCCAGCCGTAGAAGGGTCAAGCCAACACCTCACATGTGGCACGCCGTACTGCCCCAAACTCGAAGGTTCAAAGGGCAGTTCAAGACGGTCACATAATCGAGTTAAGGTTTGTTGTCTTCTAGAGGGACCATCGCGTTACTTGCACTACTTAGAACGTCATTAAACTACGGAAAAGTCCAACAATTGGAAACTTCCCGGCAGGGGAAAGAGTGGGTATTTATATCCGGTCAAACTTTTTAACATATTCTAAAATTACCCGGAAAAACACATAGACAAAGTTTGACAATCCGATCGAATCACCGAGTCCCTAATACAACCCAGAAAACTCAACTCTTGAGTTCAAATTAAAAATTCCCAGGAAAACCAACACTGCAAAATAGGAATTACTGTGCAAAATTCAATGCAAGAAAAGACTAAACGGCCGCGGAACCGCCGCATTAGCCATGCTAATGTCGCGGTTCCACCGCTCTTTGATGGACTCAGGAGTACGGGCTTCACAGTAATTCTTAGAATCTCCTGCTGGTTTTTCTGCATATTTTTAATTCTCAAAAATCCCCGATTTCAAAAAATGTACATAGAGCATTTTTGAGTTAGGGTTTCGGTTTGATCGGACTTCTAACTCCGTCTACGCATCGTTTAAGCTCTAGCTAGGCTCTGATACCACTGTAGGGTTCCTAAGCACACTAATGAGGTCTCACAAGTGATCAAACATGGCTAATTCAAAATTTTCCATGTGCCTATAAACCCTAATACGGATCGTTAACTAGATGTATAGACGATGCAATGCAAATAAACAACTTTAACTTAAGGAAAGAGGCTACAACCTTTGTAGATCCGGTCCTCCACCTCCTAGGCTCCATGATGACGTCCCTCCACTGTCCATATCGAATCCCGGACTCTAGCATCGGCTTCATCGGAGAAATGGGCGGGCTAGGTCGTCGACTTCGATGCCGAAGATGATCTACGTCGAGGCAACTCAAGATCAAACTCCAACTTCACCAAGTCATGAAACTTGTGAAGAAAACACCCTATACTACTTGGCAAGTGGTAGAGGATGAAGAAATAAGAAGTGGGTTCACTTTAGAATTGGATTTCTCACTCTTTTTCTCAAGTTGCCATTGATGGTTGTAAGGTTTCTTCATTGTTGAAGATGAAGAAGATGAAGAAAGAATATGATAAGTGTTTTTAAAAATAGAAAACAAAATGAATACTTATCATATAGAAACCATGGTTAGGTGTAGAGAATAAACTATGGTTAGTTTGAATGGTTAGGGTTAAGCATGAAGACAAAATGGTCAATTAGTCAAAGCTTCATGAAGCTTCAACAACAAACAAAGAAAGCCACCATTTTCTCTTTATCTTTCAAAAAAGAATAATAAATAAATAAATAGATAGATAAGAAAATGAAAACCCCAACCATTGCATAACCATGGTTTAATCTTATACACAAACATTCATGTATCATCAAACATGATACAATCAAGTGTACAAAAAATACATCACATATACAATGTGCACATCAAGTGAGAAAATCCTTTTAAAGTGAACCAATACTAGTTAATTCAATGTAATATATCAAATAAATAATTATACATTAAATCATTAAATCAAAACTTGATTCAATGATCCGGACATGTCGCATATAACCGACTAGTATCCAATGTATCGACTTATCGAATCAATCCTTGATTCGATAATTAGGTTATATCGCATACAACCATTCGACACATTCATCGCGAGAATGGAATACGGTATCACATACACCCATTATTCTCGGTCCCGCACATATCTCATATGCGCTCCTATTTCGTTTCGCTTGAGCCAGGAAACCTCTGTATAGGACTCTAAAGACTCGTCAATACGCCGGCAGCAGATGATGATCATATCAAGCACCCACAAGCCGCAAGCGGTCTGCTAAACGTAACAGCCACCCGGGTATTGAGCGATCAGAAGATCGACGAGCAAGCCCGCTCACACTCCTGTGAATCCAACCAGTAACACTTATCGTACAGTCCGGTCTGTTCGTCTGATATGTCGCATATCTCGCCTAGGGGTGGTAAACGTCAGACCCCAATAGCTCGATAAGTCATGCCGACGTGAGGTCCATAACATTCGTGAAACTACTGATAACTCTTACCAGTATATCACTGCAACCGTAGCCAGGGATTTCCTGTTATGGCCAGTCGTGCATAGCGCAACATCAACCCCCAATACTGGGAGAGACGAATCCCCTCCTATCGCTCATTGCCTCCATGTGAATCGGGACTGTACCCAAAAACCACCTGTTTGCACGACTCAGTAGAGCCGTGGTAGGGTGGAAATCAAAGCACAGTGGGAGACACACAAGACTCTATGACGATCTCGGGTCAACAGACTAAGTTGTACCAGTGTCACCATAGAACTGCCATCTGACGTGAGGTATAGTACCATCTAGGAGTTCTCGGCAAGTCCGTTCAGTGTACCCAGTCTCCACTGAGCACCCGCATACCATCTCCGATGTCAAACACCAATGGATATGGGATCATCCATCGCCCATCACATGGGTCGAGAAGATATACGCTAGTCTACTCTGGAATATCGATGCCCCGTCTCGATATTCTCACGACTAGGAACGTTGACGGATGTACCCTTGGACTACCCAGGCCCCACTAGTATGATCTGCATCATAGTCCTGGAAGTCGAGTACACATCCTAAGGGCTTTATCAACATGTAACAGAGAGACAGAAAGTAAACATGTTAAGATAAAGAGCAACCAGATAGCCTACTATCATATCGAGCAAGAAAGTCCTACCTATATATATGTCCCAGCATCCACTACAATATACATCCAATGTACAGTAATGGCCTCTAGGGCATACATATAACTAACACTGAGTCCATCATCTCGTGCTGCCTCTGGTTTGCACCATCAACTAAGGCTAACACGAGGCACTTGGCTTTCGCACAGTCTTTTTCCGATGTCTTACGGATGTCATTATCCATGACCGGGGAAACTGGTCCTGAGACGGCAGGGGTTTGATTAGTTAAGAGGTGTCCCAGCTTGTCATGGGTAATAGACATCTGGATAGACCTTTGCCAATCATAACAGTTAGGTTCAGTCAATTTATTATCTAGATGTAACCTATGTGTGGTCACTGGGTCGCTGCAATTAAGAGAGAGAGAAGAAAACACTCAGCATGATGCACTTGCAAGTTTAGATTGGTTTTTAATTTATCTAAACAGGATGGCTCCCACTGTCTCTCGAATCCCTCCTCAAACCATAAAAGAAGAATTAGTCAGGATCAATCTCAACGTACAATACTTGCTTAACCGTTCAGCCAGGCTAGTGTCGGTACTTCGAGGGAGGTTTTCCAACGCTTTCGCGAAGTTCCTTAATTTAGGAACCTCTTTTCTCTGGGGGCGTAGCCCCGCTAACACCTTTCTAGACACCTACTTGGTTTATAGCATTGATCGTTATGTGAGAAATTTCCCGAGGAGTAGCATATACTCACAGTAGGATCGGGATCCAAATATCATCGCGTGACAAAACTGAAGGAATCCTACTAGAATCATCACACTCCAAATAGTATGCAGCGCTAGCAAGTTTCAGTTCTTTTGAAACCCCCGATGTGGATTTTTGCCCCATGCTCTTATGACCTTGACGAAGGACAACAAATCAAAAGTCACATGTCAAGTTCTCCCCGTCATTTTCCAGGTTAATTTGAACCCACCCGTATATTCCCTTGATGAAAGTCAACAAGGTAATACGACTGTCCCAAACCAATGCATCTATCTATGCTACATATGAACATCCAACAGCTACCAATCACTATGCCTTGACGAAGGTCAACAAACATAGCTTGAATACTATTGAATATTCATACGAAACGACGGAGTGCTACGAATGGTTTTGGCGAAACCTTGAACGTAGTGAACTTGATATAATCGAAGGAACCTTGATAGATTTTAAAAGGAGTGGCTTAAGCTCCGCGTTTTAAAAGTTATTTTTGAAAAGAAACCGAGTGGTTATTGAAATTGTTCCAACGACTTTTACTTGGTTTATTTTTCTTGCATTAATTCTTTTTAATGCGTCTCATCATTTAATCCTACCATTGCAGAAAACAACCAAAATATGACGTACGCTTATGCCATCCGCATTCGCCACGGGGCCCCGTCATTACCCGTTAGGTTACTTAACTAACGACAGAGCGGGGGCTGGACTAGCACGGATGCAAAACATAAGCAACGCCTAAGTAATATCATATATAGATATATTGCAATGATAGCCATTTCAGATCACAGATGAACACATTGGATATACTAGGAATCCGCAATTCGTACGAGCCTGTAACGAAAAGCGGATTACACGGTCGCGGTGAATAGCCAAACCCCACCCTAGACCCCTACGGGTGCGGCAAACTACCCGCCAAGTACCCGAAGCGAAGCAACCTCCCTCAACTCGTGAGTAGGCCACTAGCACTTCGAGATACCCGGTAGTTTGTGCACCCCACCTTAGGTCTATCCTAGGAGCAAAAACAGTAAAAAGAAATTATACAATGACGGCTACAACCCCGACCCGGTTGTGCGGCCATACAAATAATATTACATCAATTTACATATTTACATGAATTGAAAGAAAAGAAAACTCTCAAGTCACAACCCGCGGCTATTCACCCGCGACAATCCAATGAATTCATATACACATACCATCAACATTACAGATCACAGATATGTATAACCCCCACTAATCGACGTATAGCGATTAGCAGACGTTCAATACATATAACACATCACAGATATAAACCCGTCAGCTTAAGTCTTTAGAAGTTCGATCAAAATACGGATTTTTAAGCCCCAAAAACAAACTTTGCTTTCTGAAAAATCTGGGCTGAAAAAACATACTTTAAAAATCCCAAAACACCCCTGTGAACAAACCGCTCGAAAAATACCCCACGGCCGAGTCAACTCGGCCGTGGATCCGCGGCGGGAGCATGCTCCTGCCGCGGATCCGCGGCGCTTTGATTGATTCACAGGGCCAGTTTTCTGCAGATTGTTATAAAAACCCTGAGTCGAATTTTAAGCCAAGATTTATTAATTTTTGAACAGAGGAAAAATTCGACAGAAAGTTGATTTTGCGGGTTCGTTTCGCGACTTTTCTCCGATCGAATTTCTAGTTACTTTGCTAACCTGCTAGATAGTGTTTAACTACTCTCTGATACCACTGTAAGTCCATGCTACCTCTCCCGGTACTTACGGGCTTGCGAAAATGATGAAAAACGATTCTTCTAGAGGTGGTAATATGGACTCAAAATACGGATCTTTGTTAGACAACCATCTAACAAACCTAACTAAGAGTTTTACCTACTAGGTTAGGGGGTTATACCTTTCTTGAACTCCTTCATCTTCAACTCTTGTGGTGTACGGACCGGCCTCCTCTCGTCGTCTTCTCGCGCCGAATATGGATCCACCCGAAAGCTTCTACCTTTTGGCTTCTCTTCAAACTTGAAGAAACTAGAACACTTGGTTTGCTAAACCTTGTGAACTAGGATGAGTAGAGGAGTGTGTTGGGTTTATCTCAATGGTTCTTGTTTCTCAACACATGAGACAAGTGAACCATGAACTAGAGAGAGAGCAAGAGGAAGAGGGAGAGAGCTTGAGGATGAGAGAACTCAAGAGAGAGAAAGTAAATCCAATAATGAGAATGACTTTTTTCAACCTCTGTCTCATAATCCAAAAAGAATAATAATAATAACAATAATAATAATAATTGAGTATTATGTGACGGTTCATATCATATCAAGTGGCATTATCATTTCATGCGCTCATTTAGCAAAGCACAACAAGCAAGCAAAAGTCTTTGCATGAAATGACAACCATTGCAATGATGATGGTCAACTAGTCCAACCTAGTCAACCGGCCAACCAAGTCAACAAGTCAAAAAAGTCAACCTTCATCCCAACCATGACACAATAATACTTAATTAAGATTATCATTAATCATATTTATTATTCTCATTAGGGTTTAGCAAAAGTCAATAGTCAACAGTCAACAACCCTAATGAGAATCCTCTGCCTCTGTCTCTCTGTCAACTGTGCATAAATACCCGCATCCGCGTTCCGAGTAACACGAATACAAACGAGATAAAACCAATCCCAAAACGTACACTAGGATCTGGCTTAAACCAAAGCCCGGTAGTGTTAACTGTCCGGATGTTGGAGATAGTGCCCTCAGAGTCAATTATTAGGTCACAGGTACGTGATTGTAATGATTGAGGGAGGACCTATCCCGGTAGGACAGTCTTACTCGAGATGATAGTATGCTATCTGGTTTACCTTTATTATCGTGTACTGTTTTAAGTGACCTGACACGTCGCTATTACACGTTGATAGAGCCCCTAGGATTCTTGCTTGACCACCAGCAGTATGAGGGCGATCATATAAGTGGGAGCTGGGGGTCTATAAGCATATCCTTAAAAGGTCCCTAGTCGTGAGAGTTTCGAGACAGGGCATCGATTCTCCTTAGTAGACTAGTGTATACAGTCGAGACCCCGACGAGGGGCGGTGGCCGGTCTCATAAGCCACTGGTGTCAGTTGGATCACCTAAGATGTATACAGGTGCTCATTGGGTTATGAGTACACCGGACAGGACTCGCCGGGAACCTGCTAGTTGGTCATATACCAGACGTCAGATGGCAGTTCCCTGGTGACATGTGTGCAGGTTAGTTCATCGACCTGGGGATCGTCATTTGTCTCGTGTGAGTTCCCACTGTACTTTGATTACTACCCTACCACGGCTCAAAGGAGTCGTGCAAACAGGTTTTAGTTGGGTACAGTCCCGAGCCACATGGAGGCAGTGAGCGTATCCTCAGGGGTTCGTCTCTCCCGGTATTGGGGGTGAGGTCGTGCTGTGTCTAGGAGAGCCATTACACAAAGTCCTTGGCCAAGGCAAGGAGATTTACTGGTAGGTATTCCAGTAGTATCTCAGGGTGTTCTGGGCTACACTCCGACACGACTTGTACCGCTTTTGGGGGTCTGACTTTTACCAACCCCCTAGGCCCGCCATGCGATACTCATAGACGAACGGACCGGACGGCACGGATATTGTCACTGACAGGCTCAGTAGGGTTGTCAGGCTGAGTTCGCTCACAGACATCCCTTTTAGTCAGTACCTGGTAGCCCGTTACGTATTGGCTTATACCTCTGACGTGCTAGTGGTTAAATCCACAACCAAGGTGTTGATGAGTCTTTAGAGTCCCCCACATTCAGTTACTCAGCTTTCGGGCGAAAGGTTGTAGAGGCCGTATGGAGATATGGCAAGGTCCGACCAGATACGTGCGGTATTGCACGGATCGGGATCGGACAGTTTGTACTATAGGCCGTATGGATATATGGCAGGGTTCGATCAGATACGTGCGGTATTGCACGGATCAGGATCGAATAGATATTACTAGCCGGTTTTGGTATAAGCCGGATCCTAGTATAGTACAGTGTAGATTTTGTCTCATTGCATTTGTATTTCGGTCGAAATACAGATGCGGGTGTGTATGCACAGTATCGGGGTTTTCCTGTAATTTATTACGGGACCAGTTTTCTGGAGTTGCCAGTTTGCTTTCCGTTTCGGCCAATTTCCGTTGTTCCGTTCATTGGCCGAAGGTTGGTGGAGGAGGGTTTATTTGCATTGTTGCAAATAGGCATTTGTGGAGGGGGTCTTTGCTTTTTGTAGCATCATGATAGTCTTCATGATGGTGCACCATCCATTGACTTGCTTGACTTCATACTTCATGATGGCTTGACTTTGTTAGCATCATGGTTGTTGATGATGGTTGTGTGGAGTGTTGGCATTGCTTTGTGATCATGGTTGATTATGTTAACCATTCCTCTCTCTTTTTCTTGCATGATTGATATGGTCACCCCCCCTTGACTTTTTCCTCTCTCCTTTTTCCTACCTGGGCCGGCCACTTTAGGGTGGGGTTGATTGATTCATTTTGTGTGGCATTTTTGGTTCATATTGTGCTAAGAAAAGAGCTCTCTAGTTGATCTCCAAAATCCTTTCTTTCCTCCACCAAAAATGGCACCTCCACTACCCCAAAATAGAGACACAAGTTCTACTACATATTCTACAGCGAACCTTGGGCACGTCGAGTAGCCGGCTTCGTGCCCGAGTTGCCTCGGCATTGAGGTGGGAGCCCGTAAACAAAGTAGGCGATGTGGTGCACTTCCGGCGACGAGGAGGAGACGGGACTTTTCCGCAGGAGATCGGGATCATGACGAGAAGACCGGAGGACTTGGATCGTCGGTATATCTCTATTCCCTTTCTTGTAGATAGCTAGGACTAGTTAGTGGTTCGATCCGGATGTTTAGTGCGCGGTGGTGCCGGTTTGCTAAGTCCGCAAAATTAAAGTTTTTCACCGTTTCCGCATTCCGGCGTCGGATCGACGGCCGGGACGCCGCCGTGCACTTACAGTGGTATCAGAGCCTCGCCATTAACTTCGTCTAGCTTCGTTTGATGTGTTTTTCAGTTCCGATCGACCAAAATTCCGAAAACCCAATTTGTGTTCACATCAGTTTTCTGTTAAGATTTTTTGGTGTCCAAAAATTTTTCAGGTGACAGAAAAGTGATCTACCAAAAGATATAAGAATTCTGCAAAAATACGATATAGTGATTCATCTACAGGAGCGCGGAAGCGCCGCGAAAACCCACTTCCCGCCGCCCTTCCGCTGCACTGTAGCTTCATCATGTTATCATATTTTTCCATTTTCTTTCTGGGTTAATTTCTGGGGTTTTGGAATATTAAAATTAGGCCAATTATTTCTGTGAGTGCTGCAGTATTGGTTTGGGGCCCACTTGTTAATATTCGATCGGTCGTATATTTTAAACACATTTTTCACAGTATTTACATTATATCTGCGACCGTGAATGTCACTCGATCGGTAAATCCGTTCTAACTGCTATAGCCCGGTTAGACGGATTTGCGAACGTGACTTTCATGTTGATGTTTTGTTTTTGCTGTGATGTTGCGGATCGGTCGTGGGGGATAGCCTGGATGCAATGCTAGTACAGTTTTATTGTATTATGTACATTTGATATTGCGGGGCGAGCGTCCGACATGTGGACTGCCGTCACTGCCTGTTTGTATTATTATTTTGGGGCACGACCTGGTTGCGGTCGATGTACCCGTTGTATGTATATTTTATTTTCTGTACTAGGATTGCCCCGCGGAGGGGTGCACGGATAGCCGGGTTATGGAGGGCAACAAGCCCGCATCTCATGGCATTGGGATGGAAGGGGCTTCACTCTAGGATTGGCGGGCTATTCGCCGCACTCGTAGGGGGTACAGGTTGACCCAGGAGGGGTGCCCAAGTTACCGGATTCCGTGAAGTGCTGGGTGGTCCATTCACGTTGCTGAAGGGGGCTGCCTCGCTTCAGGTTTTGGCGGGTAACTTGCCGCGCCCGTAGGGGTCTAGGTTTTCATTGCACAGGCTATCCACACGACCAGGGGAACGTCGGGTTTCAGCGGCTCTGTGAAACCCGGGGATCCCAGATATCTGTATTGTTTCTGTGATGCTGTACATTTCTGTGATGTTGCATTTTATTCACGCCTTGAGCGAAATACTATATATTGGTATATATATTAGTAGATGTTGTATATGTTTTACATCCGCGCTAGTCCAGTCCCCGCTCTGTCGTTAGTTAGCTAACCTAACGGGTAATGACGGGACCCAGTGGCGAATGCGGATGGCATATACGTACATCAGTATATTTTCGTTCTTTTTGGTGTGATCAATTGATGGGACTGCATTGATTCGGATCAATGCAAGTTAAAACAAACCTAATCTGATGTTGTTGGAACACTTTTCAAAAAGCTGTTATTGCAAGGACGTTTACTTTTGTTTTGCATTGTGGTATTCATTGGAATATCCTGCTCCTCAGTCGACGAGGCAAGGGCCGAGATCCCTTCACCGGGAGTGACCCCTTGGACAGAAGTTTGCGTCAGGGCATTAACTTCACTATAGCCGATTACTTTTGCTTTGCATCGTGGTATTCATTTGGAATATCTTGCACCCCATTCTACGGGGAAAGAGCCGAGATCCCTTCACAGGGAGTGACCTCTTTAGCAACGGTTTTCGTCACTATATTTTTAAAAGCTATCCGTTTCTTCGACGATATCAAGTTCATTACGTTAAAGGTTTTCGCCAGAAACCATTCGTAGCCCTCCGTCATTTCAGTTAAATATTCGGTAGTATTCAAGCTATGTATTTTGACCTCACGCCAAGGCATAGTGTTTGGTAGCTGCCGGTTATTTATCTGTTGCATAGATAGATGCGTTGGTTTGGGACAGTCGTACTACTATTTTGGCCTACGTCAAGGGTATGTACGGGTGGGTTCAAATTAACCTGGATAATGACGGGCAGAACTTGACATGTGACTTATGATATTTTGACCTCACGCCAAGGTCATAAGAGCATGGGGCAGAAATCACATCGGGAGTTTCAAAAGAACTGAAACTTGCCAGATATGCGCATACCTTCTGGAGTGTGATACCGTGAGCGGATTCCGTCACGTTATCATGCGATGATAGTTGGATCCCGATTCCCACTGATGAGTTAGTTTACTCCTCGGGTGATCCCGACTAATTCTTCTTTCAGGTTTGGAGGAGAATTTGAGGTACAGTGGGAGGATTCCAGATTAGATAAATTGGTAACCATTCTGATCTAGGTTAGAGTGCACGCTGAGTGTTTCTTTTCTCTCTCTCTCTGGCAGCGACCATTGACCCGACCCTAAGACTTTGACTCAGTGACCAAGTTGACCGAACCTTCTTAACACTGGCTTTTGGATTGTCAGAGTTGCAAACCTCATCGCCGCTCCTACTTTTACCCTTTTCTCCAGGACACCCCGTGTTACTACGAACGTCCACTTCCATTGGACAAAACCATCGTATGGTTAGATACGAACTCGAAGGGATTTATTCGAGGATGGTTTCCGGTTCTGGAGAAAACGGATAGGATTATTCAGTTGTCTTTTCCTTTTACCATCTCTCAGGTTTTGAGTACTCCTTGGTTTAGGGGTAGTACACCTATTACGCAAATTGGATAGTCTTCTTCCAAACCTTAGGCTGGTGCCGATCGGTAGGGAATGAAGAAAACGAATTAGCCTAACGATGGTGTGCAGAAGGTATTAAGTTCAGACAAAGCAAGGGATTAGTAAGAGGGCAAAGTAAATTGCAACAGATATTCATGACCAAACCAAATATTTCGTTACCACTCCCACATCACCTTTGTATTTCTCCAGGACACTCCGTATCACTACGAAGATCCACAGTTTATTTGGATACTCCATCGTATGGTTATATACGAACTCGAATGGAACTGGTTCCAGTTCGGGGATGGATTCTGGTTCAGGAGAAATAGGAATAAGGTTTATTCGGTTGTCTTTTATCTTCACCCTCTCTCATTGCGAGTGTTCCTAGGATTGGGACAGTACACCCATTATGCTTATTGGATAGTCTTCTTCCAAACCATAGGCTGGTGCCGAACGGTAGGGAAGGAAGAAAACCATTTGGCCTAAAAGAGTGTGCAGAAGGTAAAGACTAAAGACATATGAAGGGATTTGGAGAGGTGGCAAAGAACTATACGGTTACAATCGTGAATCTGGAAGAGGCATTACTAGGAATACCAGAATACCCCATCGGAACATTTCAATGTTTCAGTTTCACTGTGTAATGTTAAAGGAAAACTGTTTTCCCGATTAGATACTTACTCCAGGGTATGTATTTACCAGGTACGATTCTCACATCTGTATGGTTTTACAGATGATGAGTGGGAGTAAGTTATTGGGAATTAGGTGATTATCCTCATTATATCGGGATTCGTTGTAATCGGTGATATTTGAGAAAATCACCTGGGCTGTTTGCCGGGTGGCAAATATTTGGTTTTGAATATCCGCTGTTATGCACCAATTTCAAATTGATATATCTGTACGTCTATTTTCATAGAGTGAGATATACCTTTTTGAAATTATGTCTACGACATTTACCTATATCAGTAGATGGTTAGGTAAGGAGCATTGAACAGCGGTGTAATTCTTCTTAACCATAAGTACAGTTTTCAACCTACGACACACAGTGAATGAGTTATCAGACTCAAGGGACTTATACAGAGTATTGTATGTTGTCCAGGGTCCATCAGGACAGAGGGGTGGTCCTCATACTATATTCGGTTTACTTATGACTTCTCTAGTTTTTAGACAGGTGTTTCACGGAAACACAGGGTCCAATTTTGAGAAGTTATAGGTATTTGAATAGAGTAGAGAACCAGGTATAGCAAGTATCGGTATTCTTCAAAGAGATCGAAGATGTAGATACTTGTGTATGGTATTCAGATGATAGTAATGATAAAGAGATCTTGCTTCTCTTTCAGGTTACTCATAATTGGAAGTATTCCTAAGTTGAGTAACGCTGATCGGCCTCCTTCCATTTAGTTGACATGCGCTGGGGACAGCTGCATGATTTGAATCTGGTTCAATTAAATCAGTGCCTCTGTTTCTATATTGGATATAGAACAGTTCATATCTTAACGATGTTAAGGTACGGGGAGTTGTCCGGTTTATGATTAAAACCAGACACTGGACAACTCAAGGCACGTTTCTGTAATGGCTGTTTGTGGGTTGACCCAGGCTATGACGAGGGTTGATTTTCTACCATCTGGATGAACAATAGCGATATTGTTCTAGACTCGCCACAGTTTTATTAAAAATGGATTTTTTCAGAAAACAGTAGTGGGAGTATGGTAGAACTGGAAGTGATTCCAGAACCACAAACGATTACTGAAGATTTGATAAGGAACCTAAATATTCAATGTGGATTGATATTCCATTGGCCACTCCGCAGATAAGGTGGGTAACTTCAGGCACCCGAGAGGCACTACGGTAGCCTCAAGGACGGTGACAGGGAAGTTCTTGTTTACCCACAATTGCCATTGCTGTTGTTCCAGGTTACGAGACCCGGCGGGAGGATGAGTATAGCGTCGTTCTAAACCAGTTTTAGAAGTGTACGTCTATATGACTCTGCCAGAGGGTTGTCGTAGTCAGTGGGAGCAGCGGAAGCATTGGTGGACAGATTGCTTATGTCTATTTATAGACTAGAGCAGATGTAGCGGAGATAGATCATCTGTTTCTGACGTGACAGTCATGGGTTTGACTTCATCAGAATAGGGGATGGATCTGTTGAGAAGGTAGTAGGGTGTGATATCCTGGTATTTGGATGATATACACAGAGTAGGAAAAGAAACTCCTACACTACGATCGGTTATACTTTGGTCGTCACACAGTTGTTTCTCCACAAAGGAAATGGATTTTATATCAGACATACTGGTTACTAGATCTATGGTTTTAGATCTAGATTTGGGTGGTTTCCCAATCAGGGTACTTTGACAACATTCTAAGAGTATTTAGAATGGACGACTCCTGGCACGGTAGTGTACCTGCAGGTGATGGAGTCACCCTCTCTAAAGGTGTCTTATAAACTAAAGTAGAGAGGGATGTGCATGATTGGCAGATCACTTGCTTAGGCAATTGAGTCAATCGTGAGATGTCAAGTACCACACCAGATGTTGTTCTTGCACTAGATGTAATAAGTTGACATTAATCCAATCCTGGAGAAACAGTCGGAAGCAGTTTTAGAACATAAGTGGATGTTCTAGGGAGATGATAACGACAGCCTCATTCAGGAGACAGTTATCATTCCAGGCTTCCAAGGTGACATGGACGACAAGGAGGTTGTCAGAGTTATAGTTTTCCTTCTGATGAGGGGCAGTATTTTGGACAGGTGGTCCAAGGCAATACTGAGGGAGGCATGGCGCGCAGGATACTGATTAAGTTCAGTTGACGATACAGTCTAAGAAGTTTGGATTTGAAGTTCATTTATGAGCTAGGTCCCATCAGACATCAAGACATATTCTGAGACAGGTATTGCTCTTTTCGGGAGATGGCTTTCTCCGCGAACTTGAGATATAGAGAGACATAGAAAGAAACAACTAAGCGGATCCACTCACTGAGGCTATTCCTCGAACGCAATAGTTCCGCAAACGAGCTTTGTGAGACTGACTAGTAGAGGAGTTGGATGTTCGGTATCACACGGGCTGTGAGTATGCGACATCGCAATAATTAGCCTTGAGTGCAAGTGGGAGATTGTTGGAGATAGTGCCCTCAGAGTCAATTATTAGGTCACAGGTACGTGATTGTAATGATTGAGGGAGGACCTATCCTGGTAAGACAGTCTTACTCGAGATGATAGTATGCTATCTGGTTTACCTTTATCATCGTATACTGTTTTAAGTGACCAGACACGTCGCTATTACACGTTGATAGAGCCCCTAGGATTCTTGCTTGACCACCAGCAGTATGAGGGCGATCATATAAGTGGGAGCTGGGGGTCTATAAGCATATCCTTAAAAGGTCCCTAGTCGTGAGAGTTTCGAGACAGGGCATCGATTCTCCTTAGTAGACTAGTGTATACAGTCGAGACCCCGACGAGGGGCGGTGGCCGGTCTCACAAGCCACTGGTGTCAGTTGGATCACCTAAGATGTATACAGGTGCTCATTGGGTTATGAGTACACCGGACAGGACTCGCCGGGAACCTGCTAGTTGGTCATATACCAGACGTCAGATGGCAGTTCCCTGGTGACATGTGTGCAGGTTAGTTCATCGACCTGGGGATCGTCATTTGTCTCGTGTGAGTTCCCACTGTACTTTGATTACTACCCTACCACGGCTCAAAGGAGTCGTGCAAACAGGTTTTAGTTGGGTACAGTCCCGAGCAACATGGAGGCAGTGAGCGTATCTTCAGGGGTTCGTCTCTCCCGGTATTGGGGGTGAGGTCGTGCTGTGTCTAGGAGAGCCATTACACAAAGTCCTTGGCCAAGGCAAGGAGATTTACTGGTAGGTATTCCAGTAGTATCTCAGGGTGTTCTGGGCTACACTCCGACACGACTTGTACCGCTTTTGGGGGTCTGACTTTTACCAACCCCCTAGGCCCGCCATGCGATACTCATAGACGAACGGACCGGACTGCACGGATATTGTCACTGACAGGCTCAGTAGGGTTGTCAGGCTGAGTTCGCTCACAGACATCCCTTTTAGTCAGTACCTGGTAGCCCGTTACGTATTGGCTTATACCTCTGACGTGCTAGTGGTTAAATCCACAACCAAGGTGTTGATGAGTCTTTAGAGTCCCCCACATTCAGTTACTCAGCTTTCGGGCGAAAGGTTGTAGAGGCCGTATGGAGATATGGCAAGGTCCGACCAGATACGTGCGGTATTGCACGGATCGGGATCGGACAGTTTGTACTATAGGCCGTATGGATATATGGCAGGGTTCGATCAGATACGTGCGGTATTGCACGGATCAGGATCGAACAGATATTACTAGCCGGTTTTGGTATAAGCCGGATCCTAGTATAGTACAGTGTAGATTTTGTCTCATTGCATCTGTATTTCGGTCGAAATACAGATGTGGGTGTGTATGCACAGTATCGGGGTTTTCCTGTAATTTATTACGGGACCAGTTTTCTGGAGTTGCCAGTTTGCTTTCCGTTTCGGCCAATTTCCATTGTTCCGTTCATTGGCCGAAGGTTGGTGGAGGAGGGTTTATTTGCATTGTTGCAAATAGGCATTTGTGGAGGGGGGCTTTGCTTTTTGTAGTATCATGATAGTCTTCATGATGGTGCACCATCCATTGACTTGCTTGACTTCATACTTCATGATGGCTTGACTTTGTTAGCATCATGGTTGTTGATGATGGTTGTGTGGAGTGTTGGCATTGCTTTGTGATCATGGTTGATTATGTTAACCATTCCTCTCTCTTTTTCTTGCATGATTGATATGGTCACCCCCCCTTGACTTTTTCCTCTCTCCTTTTTCCTACCTGGGCCGGCCACTTTAGGGTGGGGTTGATTGATTCATTTTGTGTGGCATTTTTGGTTCATATTGTGCTAAGAAAAGAGCTCTCTAGTTGATCTCCAAAATCCTTTCTTTCCTCCACCAAAAATGGCACCTCCACTACCCCAAAATAGAGACACAAGTTCTACTACATATTCTACAGCGAACCTTGGGCACGTCGAGTAGCCGGCTTCGTGCCCGAGTTGCCTCGGCATTGAGGTGGGAGCCCGTAAACAAAGTAGGCGATGTGGTGCACTTCCGGCGACGAGGAGGAGACGGGACTTTTCCGCAGGAGATCGGGATCATGACGAGAAGACCGGAGGACTTGGATCGTCGGTATATCTCTATTCCCTTTCTTGTAGATAGCTAGGACTAGTTAGTGGTTCGATCCGGATGTTTAGTGCGCGGTGGTGCCGGTTTGCTAAGTCCGCAAAATTAAAGTTTTTCACCGTTTCCGCATTCCGGCGTCGGATCGACGGCCGGGGCGCCGCCGTGCACTTACACCGGACACTAAACGTGCACAAGTACACGGATGTGACTGAACCCTGTCGCAAAACCATGCGACCTGTCGCAAAACCATGCGACCTCTACTCTTTTGCCCAAAGGCAAATAGCACTCTGTGTGGGACTCTAAAGACACGACACTACGCTGGCAGTGGGTTTAACCACAGACCGCAAGCAGCACTAGCTGTGCGTAACGGCCCCCAGGTAGATGCCGATAAGAAGACGGACGAGGTGAAACCCATCTGAACTCCTACTGAGCCTGAATGTGACAATCATCGTACAGTCCGGTCTGTTCGTTTGATATATCGCATGGAGGGCCTAGGGGGTGGTGAACGTCGGTCCCCTAATAGCGGTACAAGTCGTGTTGGAGTGTAGCCCAGAACACCCTGAGATAACACTGGAACCTACCAGTATATCTCGCTTGCCTTGGCCAGGGACTACTCGTATAATGGCTCTCCTAGATACAGCGCGATGTCAACCCCTAATACCGGGAGAGACGAATCCTGTCTAACCGTCACTGCCTCCAAGTGCTTCGGGACTGCACCCAAAAACTACCTGTTTGCACGACTCCTTTGAGCCGTGGTATGGTAGTGATCAAAGTACAGTGGGAACACACTCGAGGCGAAGTGACAGTGTCAAGTCAACGGACTAAGCTGTACTCATGTCACCTGGGAACTGATAACTGACGATAGGTATAATACCAACCAACAGTTCCCGACGAGTCCTGTCCAGTGTACTGGTAACCTAACGAGCACCCGCATACTATCTCAAGTACGGCGTATTGATGGCTGTGGGACAGACCGTTTCCCGTGCTGGGATGAGAAGCGCATACGCTGGTCTACTCCGGAGTATCGATGCCCTGTGTCGATAGTCCTACGACTAGGGACCTGTATAAGGATGTGCTTGTGGATTACCCAGCATCCACGAGTGTGACTGCCATCACAACGCTGGTAATCAAGCAAAGATCCTACGGGCTCTACTAATATATATAAGCAATATGCTAAAAGAAACACACGCACATATTAAAGTAGAAACAAACCAAGTAGCATACTACCATTTTGAGCAAGATTTTCTATACAAGGTGAATATCCCAAGCTTCCATTAAGTAATATACAAACTAGTATAATACAGTAATGGCATCTAGGGCATATACACTAACAGATCAAAGCTAGGACCTCCCGGTCTACAGGTGCTCCAGGGAATCCTCCCTCCGAGCGAACAAATGGGAACGAGGCATCGAAAGACATGTTGCCAGCAAAAAGAAAGGGGACGGAGATCAACTGTGAGTATTGTAATTTTTAATTTGTGACAATTGGAACTTTAAAATTTGTACCACACTGCAATGCAGTGGAAAGGGGACCAAAGAGCGACCCACAAAATCTAGATGACAATGCATCAGTTAATAAGAGAGCCTCATCATTGGATGAGACTGTCAAATAATGAGGAGATCCTCAAAAGAATATTCTCATTATATGAGAAATCCCATGAGACAAGAAGAAAATCTCCCTTTTCAGAGCAAAGCACTGTCACAGAGTGACACTTGTCAAACTCTGGTCACAAGGGAATAAAATTCCATAAAAGAGCCTAGCTCTGTAATAATGATGGAAAAATCCATCAAAGGAAAATTAATCTCTAAGAAACCCTGAACAAATTCTTGAGAGGAAAGCTCTGTTTGAGAAACCCCAAAGGGGTTTTCTTTAGATCAAAAGATCTATGAGAGAAAGGCTCTAGTAATAAAAATTAATTTAATTAAGTTAAGTTAATTTTTGCTTAAGATTTTTCTAGAGTTCTAACTCTGAAAATGAGAGCAAGGCTCTGAGGTTCTTGAAAACAAGAGCAAGGCTCTGAAAATAAAATTCTTGAACATGATAATCATCTGCTGAGAACCAAGGGTCCTATTTATAGGCGCTTAAGCGCCCCTTCAACTCCTGAGTTGATCCAACGGATCAGATCTTGCCACCGCTGCACTCACGTGTACGCCACGTGAGCGCAACATTGGGGGGGCATTTGTTTCCTCCAATCAGAGCAAAGCTCTGTTTGAATTTCAAATTCAAAAGGTGAAGCAACGCTTCAAATGTCTTGCTATGCGCGCAGAGCACCACGTGTAAAATGCAGACACGCCAGCGCAAGGGGCGCTGCGCCCAAGGCAGCGCACCCCAATCAGAGCAAGGCTCTGTTTTAAAATTTAAATTTTAAAAATAAAGGAAGCAACACTTCAGATAACTTGCGCTCTGCGCTGCGCGACATGTGTCAGCAAAGTTGCACTTTGCGACACGTTTCAGCGCAGTTGCGCTAACGCAGTTGCTCTGCGCTCTGCGCTGCGCAACACGTGTCAAGCGCAGGTGCACTTGCGCCAACTCTGCCAGCACTAAAACTTAAATAATAAATTATTGAATCAGAATTAAATTTCTAGAAAGATCTTTTTAATCTTATTAAAACAAGAAGATTATCTTCTATAAAACAGAGGCCTTAGGATCAAAGATCCAACGGTTGGGAAATATCTCCAGATCAATCAGAGAAAGATCTCTGTAACTAACCTAACAAACTAATTGGCCCTATATAAAGGCCCCTAGACTCTAAGTCTCAGATATACAGAGCTCCTCCAAAAACTTTGAGAAAAAACTCAAAGAGAAAAAAGGTAAACCTTTGAAAATAGAAGAATTTCTTCTAAAAAGATTAATGATCCAAGAACAAGATCAAGATCTTCGATAAAAAGGAAAAAAAATGATAAAAAAAAACGAAGATCTAATCTTAAAAAAAGAAGTAATTTACTTCATTATCAGATCTTTTGATCTATATAAAGGCACAGCCTTTTGATGAACCATTGGTTCTTGAAACTTGAGGTAGAACCTCTTGAGAACTAAAAAAGATTCTTTTCTTTGATCTAAATATGATCAAGATGCGCTCTGCGCTATTGAACAGTGCCCTGCACTCTTAATTTGCGATGTTGCGCTCCTTGGGCTGGCACAAGTCACCAGAGAGCGTGGCGTGTCAATCTGCGCCTTGCGCTCCTAAAAACAGAGCACTGCACTCTTGGATTGGCGAACTGCACCAGAGCGCGCCACGTGTCCGCAGCTCACTAGCCCAGCGCACTGGCGCAGCGCACTGTGCAAAAATACTTGCGCTCACCAGAGCGTAACACGTGTCACCTCCACATGCGCTGGCGCCTTGCGCTCTTTAATTGGCGCAGAGCGCCTGACAGACCACGTGGCGCACTGTCAGACCATTAAATGCTCTACATTATTAAAAAGTGCAGAGCCCAATTAAAAGGTCTAACAGACCAAAACAAATGCTATGCATTATTAAAAAAGGGGCAGAGCCCAATTAAAAGGCCTAACAGGCCTAATCTAAATACTGTGCATTTAATTAAAAAGCCCAATGTTGTGCATTATTTAAAAAAGGGCAGAGCCCAAGCAAAGGCCTAAACAGGCCAATCATGAACAAAATGTTAAACATTTTCAGATGGACTTAACCAAATTCTGGCCATAAGTCCTCAAATTAAATTGAACTGAGCGCAACTGCTCTCCCAAATCAATTTACACCCAGTTCAAGGGTACATCTCTGAAGTCATCTGATATTTGTCGTTGTAATCCTTCAACGTCGTTAGAGAGGTGACGGGTCCCGACAACCATACATTGCTACGGACTGTTGGGTCCTTAAACTCATAGACCGAAATGTCTTTAAACTAATATTCGTCCCCAAAATGGGAATGTTGGACCGAAATGTCTTTAAACTAATATTCGTCCCCAAAATGGGAATGTTGGAACGAAAAATATCCTTCAACTAATATTCGTCCTCAAAATAGGAATGTCGGACCACCATGTCCTTAAACTGGTAATCGACCGCAATTTCTCTAAACTAAACAATAGAGTCCAAATGCTCTTTTGTTAGATCTAAATGATTTTGTTAAGTTGTTCTTAGTCTGGAAATTAGACTAACGTGTCCTTAACAAACGTTTAAATTGATCTTAGTAAAAAAATGAGACTAACGTATTCTTAAACCAAAACCCCAAACCCAAACCTAAGAAAATACGGATTTGGACTAATCCACGTCTTACGGGAGACAACACAAATTAGTCTCCGTATACAATCCACGGGCAACCGAACACAAAACAAACACCCGCGACACGAAGTGACCATCTGGAGAAGGAGAAAGTTGTTACCGCGATGCGGTAGCGTAATTAACCCCAGGGGCTTGCGCCTGAGGGAAGAGCGTCCCCACAATCAAAAACCCCTCAAGCGAGGGGGAATCTGACGAAGTCTTCTACAACGGATGCATCCGTTTAAACTTCGATACATGGTGCCATAAATCAACTAGGTATCTTCGGAAAGGTGGACGGATAGCACTAATTGGCATCTGCCCCGAATCTCAGTGCCAAGACGCCCAGTCTTGCGCCATGTTTTCGGCGGGGAACAGCCAATCAACATGACCACTCTCAAACGGCACATTACTGACGACGGTATCTGGCCCTCTGAATACGCACGATATAACTGATCCTGGGTGCAAATCTTTATCGCTGCGATGTCCTGGAAAGAACCTGCTCGTGGCTTCTTCCGATCTCACCTATGCCGAGCTATACGAAGGTTCGCACCGTTGCTTAACTCTTTTCTCATAACTAGACAGCTGTGTTCTCAACACGGCTTTCCTCTGAAATTTGGCTGTATCTAACGCCTCTACACACGTACCAATCCATTGGAATCAACAGAGCTTAACAACTGCTTGCTAGCATCTTGCACGAACCTCATGTTCCACTCGTCTTTATTATCGTCCACTTCGACGTCATCTCTTGCTGTCTGCATATTGCAATTCGTCCTCGGTTAAGGTCAATCTGGGGTTTCTCACACGGACTCGAAATTATGAACTCGGTATCTTCACCACTCTGTAGAAGATATCTAGCCGAACAGGTTCTCGGGAACTTGTCCAAATCATCGGAGGAATACACTTTATTCATCCGTTCTCGATCAACTCACAACGCATCTGGTGGGGTCCTTCTATCTGAAACTAGTCAACTTACCGATCTCACATCGGAGCATCCGACGAACAACGTCCTCCCTTGATTGATCTACTCTAAATCTGAGTAAGATCCATCAATTGGAATTCTTCAACACAATTGAGCCTGCATCGGCACATCAAGTCTGACGAATTATATCAGTCACTCCACTCGGGATAGACTAGCTATCTCCTGTCACATCTCTGCCTGAAAGCCCCAGCGGTCTCAGCTCATAAACTCTGGAATCGGCATCCTATCAATAACAGCAACAGCTGGGTCATCTGTCTGCACGGTATAGAACATCACGATATCTGAGGTAGGCTGTACATCAACAATCCTCTCAATCTGGCAGCCTCTATCAATAGCGCGATCATCCGGTGCAAAACCGAACACTCGCCTCAAACGAGAGATCATAACACAACACTATACCTACACGTTCCTGTGTCACCGGCAAACATCATGGTCAGTCCTCATCCGTGATGAGCTCGTTCTGACCGCAACACTAGCAGCAGCTCAATCTGCGCTCAAACCATGGTGACAGGAACCTCAAGCTGGTATCGATAAAGATAGGTCAAATGAACGAAAGAAATCAATAGATCCCAAAATGGATATATGATCATAGGAACAAATAGTATCACAGATCTCAAGATAAGTACATCCTAAGGTTTCTTCAGTGGAGGATCATATCGTAAGTATGCCGCAGAACATATGTACGGTACGCCACTCTGCTCAAGCTACCAACTTCATCAATAAAGGACAACCTATGAAACGAAAGTTCGGGTCTAATTCCCCTCCCCTCCCCCCCCCCCCCGCCCCCCCGTCAAGTCTAAGTTCCGTAAGGTCAAGCCTAGGTTCCAAAATATATACACCCTAGACTCCGCGTAGTCAAACCCAGACTCAAACAAAGGTTAAACATAACACTCTGATACCAACTTTGTCACGACCAGTAATTTAGTACGTGACCGGCACTTAAATTACGCAACGTCTAAAGACGTAACATAAATCAATTAAGCCGAAGCCCAGAAAATCTAAACCCTTTTGCGGAAAATAATGGGGGTGTAGTTTTGAAATAAAGATATAATGAATCATGTTTTCTTTAAATGCATAGCTAATGAAACATTAAAATGTAAGTGGATTATTCTAGAGTTGAAAACATGTTTCTGTAGGATTCCTAGGCACACTAGTGAAGGTTCATAAGGCATCAAACATGCCCGGATAAAAATTTAGACGTGCCGAACAACCCAAAGCCGGGATCTTTGCTAGATTATTAGGGTTTAACATGCAAGATGATAACTTTTTATCTAAGTGTGAGGGATTACAACCTTTGTAGTCCGCTCCTTCACTTCACAAGCTCCGAGTAGAAGTCCCTTTGCCGCGATCCACGATCTCCCGGACTCATGAGAGGCTCCACGACTCGAACGATCCATGCTAGCTTGAAGTATTCCAAATCTCCGATGATCTACCTCGAAGTTGCAAAGACTCAAGCTTTCTCACTCTAAAGAGATGAACACACTAATCTCATGGGCTAGATGAGATGAGGATGAGAGAGTAGTATTTTTGCTTTCTTTTTAAATCATTTTCTCATATTTATTCATCACATAAAGAAAATCTAGTAAGCTTTCTTCAAGAGAGAAGAAGATGATAATGGAAAAGATAATAAGATTATTTTATTTTGTGATGAATAGAATAAAAGCTATATGATTGATTTATAAACCATGGTCAAGGATGAGTGGCTAGGATTTAGTAGAGAATAAACTAGAGTTAGGGTTTGGTTGGGTTAAGAATGTGTCATCCAAAATATCTTAAGAATGACAAAAGAAAAAGCTTCTAGAAGGTGCATGAAGCATCTAACCCTAATCAAACCCTAACCTCAATTAATCATCCTTAAACATGTTTAACAATTAATCATATCATGTCACAATAATATATATCACATATATATTATATATTTGCAACAAAAGAAAATAATACAATTAACATATATCGCATATATATCAATGTATCATCCAGTGAGAAAATGAAATAATAAAGCGAGCCAATATTAGATAATGTAATAATATATCATATATATTATTATACATTAAATCATCGAATCAACACTTGATCCGACGATCCGGGTATATCGAATATTACCGACTAATATATCATGTACCGATTCATCGAATCAACACTTGATCCGATGACCCGATTCATAACTAAATATTGCGAGAATATAATACGGTATCCCATATCGCATTATTCTCGGTCCTGCACATATCACATATGTGCCTCTACTCCGTTTCGCCTGAGCCAAGAAACCTCTGTGTAGGACTCTAAAGAATCGTCAATACGCCGGTAGCAGGTGATGATCATATCAAACACCCACAAGCTGCAAGCGGTCAGCTAAACGTAACAGCCACCCAGGTATTGAGCGATCAGAAGATCAACAAGCTATCCTGTGCGTTCTCCTGTGAATCCAATCAGTAACACCCCCGTACAGTCCGGTCTGTTCGTCTGATATGTCGCATATCAAGTCTAGGGGTGGTATACGTCAGACCCCAGTAACTGATAAGTCGTGTCGATGTGTGGCTCATAACGGGTCGAGAAACTACTAGTAACACTTACTAGTAAATCTCTATATCAGCCCTGGCCAGGGACTTCCAGTTATAGCCAATCGAACACAGTACAACATCAGTTCCCTATACCGGGAGAGACGAATCCCCTCCTATCGCTCATTGCCTCCATGTGATTCGGGACTGTACCCAAAAGCCACCGTTTTGCATGCCCTCTTGGACGTGGTAAGTTGGAAATCAAAGCACAGTGGGAATCACACAAGACTCTATGACGATCTCGGGTCTACAGACTACCCTGTACCAGTGTCACCGGAGAACTGCCATCTGATGTGTGGTATATCACCATCTGGGAGTTCTCGGCGAGTCCGTCCAGTGAACCCAGTCTCCACTGAGCACCCATACACCATCTCTGATGTCAAACACCGATGGATATGGGATCATCCATCACCCATCATATGGGTCAAGATGCGTATACGCTAGTCTACTCTGGTGTATCGATGCCCTGTCTCGATATACCCTCGACTAGGAACAGTTATAGGATGTACTCATCGACTACCATGGCCCCACTAGTATGATCTCATCATAGTCCCAGTAGTCGAGTATAGATCCTAAGGGCTTTATCAACATGTGAGAGTAAAACAGTAAACCAATACAAGTCAACATGTTAAGATAAAGTGAAACCAAATAGCATACTATCATGACGAGCAAGAAAGTCATTTCTATATATATCCAAGCATCCATTATAATATAAATTATATGTACAACAATGGCCTCTAGGGCATATACATAACTAACAATCTCCCACTTGCACTAAGGCGAGCTGCTGTAGTATCTCATACCTAGCATCCCGAATAATCTCTCAAACTGTATCTGGGGAATAGCCTTCGTGAATGGATCCGCAGTGTTGTCCTTCGTATCTACTCTCCTGACCTCGATCTCCCGGCGATCAACTATCTCCCTGATCAGGTGATATCGCCTCAGAATATGTCTGGACTTTTGATGGGATCTGGGTTCCTTGGCTAATGCCACAGCTCCATTGTTATCGCAATACAGAGGTATTGGATGCTCAATGGATGGAACCACACCAAGTTCACTAATGAACTTCTTTATCCAGACAGCCTCCTTGGCAGCATCGTTGGCAGCGATGTATTCAGCCTCCATCGTCGAGTCTGCAACGGTATCCTGTTTGGAACTCTTCCAACATACCGCCCCTGCATTGAGGGTAAAGACAAAACCCTAATGCGACTTAGAGTCGTCCTTATCACTTTGGAAGCTGGAATCGGTAAAGGACTCCACCTGGAGTTCTCCGTTACCATACACCAAGAACATCTCCTTAGTCCTTCGTAAGTACTTGAGAATGTTCTTCACAGCTGTCCAGTGACTCTCTCCAGGATCTGCTTGATACCGACTCACTACACTTAGTGAGTATGCTACATCGGGTCTGGTACATAGCATCGCATACATGATAGAGCCTACTGCCGAAGCATAGGGTATCCCTAGCATGCGAGCTCTCTCCAAATCAGTCTTAGGAAACATCTTTTTGGAGAGAGTGAGTCCAGAGATCGTGGGTTGGTTCCCACGGTTAGATTCTTCCATACTAAACCTCTTTAGTATGGTGTCAATGTACCTGGATTGGGACAATCCCAGTATCCGTTTAGATCTATCTCTATAGATCATGATTCCCAATATGCAGGAGGCATCACCTAGATCTTTCATTGAGAATCTCTGTGATAAGAAGAGCTTGACTGATTGCAGCATAGGAATATCATTTCCTATCAAGAGTATGTCATCCACGTACAATACAAGGAAGACAACCTTACCCTTTGCTACCTTCTTATAGACACAAGGTTCAACTATATTTTTGATGAAGTCAAACTCTTTGACTACAACATCAAAACAGATGTTCCAACTCCGCGATGCTTGCTTTAACCCATAAATGGATTTAAGCAGCTTGCACACCTTTCCGCTGCTCCCACTATCTACGAAGCCCTCTGGCTGAGACATGTACACGCTTTCTTCTAAATCACCGTTTAGAAAGGCGGTCTTAACATCCATTTGCCAGATTTCGTAGTCATGGTATGCAGCAATGGCAAGTAAGATCTGGATGGACTTAAGCATAGCCACTGGAGAAAAGGTTTCGTCATAATCCATACCTGGTCGTTGACGAAAAACCTTTGCTACAAGTCTAGCTTTGAAAGTCTCAACTTTTCCATGTACACCAAATTTCTTTTTAAAAATCCACTTGCTCCCAATGGGTTTTACCCCTTCAGGAGCATTTTCAAAAATCCATACTTTATTGGTGTACATGGATTCCATCTCAGATCGCATTGCATCCAGCCATTTCACAGAGTCACTACTCGTGATGGCCTGCTCGAAACTAGTCGGGTCATCATCATCCATGATGCAATCCTCGCTTCCACCATCAATGAGAAAACCGTAGTATCTCTCAGGTGGACGAGAAACCCTACTAGATCGGCGGAGAGGCTGGGGTTCGTCGGGTACTACTGAATCCTCTGGTTCTAATAAATCATCAGTTGTAGTCTGTGGTGCTGTAACCTCTTCCAGCTCTACCTCTTTGCCACTAATTTCTTTTGCAAGAAATTCTTTTTCTAAAAAAGTGGCATATTGAGAAACAAACACTTTTTGTTCCTCAGCGTGATAGAATATATACCCATAAGAATCTTTTGGATATCCTACAAACTTACATATACCTGATCTTTCCTCGAGTTTGTCCGGATTTTGCTTTTTAACATAGGCCGGACAACCCCATATCTTAACTCGTTTAAGAGATGGTCTCTTCCCATTCCATATCTCATATGGAGTGGTAGGCACCGATTTAGTTAGAACTCTATTCAATAGATATGTGGATGTTTCCAGCGCATAACCCCAAAAGGAGATAGTTAACTCAGCAGTGCTCAGCATAGAGCGCACCATATCTAATAGGGTGCGATTCCTCCGCTCCGATACACCGTTGTGCTGTGGTGTATAAGGAGAAGTAAGCGCTGAGAGAATCCCATTCTCTTTTAGATAATCCCGAAACTCATTACTTAAGTATTCACCTCCTCGATCAGATCGAAGAATCTTAATACTTTTGCCCGTTTGATTCTCTACTTCGTGCTTATATTCTCTGAATTTCTCAAAAGCTTCAGACTTGTGTTTCATCAGGAACACATGTCCGAATCTAGAGAGATCGTCAGTGAATGTAATGAAGTAGGAAGAACCGTTCCTGGCATGCGTAGACATGGGACCGCATACATCACTATGTATCAGTCCTAAGAGTTCGGTAACTCTTTCTCCGTGTCCACTAAACGGAGCTTTGGTCATTTTTCCTTTGAGACATGAATGGCAAGTATCATAAGATGATAATTCGAACGGATTCAAATAACCATCCTTATGTAACTTAGCCAGTCGTGTCGCATTGATATGACCAAGTCTACAATGCCACAAGTAGGATTCGTTCATATCCGAACTTTTCCTCTTGTGTGTGTTTTGTATATTTAGGACTGTATTCTGATTTAGAATGAATATGCCATTATGTAACGAGCCTGATGCAATCAACTTTTGATCTAGGAATATGTTCATAACATTATCCTGTACTACAAAATTATATCATTCTTTACTTAATAAGGAGACTGATATAATGTTGCACATCATGTTCGGTATATAATAGCACTCATTTAGAATCAGTGTATTACGACTTGGTAATACTAGGTGATATTCGCCAACTGCTTTGGCTACAATACTTGCACCGTTCCCTACATGAACGGAATGATCACCTTTTCCCAGTTCTCTACCTTTACGTAGCCCATATAACTGTTTACATATGTGGGATCCTGATCCGGTATCTAATACCCAGGATGTAGGGTGAACTGAGAAACAGTTCTCAATAACTAACACACCCGAAGAAGATGCATCAACATGCATGTTCTTTTGGGCGGCGTGAGAATCTAGATATTCGCATGTTTCCTGTTCAGTCTTATAACTCTTATAAGAAAGAACGGGTCCAACATTCCCTAGCTCAGTACAATAATTGGGTTCAGTCAATACATCCATATTATTATCTTGATTATGGCCTGACATGGTCGCTACTTGGAGAGAGAGAGAAGAAAACACTTTTAGCGTATGCTTTTGCAAGATTAGATTGGTTATTATCTTATCTAATCAGGATGTCTCCCACTGTTTTTATCAAATCTACCTTAAAACCCTAAAAGGTAAGATTAGCCGGGATTAATTACACCCTACAATTTCGTCAATCTTTCAGCCAGATCAGTGTCGGTACTTTGAGGGAGGTTCCCCGTGCTTTCGCACGGACCTAATTAAAGTAAACCTCATTTTCCCAGAGGCGTAACCCCGTTAACACTTTTCTAGACACCTACTTGAATGACTAATTGTCCTGTGTAAAACTCTCCCAGGAGTAACACTTACTCGCAGTGGGTATCGGGATCCATCTATCTCATAGGAGGTATGCAATCTCATTGCAAATTTCAACACTTGAAATTCCCGATAATATTTTTTCCCCTAGTGTCCTATGACCTTGACGGAGGTCAACAAATCATAGGCTACTAGTCAAGTTCAACCTGTCATTTCTTGATTGAATTAAACCCACCCGCACGACCCTTGACGGAGGTCAACAAGGCCGTACGACTGCCCTAATCCAATCTGCATCAAATGCATAAACAGATAAAAAACTAGTCAGCTACCGTACACCACGCCTTGACGGAGGTCAACAAACGTAGCACGAATACTAAATAGGACTTATCTGAAATAACGGAGGGCTACGCAGGTTTTTCAGAAAACCCTAAGCGTAATGAACTTGATATCGTCGTAGAATCGAGTGAAGTTTTCAAAAGGAGTGTTTTTGAGGCTTTTCTTAGTTTCGCTTGTTAGTTATATGTATGCCCTAGAGGCCATTACTATACATAGGATGTATATTGTAGTGGATGCTGGGACATATATAGGGAGGACTTTCTTGCTCGACATGATAGTATGCTATCTGGTTGATCTTTACCTTAACGTGTATACTGATTGTCTCCCTGTTACATGTTGGTAAAGCCCTTAGGATGTGTACTTGACTACCTGGATTATGATGCGGTTCATACTAGTGGGGACATTGTAGTCTATAAGTACATCCTTCAAAGTCCCTAGTCGTGGGTGTATCGAGACGGGGCATCGATATACCAGAGTAGACTAGCGTATACCTTCTCGACCCATACAGATGGGCGATGGATGATCCCATATCCATTGGTGTTTGATATCAGAGATGATATACGGGTGCTCAGTAGAGACTGGGTACACTGGACGGACTCGCCGAGAACTCCCAGATGGTATTATACCTCACGTCAGATGGCAGTTCTCTGGTGACACTGGTACAGAGTAGTCTGTTGACCCGAGATCGTCATAGAGTCTTGTGTGGTTCCCACTGTGCTTTGATTTCCATCTTACCACGTCCAAGAGGGCATGCAAAACGGTGGTTTTTGGGTACAGTCCCGAGTCACATGGAGGCAATGAGCGATAGGAGGGGATTCGTCTCTCCCGGTATAGGGAGTTGATGTTGCGCTGTGTCCGATTGGCTATAACCGGAAATCCCTGGCCAGGGTTACTGAGATTTACTGGTAGGTGTTACCAGTAGTTTCTCGAATTGTTATAGACCTCATATCGACACGACTTATCGAGCTATTGGGGTCTGACGTTTACCACCCCTAGGCGAGATATGCGACATATCAGACGATCAGACCGGACTGTACGGTAGTGTTACTGGTTGGATTCACTGGAGTGTGAGCGGGCTTGCTCGTTGATCTTCTGATCGCTCAATACCCAGGTGGCCGTTACGTTTAGCAGACCGCTTGCGTCTTGTGGGTGTTTGATATGATCATCACCTGCTGCCGGCGTATTGACGAGTCTTTAGAGTCCTACACAGAGGTTTCCTGGCTCAAGCGAAATGAAATAGGAGCGCATGTGAGATATGTACGGGACCGAGAATAATGCGTGTATGTGATACCGTATTTCATTCTCGCGAAGAATGTGTCGAATGGTTATATGCGATATAACCTAGTTATCGAATTGAGGGTTGATTCGATAAGCCGATACATTGGATACTAGTCGGTTATATGCGATATGACCGGATCGTTAAATCAAGTGTTGATTTAATTATTTAATGCATAATTATATATTTGATATATTACTTTGCGTTAACTAGTATTAGTTCACTTTAAATGGATTTTCTCACTCGGTTTGTGCACATTGTATATGTGATATACTTTTGTACACACGATTGTATCATGTTTGATGATACATGTTTCCTTGGTTAAGTGTAAAGAATTAAACCATGGTTAAACATATAATTAGGGTTTTATTTTCCATTACTTACATATTCATTTATTTATTTGTTCATATATATTGGAAAATAAATGGAAAAGAGAAAAGAATGGTGGCTTTATTTGTTGTTTAGTTGAAGCTTCATGATGTTTTGACCTAGTCCACCATTCTTATCTCATCCTTAACCCTAACCATTGCTTTAACCTTGGTCAATTCTCTACACATAACCATGGTTGGATTATGATAAGTTTGGATTTTCTTTTCTATTTTAAATAACTTATCATAACACTTTTCATCTTCTTCTTCTTCTTCCTCACAAGAAGAAAGCCTTCTTCATCAATGGTGATTGATGTATTTGAGTGAGAAATCCAATTCTAAAGTGAACCCAACTCCTATTTCTTCATCCTCTACCTCTTGCGAAGTAGTAGAGTGTGTTTTCTTCACAAGTTTCATGACTTGGTGAAGTGGGAGCTTGATCTTGCGATGCCTCGTCGTAGATCATCTTCGGCATGGACATCGACGACCTAGCTCGCCTATTCTCCGATGAAGCCGACGCTAGAGCCCGGGATTTGTTTTGGACAGCGAGAGGAATTCGTTGCGGAGCTATGGAGGTGGAGCACCGGATCTACAAAGGTTGTATTTCCGTTTAAACTTTAGTTATGGTATTAACTAGTTTCATTTTCGCCTAGAAATCCAGCCAACGATCCGTTCTAGGGTTTCTCGGCACCGTTTAAATTTGAAATTGGCATGGTTGATGCCTTGTGAGACCTCATTAGGATGCCTAGGAACCCTACAGTGGTATCAGAGCCTAGCTAGAGCGTTAGGCGAAGTCTAGACGCAATTTGAAGTCCGAACGAACCCGAAACCCAATTCCAAACATGCTCTCTGTCCTTTTTCTAAAATCTGGGATTTTTCAACATTAAAAATATGCAGAAAATTCAGCAGGTGATTTTAAGAGTTTCTGTGAAATTCGAGTTCCTAAATCCATTAAACTGCCGCGGTTCCGCGGCACGAGCATTGCTCGTGCGGCGGTTCCGCGGCCGTACGACCACCTTATTTAATATATTTTACACAGTAACTCCTAATTGATAATGCTGGATTTTCTGGGAATTTTTAATTTTTATTCAAGAGTTGAATTTTCAGGGGTTGTTTTGGGGATTCGGTGTTTCGATCGGATTATCAAATTTTGTCTGTGTGGCTTTCCGGATAAATTTTAGAATATGTTAAAAAGTTCGACCGGATATAAATACCCAATTTTTCCCCTGTCGGGAAATTTCCAAGTGTTGGATTTTTCCGTAGTTTAACGACGTTCTAAGTAGTGCAAGTTACGCGATGGTCCCTCTAGAAGACAACAAACCTTAACTCGATTATGTGACCGTCTTCAACTGCCCTTTGAACCTTCGGGTTTGGGGCAGTACGGCGTGCCACATGTGAGGCGTTGGCTTGACCCTTCTATGGCTGGACCGTTGGTACTGAGGCACGAACTGAATGTTGTTAGACTTGTTTCATGTGTTGATCTGTATCGGGAAAACTTGGGTGTTTGACTGTTCGATCGAAAAGTTTAACATTTTCTATTTATCTGGAATGCGATACAATAATTGGAATTCACAAGAAGTTATGAGATAACTGTATGAATGTTATAAACATAGCACTTTAGTCTCACTTGGTCGGTTGCTACGGAATTTTGATGCGATCAAAAGTCCGTCGCAATCACGTTGTGTACGCGGATACTCGCCGGGTAAACTTAATAGACAGCCTCGCTCCATAGCCCCGACCAAGTGACTGTAGGAGAACACCGTCGCCGAAAGCATCCGTTCGGGTGCTCGCGGCAGCGGTGTTCCGCCTTGGTGCACTTCGTCGACGGCGTCGGGGGTGCGGCCATCTACTAAAGTTTACGACGAGTATTCGATCAGGATGTCGGGAATCTTGTTGAATTACCCGACTTATTATTGAAAAGTGTTTTCGATAATGAGACTAAAATGCGGGGTTTATAATTGTTAGGCATGCGATATCTAAGTAATTCATTTGGTCAGGCATGCGATGTCTGAGGAGGTTGCGGATTCCAATTGTTGTAGTTTTACACTTTCTTTTCTGTGACCGTAAGTGTAATATGTGATATCGCCGGTTTCGTTGCTATATGTCAACGACAATTGGGATGGACATATTTACTTACGTTGATGACATGTGATGTTATGTGTTGCTGGATATGTTATATTGGATCGTCGTGTTTGAATAGTCGGGGTTTTTTATGTGAGATGAGTGTTTTTCATTTTCATTCATGTAAAAACTTGTATGTAATATTCTTTTATTGGGGCACTTCCAGGTTGCAGAAGTTGTCACCCTTTGTATATTATTTACTTTTCCGCACTAGGATAGACCCAAGGAGGAGGGCACAAGTAACCAGGTTCTGGAGTCCAGTGGGAGACCAACTCGAGGAGTCGAGTCCTGGTCTCCTAACTCTAGAATTGGTAGGGTTGCTTGCCGCTCTCGTAGGGGTCTAGCGGTGTGGGTTTGGCAATTCATCGCGACCGTGGAATCCGTGTTTTATACTGGCTCGTATTGAAAACACGGACGTCCTAGTATATCGAATATTTCATATGATTCTTCTGCTGCGATATCTGTGATGTGATCATGTGATGTTCTGTGATAGATACAGTATATAGTATATATGATATATTATATAGGCGTTACTTATGTTTTACACCCGCGCTAGCCCTGCCCCGCTCTGCCGTTAGTTACCTAACCTAACAGTGCACGAGGGGACATCGAGGCGAATGCGGATGGCATAAGTGTACGTCGTATTTATCTGTGATGTTTAGGTACATAATTGATGGGACTTCATTAATGTGATTAATGAAAATAAAATAAACCTAAGATGTTGTAGAATCGAATTTCAAAATTAAAACTGGTAGCTACAGTTCTTGCTTTGCACAATGGTATATGTGATATATCCTGCACCTTATTCGATAAGGAAAGGACCGAGATCCCTTCACCGGGAGTGACTCCTTTAGCAATAACTGGCAGATGCTACACACTCGGTTTGTCTTTTGATTGCTTTTAAGAGTTTTAGCTTTGCACAGTGATATATATGATATATCCCGCACCTCATTCGACGAGGAAATGACCGACGATCCCTTCACCGGGAGTGACTCCTTTAGCAAAACTAGAAAAGCCTCAAAAACACTCCATTTCAAAATTCATTCGATCCTACAACGATATCAAGTTCATTACGCAATAAGTTTTCAGAAAAACCTGTCGTAGCCCTCCGTCATTTCAGATACGTACTAGTTAGTATTCGTGCTGCGGTTGTTTGGCCTCCGTCAAAGCGTAGTGTACGGTAGCTAACTAGTGCTTATCTGCTAGCATATGATGCGATTGGATTAGGGTATTCGTACGGCGTTGTTTGGCCTCCGTCAAGGGTCGTGCGGGTGGGTTTAATTCAATCAGGAAATGACGGGTTGAACTTGACTAGCGGACTATGGGTTGTTTGGCCTCCGTCAAGGTCATAGGACGCTAGGGGCAAAATATTATCGGAAATTTCAAGTGTTGAAATTCGCAATGAGATTGCATACCTTCTATGAGATAGTTGGATCCCGATACCCGCTGCGAGTAAGAGTTACTCTTGGGAGAGTTTTACATATTACAATTAGCCGATCAAGTAGGTGTCTAGAAAGGTGTCAACGGGGTTACGGCTCTGGGAAAACGAGGTTTACATTAATTAGGTTCGTGCGAAAGCACGGGGGACCTCCCTCAAAGTACCGACACTGGCCTGGCTGAAAGATTGGCGAACTTGTAGTGTGTAATTAATCCCGGCTAGTCTTTCCTTTTAGGGTTTGAAGGAAGATTTGATAAAAAGCAGTGGGAGCCATCCTGATTAGATAAAATAATAACCAATCTTTTCTTGCAAGAGCGCACGCTGAGTGTTTTCTTCTCTCTCTCCAGGTAGCGACCATATCACGCCTTAATCAAGATAATAATACGGATATTTGACCGAACCCGCTTGTTATACTGAGCTGGGGAACGTTGGTCCCGCTCCAACTTATAATTGTTATAGGACAGAGCAGGAAATTGGGGAATACCATATTTCCCGTGCCGCCCAAACGAAGAGAATGCATGCTGATGCATCATCTTCGGGTGTGTTCATTATACAGAACTGTTTCTTAGTATCCTTTACATCCTGGGTATGTGATACCAGATCAGGATCCCAGATATGTAATATGTTACATAGGGCTACAGAAAGGTAGAGAACTGAGAACGGGTGATAAGTTTCATGAGGCAGAAAACGGGGCAAGTGTTGCAGCCAAGTCTGTTGGTCACTGTCACCCTGTATTACAAATACATTGATTCTGTACGAATGTTATTAGATACCGAACCTGATATACAAAATCATATCAGTCTCTTTATCAGTAAAGAAATGATAAAATTTTGTATTGTTGGATAATGTTTTGAACATTTCCTATATCAAAAGTTGATCGTATCAGGCACGTTATCTAAAAGCGTTGATGTTCTAAATCAAACTACAGTTCTTAGTATATGGAACACACACAAGAGGAAGAGTTCAGAAATGAACGAATCCTTCTTGAGGCATTGTAGACTAGGTCATATCAATGTGACCCGACTAGCTAGAGTTACATATAGATGCATATTTAAATAAGTTTGAATTTACATCTTGTGAAACTCTCCAGTCATGTCACAAAGATAAGATGACCATAGCTCCGTTTACTAGAAACAGAGAGAGAGTTAGTGAACTCTTGGAATGATACATGTTGATGTATGTAGGTCCCCTGTCTACACATGCCAAGACTGGTTCTTTGTACTTCGTTACATTCTCTGATAATCTCTCAAGATTCTGACATATGTTCCTGTTGAAACACAAGTCCGAACCTTTTGAGATATTCACAGAATATAAGTTAGAAGTAGAGAACCAATAAAGGTATAAGTATTATGTCCTATGATGAGATCAAGGAGGAGAATACTTGAGCACGGAAATCCTGGATTATTCTAAAGGAGAATGAGATTCTCTCTCAGCATTACTCCTCCATATACACCATTGCACGATGGTATATCGGGGCGGAGCAATCACACCCTATGTGATATGGTGTGCTCTATGATGAGTACTACTGAGTTACCTATTTCTTTTTGAGAGTTATGCACTTGAGAAGATGCATACCTATTGAATTAGGTTCGAACCAAATCAATGCCTACCACTTCATATGTGATATGGAAAGAGAAGAGCCCATATCTTAAGTTAGTTAAGATTTGGGGTTGTCCGGCCTATGTCTAAAAGCAAAATCCGGACAAGCTCGAGGCAAGGTAAGTTATGTAAAACTGGAAAGGTTCCAGCTATACAAACTACAGCTGATGATTTGGTAGAACCAAAGGATTCAGTAGATTCCAACGAACCTCAGCCTCTCCGCCGATCTAGTAGGGTTCCTCACCCACCTGAGAGATACTTCTGTTTCTCTATGACAGTGGGAGCGAGGAATGCATCATGAGATGATGACCCAACTAGTTTCGAGCTGGCCATCAGGAGTGGGACTCTGTAAGAATGGCTGGATGCTTAGCGATCTGAGATGGAATCCTTATACACCAACAAAGTATGGACTTTGGTTGCTATATCTGAAGGGTTAAATCCCCATCTGGAGCAAGTATATCTTCAGAAGATTACTTAGTGTAGATGGAAAAGTTGAGACTTTCAAAGCTACACTTGTTAAAGTTTGCATCATTGACCAGGTGTGGATAATGATGAAACCTTTTCAAGTAACTATGCTTAAGTCCATCCAGATCCTACTTGCCACGGCTACATACCATGACTACGATATCTGGTGGTTGGGTGTCATGACAGCTTTTCTAAATGATGTTTTAGAAGAGGGAGTCTATAAGTACACAGCCAGAGGGCCTCGTAGACAGTGGGAGCAGCGGAAACGTGTGCAAGATGCTTTATAGGATAATGCAGGCATCGCGGAGTTGGAACATCTGTTTTGATGAATTAGTCAAAGAGTTTGACATCATCAAAATGGTAGATGAACCTTGTATAAACAAAAAGGTAGTAGGGAGTATGGTGATGATCCTCGTAGAGTACGTGGATGACATACTCTTGATAAGAAAGGAGTTTCTTATGCTACGCTCGATCAATCTCCGTTTATCACAATGATTCTCCACATAGGACCAAAGTGATACCTCCTAAATCCAGGGTTTTGGATCTATGAGATAGATCTAAATGGATGTTAGGGTACTCACTAGCTATAGTGAGATGGTATCAGTTGATCCTGGGGAGAATCACTGGAAGGGTTCCAGGGTGATAAAGACGACTGAATGTCAGTCGCAGGCATTGTCTTTACCCTCAGTAAAGGGACGGTATGTTGGAAGAGTTCCAAGCTAGATACCGTGACATACTAGACGATAAAGGCAGGATACATCGCTACTTAAGATGCTACCAAGGAGGATGTTGTTTGGGTGTATATTGGTTCATGAGATGAACTACGTTCCAACCATTGTGAGACAATGGAGTTGTGGCTTATACCAAGGAACGTCCGTCCCATCAGTGATCCAGACATATTCTAGGGCAGTGTCACCTGATCATGGAGATGGTTGATCTCCAGGGAGATCGAGGTTAGGAGAGTAGACTCAGAGGACAACACAGCGGATCCACTCACAAAGGCCTGTTCCCAGAGAGAGACTTTTATGGGATGGTTGAGTATGAGATACTGCAACCACTGCTATCAGATGGCCCTAGTGCAAGTGGGAGATTGTTAGTTATATGTATGCCCTAGAGGCCATTACTATACATAGGATGTATATTGTAGTGGATGATGGGACATATATAGGGAGGACTTTCTTGCTCGACATGATAGTATGCTATCTGGTTGATCTTTACCTTAACGTGTACACTGATTGTCTCCCTGTTACATGTTGGTAAAGCCCTTAGGATGTGTACTTGACTACCTGGATTATGATGCGGATCATACTAGTGGGGACATGGTAGTCTATAAGTACATCCTTCAAAGTCCCTAGTCGTGGGTGTATCGAGACGGGGCATCGATATACCAGAGTAGACTAGCGTATACCTTCTCGACCCATACAGATGGGCGATGGATGATCCCATATCCATTGGTGTTTGACATCAGAGATGTTATACGGGTGCTCAGTAGAGACTGGGTACACTGGACGGACTCGCCGAGAACTCCCAGATGGTATTATACCTCACGTCAGATGGCAGTTCTCTGGTGACACTGGTACAGAGTAGTCTGTTGACCCGAGATCGTCATAGAGTCTTGTGTGGTTCCCACTGTGCTTTGATTTCCATCTTACCACATCCAAGAGGGCATGCAAAACGGTGGTTTTTGGGTACAGTCCCGAGTCACATGGAGGCAATGAGCGATAGGAGGGGATTCGTCTCTCCCGGTATAGGGAGTTGATGTTGCGCTGTGTCCGATTGGCTATAACCGGAAATCCCTGGCCAGGGTTACTGAGATTTACTGGTAAGTGTTACCAGTAGTTTCTCGAAATGTTATAGACCTCATATCGACACGAGTTATCGAGCTATTGGGGTCTGACGTTTACCACCCCTAGGCGAGATATGCGACATATCAGACGATCAGACCGGACTGTACGGTAGTGTTACTGGTTGGATTCACTGGAGTGTGAGCGGGCTTGCTCGTCGATCTTCTGATCGCTCAATACCCGGGTGGCCGTTATGTTTAGCAGACCGCTTGCGGCTTGTGGGTGTTTGATATGATCATCACCTGCTGCCGGCGTATTGACGAGTCTTTAGAGTCCTACACAGAGGTTTCCTGGCTCAAGCGAAACGAAATAGGAGCGCATATGAGATATGTGTGGGACCGAGAATAATGCGTGTATGTGATACCGTATTTCATTCTCGCGAAGAATGTGTCGAATGGTTATATGTGATATAACCTAGTTATCGAATCGAGGGTTGATTCGATAAGCCGATACATTGGATACTAGTCGGTTATATGCGATATGACCGGATCGTTAAATCAAGTGTTGATTTAATTATTTAATGCATAATTATATATTTGATATATTACTTTGCGTTAACTAGTATTGGTTCACTTTAAATGGATTTTCTCACTCGGTTTGTGCACATTGTATATGTGATATACTTTTGTACACATGATTGTATCATGTTTGATGATACATGTTTACTTGGTTAAGTGTAAAGAATTAAACCATGGTTAAACATATAATTAGGGTTTTATTTTCCATTACTTACATATTCATTTATTTATTTATTTATATATATTGGAAACTAAATGGAAAAGAGAAAAGAATGGTGGCTTTATTTGTTGTTTAGTTGAAGCTTCATGATGCTTTGACCTAGTCCACCATTCTTATCTCATCCTTAACCCTAACCATTGCTTTAACCTTGGTCAATTCTCTACACATAACCATGGTTGGATTATGATAAGTTTGGAATTTCTTTTCTATTTTAAATAACTTATCATAACACTTTTCATCTTCTTCTTCTTCTTCCTCACAAGAAGAAAGCCTTCTTCATCAATGGTGATTGATGTATTTGAGTGAGAAATCCAATTCTAAAGTGAACCCAACTCCTATTTCTTCATCCTCTACCTCTTACCAAGTAGTAGAGTGTGTTTTCTTCACAAGTTTCATGACTTGGTGAAGTGGGAGCTTGATCTTGCGATGCCTCGACGTAGATCATCTTCGGCATGGACATCGACGACCTAGCTCGCCTATTCTCCGATGAAGCCGACGCTAGAGCCCGGGATTTGTTTTGGAAAGCGAGAGGACTTCGTTGCGGAGCTATGGAGGTGGAGCACCGGATCTACAAAGGTTGTATTTCCGTTTAAACTTTAGTTAAGGTGTTAACTAGTTTCAATTTCGCCTAGAAATCCAGCCAACGATCCGTTCTAGGGTTTCTCGGCACCGTTTAAATTTGAAATTGGCATGGTTGATGCCTTGTGAGACCTCATTAGGGTGCCTAGGAACCCTACATCGCTAAAGGGGTCACTCCCGGTGAAGGGATCGTCGGCCCTTTCCTCATCGAATAAGGTGCAGGATATATCATATATACCGCTGTGCAAAGCAAAACACCAAAAGCATTCAAAAGACAAACCGCGTTTTGTAGCATCTTCCAGTTTTGCTAAAGAGGTCACTCCCGGTGAAGGGATCGTCGGCTCTTTCCCCATCGAATAAGGTGCAGGATATATCATATATATCACTGTGCAAAGCAAAACTGTAATTACCCTTTTTATAAAGTTTTTGATTCTACAACATCTTTAGGTTTCTTTTCTTTTTATTAATCTCATTAATAAATATCCCATCAGCTTATACTTCCTAAGCATCACAGAAGAAACGAAAGCAGTAATATTTATATATCAGCATATATATATAATATAAGCATTCGTCTCAGACAGTAATATGATCTCATCACAGAACATTGCAGCAGAAGAACATATATGAAATATTGGATATACTAGGACGTCCGTGTTTTCAACACGAGCTTGTATAAAACACGGATTCCACGGTCGCGACGAATAGCCAAACCCACATCCCAAGACCCCTACGAGAGCGGCAAGTAACACTGCCAATTCTAAGGTTAGGAGACCCGGTCTCGACTCCTCGAGATGGCCTCCCACTGGACCTTAGAACCCGGTTACTTGTGCTCCCCACCTTGGGTCTACCTAATGCGGAAAAGTAAATAATACACACTGGTGACAGCAACCGCAACCTGGAAGTGCCCCAAATAAAAGAATATTACATTACAAATGAATTTTACATGAATGAAAATAAAAACCCTCATATCACATAAAACCCCCGGCTATTCTGAACGCGACGATCCAATATAACTTATCACAGCAACACATAATATCATATATCATCAACGTAAGTAAATATGCGCATCCCAATTGTCGTTGACATATAGCAACGAAACCGGCGATATCACATATTACACTTACGGTCACAGAAAAGAAAGTGTAAAACTACAATATTTGGAATCCACAATCACTTTAGACATCGTAAATCTGAAATATCACATACTTCGCATTTCATGCCTAATTCTATGAATTCCATATATTGTATCACATTCCAGATAAATAGACAGTATTAAACTTTCCGAACAGATAATCAAATACCCAAAATTTCCCAAAGTGCTCAACTCTTGAGCGGAGTTCAAATAATCCCAGAATATGTCACAGTACCAGTGATCCAGCCGTAGAAGGGTCAAGCCAACGCCTCACATGTGGCACACCGTACTACCCCAAACCCGAAGGTTCAAAAGGCAGTTCAAGACGGTCACATAATCGAGTTAAGGTTTGTTGTCTTCTAGAGGGTCCACCGCTTAACTTGTACAATTTTTCCGAAAGATTTAAACCCGATAAAAATTCAACACTTGAAAGTTTTACGTGCCGGGAAAAAGTGGGTTAATGATATCCGTTCAACTAGTTTAACAGTTTCTAAATATCCGGAAAGAAATACGAATTTAAAATTTCCGATCGAGTCTACTATTACAAAACAAACCCGAGAAAATTCAACACCTGAAACAGATTAAAAATACCCAGAAGCATCAACAAGCACCTACGGACATTACCATAAAATCCACGTGTCGCCAATCCATTAATCTGCCGCGGAACCGCCGCGCAAGCATGCTTACGCCGCGGTTCCGCCGCCGTTTGGACGAATTGGGGGCTCGGGTTTTATGGTAATTCTTAGAATTCCCTGCTGATTTTTTTACGTATTTTTAATTCAGAAAAATCCCAAATTTTAAAAAATTTCCAGAGAGGGGTCTAATTTTGTCGTTTCGGCTTCGATCGGAGTTTTAACTTCGTAAACACATCGCCTAATGCTCTAGCTAGGCTCTGATACCACTGTAGGGTTTTTAGGCACACTAGTGAAGGTTCATAAGGCATCAAACATGCCCGGATAAAAATTTAGACGTGCCGAACAACCCAAAGCCGGGATCTTTGCTAGATTATTAGGGTTTAACATGCAAGATGATAACTTTTTATCTATGTGTGAGGGATTACAACCTTTGTAGTCCGCTTCTTCACTTCACAAGCTCCGAGTAGAAGTCCCTTTGCCGCGATCCACGATCTCCCGGACTCATGAGAGGCTCCACGACTCGAACGATCCATGCTAGCTTGAAGTATTCCAAATCTCCGATGATCTACCTCGAAGTTGCGAAGACTCAAGCTTTCTCACCCTAAAGAGATGAACACACTAATCTCATGGGCTAGATGAGATGAGGATGAGAGAGTAGTATTTTTGCTTTCTTTTTAAATCATTTTCTCATATTTATTCATCACATAAAGAAAATCGAGTAAGCTTTCTTCAAGAGAGAAGAAGATGATAATGGAAAAGATAATAAGATTATTTTCTTTTGTGATGAATAGAATAAAAGCTATATGATTGATTTATAAACCATGGTCAAGGATGAGTGGCTAGGATTTAGTAGAGAATAAACTAGAGTTAGGGTTTGGTTGGGTTAAGAATGTGTCATCCAAAATATCTTAAGAATGACAAAAGAAAAAGTTTCTAGAAGGTGCATGAAGCATCTAACCCTAATCAAACCCTAACCTAAATTAATCATCCTTTAACATGTTTAACAATTAATCATATCATGTCACAATAATATATATCACATATATATTATATATTTGCAACAAAAGAAAATAATACAATTAACATATATCGCATATATATCAATGTATCATCCAGTGAGAAAATGAAATAATAAAGCGAACCAATATTAGATAATGTAATAATATATCATATATATTATTATACATTAAATCATCGAATCAATACTTGATCCGACGATCCGGCTATATCGAATATCACCGACTAATATATCATGTACCGATTCATCGAATCAACACTTGATCCGATGACCCGGTTCATAACTAAATATTGCGAGAATATAATACGGTATCCCATATCGCATTATTCTCGGTCCTGCACATATCACGTATGTGCCTCTACTCCGTTTCGCCTGAGCCAAGAAACCTCTGTGTAGGACTCTAAAGAATCGTCAATACGTCGGTAGCAGGTGATGATCATATGAAACACCCACAAGCTGCAAGCGGTCAGCTAAACGTAACAGCCACCCAGGTATTGAGCGATCAGAAGATCAACAAGCTAGCCTGTGCGTTCTCCTGTGAATCCAATCAGTAACACTCCCGTACAGTCCGGTCTGTTCGTCTGATATATCGCATATCAAGTCTAGGGGTGGTATACGTCAGACCCCAGTAACCGATAAGTCGTGTCGATGTGTGGCTCATAACGGATCGAGAAACTACTAGTAACACTTACCAGTAAATCTCTATATCACCCCTGGCCAGGGACTTCCAGTTATAGCCAATCGAACACAACACAGCATCAACTCCCTATACCGGGAGAGACGAATCCCCTCCTATCGCTCATTGCCTCCATGTGATTCGGGACTGTACCCAAAAGCCACCGTTTTGCACGCCCTCTTGGACGTGGTAAGGTGGAAATCAAAGCACAGTGGGAATCACACAAGACTCTATGACGATCTCGGGTCTACAGAGTACCCTGTACCAGTGTCACCGGAGAACTGCCATCTGACGTGTGGTATATCACCATCTGGGAGTTCTCGGCGAGTCCGTCCAGTGTACCCAGTCTCCACTGAGCACCCGTACACCATCTCTGATGTCAAACACCCATGGATATGGGATCATCCATCACCCATCATATGGGTCAAGATGCGTATACGCTAGTCTACTCTGGTGTATCGATGCCCTGTCTCGATGTACCCTCGACTAGGAACAGTTATAGGATGTACTCATCGACTACCGTGGCCCCACTAGTATGATCTCATCATAGTCCCAGTAGTCGAGTACAGATCCTAAGGGCTTTATCAACATGTGAGAGTAAAACAGTAAACCAATACAAGTCAACATGTTAAGATAAAGTGAAACCAAATAGCATACTATCATGACGAGCAAGAAAGTCATCTCTATATATATCCAAGCATCCATTATAATATACATCATATGTACAACAATGGCCTCTAGGGCATATACATAACTAACAGTTTCGTATTTTAAAAATTTGGGCAGCACCTCCCTTGTATATATTGATCCAAAAATATATACAAAACAATATATAGGCATCCCCAAGCGGGAGCTAGCTTTTCGCCAACCGACGGAATCACAACCACTCAATAACATATATACAACGCCCAACGGCGAAGAATCAACCCAGAAAGAACAAATAAAGAAGAAAGATATCAAAACTCAAGAAAAACGATCATAAACCCATCGCTCTATGTCTCGCACAATACCCAAGTCTGACCAGGTCTACCAATATACAATGTTTAGTTCTGATTTGATTTGATCTGATGGAGTTTAACTAGATACAGCAGAATATAAAAGTACGAGAGTGGGCACGATCCAACATGTGTCCCACCTACCAAAGCAAAGCACCCTGGAAGAAGCTGTGTGCCAACAATACGGCAACGGATCCCAAGCGGTCAAACCTGCAAGAACTGTGGAACAATGGGGGTGAGTTGCCAACTCATAAGTAGAAAACATCAGCAAGTAGAAATCGAATAAAACGATGATTTCCAATGTCACTATATCCTAAAGGTAATACTATAAAATCTAGGATGACCACATATGTATATATGTCAACAATCGATCAATACAATGACATATATAAATAAACATCTGACATCATATGCCTGTATGCATGTGGATATCATCCACGTGAGTGTCCCACACTGACACTCAAACATCATGAAAACATATGCCTGTATATATATATATATATATGATGATATCAACCACGTGTGCCCATCAACGACACAAACAATATCATGTAACCTGAGTTTCCAACACCGACACTCGAAACATCTTGAAAACCTGTGTCCAGCATCGACGCATAAATCCTTATATCTCAGGCGCCGCATACTCAGGTCGGCCCTCATATCTATCTCATCTCAGGCACCGCATCCTCAGATCGGTCCTCATATCCATCTTATATCATAACTCCAAAACGGTATCATCCGGATATCCGCCGAGTTCTATACAATCACCGGTAGATAGTGCTCCCCTTCCAGGCTCACTGCCTAACAATACGAGTCTTCTTGCTCCGGGGTACCTCACCGGGTCCACCAAATACCCGCAGACGGTTCCTATCGCTTTTCGAATCGGGTATACTCACTGCTCAGATCCGAGAAAACTCATGGTGGACACCTCGAAATATCATATCAAGAGAAACCGCATTTTAAAGAAATACATAATTCCCTTTAAATATAACTGTGGTTCGCAAATCCAGAGATCTCATAAAAACAACATCTCAGTGCATATAACCATAAAGTACGATGTATGCAACATAGAGTAGTAATATGAGCATATTGAGTATATCATGCAAGCATGTCAAGTGATAATACTGAATAATGAATGTACTTTTACTGTTAAGAGTAATATCATAATAGGGTGGTTCTACTGTGTAAGTAACATGGCAATTACCGATGATGAATGTGTCCGAGCCGGCAAATCTGTGTAAGTGTAACATGCGCATCAACGTTAAATGTGCAGGTGTTCTAGCAATGATATCATATAACATTAAATACTGGAAACATGATAGGTATCATATGAGGAATAATCCAAAAAAATATGAACTATAATAAGGTAGCCTATTTATGCCAACAATCCCGCCTGATAGTATCAAGTGTCGCAATATCCTCGATCATCATTCTCAATTTATGAGTGCGGATCAAACATAAGGTAAACGCATCGCGTACGGTAATCCATCGTACGGTGTCATAAACAGAATTGGGAATCTATCGTCCTATTCACCGACAATGGTACGGATATAAAGTCTCGTAAGACATATCTTATCAATCGCATAACACATCTATATCAATCTTATATCATGTCATCATGCATATACGTCATATCTTGTAAATCTCATCTCATATCGATCACGATCTCATATCCTACTATTATCAACTAATACTTGTTCTCTTTCAATTCATACTTATCTTGATTCACTTTCTCAATTCATATTCTCGTATATCAATCCGAGTCATCTATATCTATCATCATAATATCCCACATCGTGTAATCTTATATACCTATATCACATTCACATATATCAATCCGAGTAATCTATATCTATCATCAAAATATCCCACATCGTGTTATCTTATATACCTATATCACATTCTCGTATATCAATCCGAGTAATCTATATCAATCATCACCATATCCAACATCGTGTTATCTTATATACCTATATCACATTCTCGTATATCAATCCGAGTAATCTATATCTATCATCACAATATCCATTAGTGTCAAGTTTTATCATATCATCTCTTACTAAATCCTATAATCAAGTTATCTTAAGTTCGTAGCATATTCTTTATCAAAATTATAATTCATAGAACGATCTTCCATATCAATGGTTGCGGGGGTGGTATACGCCATCCACCCGACTTCCCCCGTAGATATAAATCTACTCACCTGCTAAAATTCTCGCTTAGCCGAAGTCAATGTGCTTCGTTGTCTTGGAAGTCCACGCGAAGGTACCTACAATCAATACACAATCATAATACTATTAAAATCAAGTCCGAAAAACCGATACGGCACATGGATTGATTATAGGTTAGAACCTATAGCCTACGAATGCAAAAACAACCAAACAACCCTCGTCGTTGACGTAGAAATGTCCAACAACCAATTCAAATCTCAAATACAAAAACTAAGAATTCAAATATCGGAAACATAGCCAAAACACTCTCAAGTAGCTCCCAGATTTTGGCTCAGGTCAATTGGGACTAAACAAACAACACAGTAGCTAGTATATAAGGAGAATGAGCTATAGACAAAACCACAATACCATTGCCAAAAGGAAGTCCAGCGAGATCTCCAAAATTTCCGTCGCCGCAGGTCTGGGTATGCCAAAATGCGTTCGTACTTCGGTGGTTGTCTTCTAGTGGTTTATCTAGGTCAATGGCCATGTTTGATTTTTTAAAAAATATCCCAGATAGCTCCAGATACCCTGTAGTCCTCTTGGTTTCACAAAACCGACATGGGAAAAAATCTAACTTCGTTTATCGGGTTCTAAACTCATTTCCAAATCAGGAAAAGCATCACTAAAGTCCTACAACACTCACTGCTCTCTATTTACCACTTAACATCAACCTATAAATTTCTAAGATCACATAACCTAACTAATACGAATTCTAAACTAACTAGGATATACTAACACAAAAACTTAACTAAAGCAAAGGAAATATACCTCGTTTGGAAACTTAGGAAAATTCATTAGTTGCCCAAAGTCTTCAAAATCCACACTTGAGTGGTTCAAAGGGTTTAGGTTAGGCTTGTGCATCTTTTAAATGAAGGTGCTATGGGGTTTTGAAAAGGATTTGAGATTACACATGGAGATAATGAGATGAAGGAGATGAAGAAGAATTATGAAGAAGAGAAGTAGAATGAAGAAAGAAGAAGAATGGAGAAGAAGTCAAGGATTACTCTCTCTCTCACTCTCTTAATCTCACTCTCTCTCTCTCTCTCTAAATTTCTCTTTTGTTTTACTCTCTCTCTCATTAACCATGGCATCTAATTTCATTTCTTCTCTTTTCCAAATAATTAGAACCAATCACAATGAATAACATGCATATGCCATGGTGCACGAGCCATGGAAAAATATAGAAATACGGATTTGGCTTAATTGCGATTAGTATTGCACTAATCAATTTTAATTAAACTTGCATATAATTAATTATAAAAATGCCAAAATCCGATAAATATCTTTTTAATGAATAAATCATTTTAATTTCAAATTATATTCCAAATATTGCTATATACTTATACCATTTTACGAAAAACCCTTATTCGGAAATCGAATAGTTTTCGCGAAATATATTATTTTAAAGTTAAATTTCCAAAATAATATTTTATATTTCTGAAATGTTACACCAGCAAGGGAAATGGTCTGTCCTACAGCCATTAGTACACTGGGGATAGTATCCAGGTGCTCGTTAGGTTATGAGTTTACTGGACAGGAGTCGTCGGGAACAGTTGGTGACTATTATGCCTATCGTCGGGTGGCAGTTCCCAGGTGACATGAGTACAACTTAGTCCGTCGACTTGATCCTGCTATTTTTCCTCGAGTGTGTTCCCACTGTACTTTGATTGCTACCCTACCATGGCTCAAAGGAGTCGTGCAAAAGGGTAGTAGTTGGGTGTAGTCTCGAAACACTTGGAGGCAGTGGCGGTTATATAGGATTCGTCTCTCCCGGTATTGGGAGTTGATATCACGCTGTGTTCGGAAGGCCATTACAAAAAGTCCGTGGCCAAGGCGAGTGAGCTTTACTGGTAGGTATTCTAGTAGTTTCTTAGGGTGTTTTGGGCTACACTCCGACACGACTTATTCCGGTATTAGGGGTCTGACGATTACCGCCCCCCTAGGCCTGATATGCGATACTCCTAGACGAACAGACCGGGCTGTACGAAGGTTGTCACATACAGGCTCAGTACGAGTTCGGATGAGTTAGCTTATCGGCCTTCTTATCGACACATACCTGGGTAGCCGATACGTGCAGCTAGCACTACTTACGGCTTGTTGTTAAACCCACTGCCAGCATAGTGTCGAGTTTTTAGAGTCCCACATAGAGAGTTTCCCTACACCGGTCAAAAGGTGTAGAGGCCGTATGGTTTTTATGGCAGGGCTTCGATCACGTACGTGCACTGTGCGCGTATGTTGATCGGGAGGATAATACTAGTGGACTTTGGTTTAAGTCAGATCCTAGTATTTTATTGATGGATTGTTTCGTCTCTTAGTAATCGTTTTCTTCAGAATACGGATGCGGGTAAGTATATACGGATGAGGGGCAATCTCGTAATTCCTCGGGATTGGCTTCAAGAAGGGGGACACCTACTATGGTTTTATTCTTTTTGGATTAAACAAAATGGGTGGAGGAAATGAGGTGGATTTAAGCATTGAACCTAGCATGGCTATTTGGTGACTCATGGTCATGGATCACCACAAGATATTTGTGAAGGTTTGAAGATATTTTATTATGATATTTTTCTCATAAAATATCTAATCTTCTTCATTCTATCTCAAGAGTGAAGCCAAGCTCAAGTCCTATGTTCACAACTCCTCTCTCATTTCCTCAAGCCTCTTCTTCTTTCTCATAACCCTAGAACTCTCATGAGTTGAGAAACTTAGGGTTCCAAGAGACAAATCACTCCATCTTCTCACTCTACACAACCTAGGACATCTAGTTTAGCGAGCTAGATACCGTAGTTATCTCGGATTTGAGGTAAGGGCTCGAACTATAGACTCTTGTGTGGATCGTCTTTGACTCGAGGAGGCCGTCGAGGTTGCTTCGATCCGTTCTGATCCTTAGAGCCTACGATGACGAGGAGGACAGCGAGAAGACCCGAAGGACATGATACAATGAGGTATAACATTCATCTGAGTAGCTAAACCTCAAGTTGTTTGCTAGCTGGGGTTTGAGATCGATCCTTGGTTTAAGTCGGTGTTGCGAAGCCCGTAAAAATCCTTTTTTGCTATTTCCGCCACCCCGCGAACACGTGGGGTGAGCGACAACGAATTACGGTAGTATCAGAGCCTCTCATATGTTGGGTTTCCTCTACGCCTACTAAGGAGTATGGAAGCATCACACATGCCACTTTAAAATTTTGGAGGTGCAAAGCAAACAAAGCAAGGATCTTTAACTAGAAAAAGCTAGGGTAACAACACAATAAAGTATATTTACACTATGTTTAAGGAATACAATCTTTGTAGTACTCTTTGTAGTGACTCATAGGATCACTGAGAGGTTGGAGAGGCTTGCTAGTAAGCCCCTATGTCCACGATAATCCACCCGAAGTTCACTAGCTCCAACCTTGTAGCTCCACTTGATGCAAGAAAAAGATGAAGCTAACACTCTAAACTAATTGGCTAGATTAGAGTAGAGTGATGAAGTGGTGTGTTTTCTTTTATCAAAACTCTTTCTTTTTATCTCTCACTCACTTCGGAAGAACCTAGAGAGCAAAGAGGAAGAAGAAGATGAAGGAAAAAGCTTTTTTGAAAAAATAACTCATATGATGAAAAATAGAAAATATGGTATATATATTTTCTTTCTCTCATCCAACCATGGTTGCTATAATATCTAGATATTTAGTGAGTGAGTTAAAACCCAAAAGAAATAGTTAATCCAAGGTTAAAGGTTAGGTGAAGTGAGGTCAACTCAAAGAAGAGTGTAGAATTTATAACCATGGATTAATCATTTCTTTTCTTTTGTTTTAAAACAAATACTAATAAATATCCATATATTATAGTTCCATGTAAGTCTTATATTGCCTTCAATTGTGTATCATCAACCATGATACTTTTGTATGCATGTATCCATGCACATCAATATGTGCATGCTTGCACATCATCATATGCATACATGCATGCATTCTTCCTCTTTACCAAAAAGAGTTTTGAATAAAGAATAAAATAAAACTAAATGTCAAAATGTTAAATCAACAATTGATTTAACAATCCGGTCATATCACATATGACCCGACCAATAGAAAAACGCCCAATTAACATACGGTATCACATAGTCGTATTCAATCAGGTCCCCGCGCATATCTCATATGCACAACATGTAAGTCTACGGTAGCGCCCCGGCCGTCTACATACGCCAAATGCGGAACAAAAACTTTTTAATTGGCGCTATCGTATACTATAAGCCGGATCTGCCATTATTGCTAAACTAACAAACTACAAAGAGGGTAGAAAGGTTATACCGAACGATCCGAGTCCTTCTTTCTTTAATCATCATCCCACGCTCCGTTGCGGCTGCTCCCATCTCGTTGATCTCCGATCTGCTCGTCTAGGTGGCACCACGTCAACGATTCTTTAAACGGGCTCCCACCTCTGACTCGAGGCAACTCGGTCGTCAAGTTTGCTAAAAGAGACGACCAAGATTGATGTAGGGAATGAGTAGAATACTTTGTCTCACTTCGTCCAAAGCCGTGGACGATCGGTTAATAAAGTTGCCACTCGAAATGAAATGGAATGAGAAATGAGTTATCAAATTTCCATACACTCAAAACCATAGTCTTTTTCCAAAAAATCAATCTCACTCAAACAAAGTGGGGCCGACCACTTTAAGGAGGTGGGGGGGTGAGTGTAGGAGAGGGGAGAGTGACCATAGCATTTAAAGAAAGAATAAGTTATACAACACTTAGTATGAAATCATTAAAAGCAAAGGATGAATCACTTAACCTAGTCACCATGCATTAATTGAATCATTAAATGCACTAATGACTCACTAGCCTTATCATCATTTCTAGAACAATCTAGAAGCTTCTAGAAACTTCCAGACTCATCTCAAGAAAAGATAGATCCGTATTTAACCAAATGTTAAATACGTGTGATAGAAAACTGGAAACTGGCAACTTCCAAAAGCGATCCCGAAACGAATTTCAGGATAACCCCGTAACTGTATAAATATACCCGAATTTGTATTACGACCGAATACAAATGCAACTGAGACAAAGATATTATATCTACTCTGTATAATACTCGGATCCGGCTTAAACCAAAGCCCACCAGTATTATCTGCCTGAAAAATGACACGTGCGTAAACGCACGTGCATTTTCCGAACCCTGCCATAAAACCATACGGCCTCTACAACGTTTCGCCCAAACTTGGTAAACTGTCTGTGGGGGACTCTAATGACTCGTCAGTACCCTGGCAGTGGGTTTAACCACAAACCGTCAGCGGCACTAGCCGTGCGTAACGGCTGCCCATGGACTGACCACAAGGGAGGCCGATGTGTGAACTCATCCGGAAACCCTACTGAGCCTAACAGTGACAATGTACATACAGTCCGGTCCATTCGTCTATGAGTATCGCATATCTTCCTAGGGGGCAGGTAACATCAGACCCCCAAAAGCAGTATAAGTCGTGTCAGAGGGTAGCCCAAAAACACCCTGAGATACTACTGGAGTACCTACCAGTAAATCTCCTGCCACGGCCATGGGCTTTGTGTAATGGCTCTCCTAGACACAGCACGATCTCACCCCCAATACTAGGAGAGACGAATCCCCTGCTGATCCGCTCACGTGCCTCCATGTGGCTCGGGACTGTACCCAAAAACTACCTGTTTGCACGACTCCTTTAAGCCGTGGTAGGGTAGAAATCAAAGCACAGTGGGAACTCACACGAGACAAATGACGACCTCAGGTCGATGAACTAACCTGTACACATGACACCAGGGAACTGCTATCTGACGATAAGTATAATACCAACTACCAGATTCCCGGCGAGTCCTGTCCGGTGTACTCATAACCTAATGAGCACCTGTATACATCTTAGGTGATCTAACTGACACTAGTGGCTTGTGAGACCGGCCACCGCCCTTCGTCGGGGTCTCGACTGTATACACTAGTCTACTCCGGAGTATCGATGCCCTGTCTCGAAACTCCAACGACTAGGGACCACAATTAAGGATATGCGTATAAACCACCCAACTCTCACGTATATGATCGCCATCATACTGTTGGTAGTAAAGCAAGATCCTGAGGGCTCTATCAAAGTGTAACAGTGATCAGTCACCTGAAACTGTACACGACTGATAAAGGCAAACCAGTTAGCATACTATCATCTCGAGTAAGAATGTCTTCCCAGTATAGGTCCTCCGCAATCATTGCAATCACGTACCTGCGATCCAATAATTGACTCTGAAGGTACTATATCCAACAATCTCCCACTTGCACTTAAGGCTAATTATTGCGATGTAGACTACTCACAGCTCGTATGAAACCGAACACCCAACTCCTCTACTAATCAGTTTCACAAAGCTCATTTGTAAGACTATTGTGTTCGAGAAATAGCCTCAGTGAGTGCATCCGCCCTGATGTTTCTTTCTATATCTCTCTTAATCTCAAGTTCGCGGAGAAAGCCATCTCCCGAATTGAGTAATACCTGTCATAGAATATGTCTGGATATCTGATGGGACCTAGTTCATAAACGAACTCCAAATCCAAACTTCTTAGACTGTATCGATAACTGAACATAATCAGTATCCAGCACCAAGCCTCCCACAGTATCCTCTTGGACCACCTGTTCATAATACCGTCCCTCGTCAGAGGGAAAACTATAACTTTGACAATCTCTCTGTCATCCATGTCACCTTTGAAGCCTGGAATGATAACCGTCTCCCGAAGGAGGCTGCCGTCATCAAATCCGTAGAACATGCACTTATGTTCTAAAACTGCTTCCTTATGTTTCTCCAGGATTGGATTAATACAAACTTATTGTATCTAGTGCAAAAACAACATCTAGTGTGGTACTTGACATCTCATGATTGAGTCAATTGCCTAAGCAAGTGATATGCCAATCATGCACATCCCTCTCCCCTTTTGTCTGTAAGACACCTTTTAGAGAGGGTGACTCCATCACCTGTAGGTACACCACCTTGTCAGGAGTCATCTATTCTAAATACTATAAGAATACTGTCAAAGTTCCCACATTGGGAAAGTACCCAAATCTAGATCTAAAACCATAGATCTAGAAACCAGAATGTCAAATATTATATCCGTATCCTGTCTGGAGAAACAACTGTGTGACGACCACAGTACAACCGATCGTAATATAGGAATTTTACTTCCTACTCTGTGTATGTCATCAAAATACCATGACATCACACCCTACTACCTTCTAAACAGATCCATCCCCTATTCTGATGAAGTCAAACCCATGACTGTCACATCAAAACTAGATGATCTATCTCCGCTATAACAGCTCAAGTCTATAAATAGACATAAGCTACTTGCCCACTATGCTTCCGCTGCTCCCACTGACCACAACAACCCTCCTACCGGGTCTCATAGCCTGGAACAACAGTAGTGTCAAGTCTGAGTAGATAAGAACCTCCCTGTCACCGTCCTTGAGGCTATCGGAGTACCTCTTGGGTGTCTGAGGTTACCTACCATATCTGCGGAGTGGCTAATGGAATGTCAAACCTGATTGAATTTTTTAGGTCCTATTAAATTTTCCGTAATCGTTTGCGGTTCTGGAATCACTTCCAGTTCTACCATACTCCCACGTCTGTTTTCTGAAAAAATCCATTTTACTAAAACTGTGGCGAGTCAAGAACAATATCACTATTGATCTTCCAAATAGCAGAATATCAACACTCGTCATAGCCAGGGTCAACCCACAAACTGCCATTACAGAAACGTGCCCTGAGTTATCCAGAGTCTGGTTTTAAGCATAAGCCGGACAACTCCCCGTACCTTAACATGGTTATGATATGAACCATTCTATATCCAATATAGAAAGTTTGGCACTTATTTAATTGGAACCAGATTCAAATCATGCAGCTGTCTCCAGTGCATATCAACTTAATGGAGATAGGCTAATCATCATTACTAAACTGAGGAATCCATCCTATTATGATTAACCTGAAAGAGAAACATGTTTCTCAAAACCATTACTATCATTTGAATACCAATCACAAGAGTCTACATTTTCGATCTCATTGAAGAATCCCGATACTTGTGACACCTGGTTCTCTACTTTATTCTTATACCCACAACTTCTCAAAACTTAGACCTTGTATTTCTACGAAACACTTGTCTAAAAACTAGAGAAGTCATAAGTAAGCAGAACATAGTACGGGGACCTACCTTTTGTCCTGATGGACACTGGACAACATACAATACTCTGTATAAGTCCCCTGAGTTGAATAACTCAAAACCTGTGCGTCATAGGTTGAAAACTGTACCCAGGCAATTTCCTCAAATATCACTAATTACAACGAATTCCGATATAATGAGGATAATTACCTAATTCCCAATAACTTACTCCCACTCATCATCTGTAAAACCATACAGATATGAGAATGAAATCTGGTAAATACATACCCTGGAGTAAGTATCTAATCGGGAAAACAGTTTTGCTTTAACAATGCACTGAAACATGAAAATGTTTTGTAGGAGTATCCTGATATTTCTAGTAATGCCTCTTCCATAATCCAATTCATGATTTCAACCATATATTTTATTGCCATCTCTCCAAATCCCTATACTTGTCTTTAGTCATTACCTTCTGTACACCATCGTTAGGCTAAATGGTTTTCTTCCTTCCCTACTGTTCGGCATCAGCCTATGGTTTGGAAGAAGACTATCCAGTAAGCATAATAAGTGTACCCTCCTAAACCAAGGAGTACTCACAATTTGAAAGAAGGTGATGATAAAAGACTACTGAATAATACCTTATTCTTTTAAAGGTGAAATAGGAGTGGCGATGAAGTACGTGGTTTGGGCGTGAATGATAGCAGTCGCAATTTACTTTGCCCTATTTCTAATCCCTTTATTTTGTCTTTAGTTATTTCCTTCTGCACACCATACTTAGGCTAATTGGTCTTCTTCATTCCCTACCTTTCGGCACCTGCCTATGGTTTGGAAGAAGACTATCCAATAAACGCAATAGGTGTATACTCCTAAACCAAGGAGCCCTCGCAACCTGAGAGAAGGTGATAATAAAAGACAAATGAATAAACTAATTCTATTTCTCCTGAACCTGGATCCATCCTCGAAGAAGTCCCTTCGAGTTTGTATATAACCATACGATGGATCTATCCAATGGAAGTGGATGTCCGTAGTAAAACGGGTGTTCTGAGAAATGCAAAGGGTAAAAGAAGGAGTGGCAATGACTTATGCAACTCGGACATTCCAAAAGCCAGTATTTTAAGAAGGTTCGGTTAACTTGGTCACTGAGTCATAGTCTAGGGTCGGTCAATGGTCGCTGCCCCAGAGAGAGAAAAGAAACACTCTGGGTGCACTCTAACCTAGATCAGAATGATTATCACTTTATGTAATCAGGAAACCTCCCACTGTACTGTCAAATTCTCCTCCAAACCTAAAAGAAGAATCAATCGGGATCATCCGAAGAGTAAACCAACTCATCAGTGGGAATCGGGATCAAACTCTCATCGCATGATAACGTGACGGAATGCATCCACGTTACTCACACTCTAGAAGGTAAGCGCATACTTGGCAAGTTTCAGTTTCTTTAGAAACTCCCGATATGATTTTTGCCCCATGCTCTTATGACCTTGGCATTAGGTCAAAATGTCATAAGTCACATGCCAAGTTCTACCCGTCACTATCTTGTCAATTTGAACCCACACGTACATGCCCTTGGCGTTAGGTCAAAATGGCAGAACGACTGTCCCAAACCAACTCATCTATCTATGCAACAAATGAATACCCAGCAGCTACCAAACACTATGCCTTGGCGTTAGGTCAAAATACATAGCTTGAATACTACTGAATACCCAAATGAAATGACAGAGGGCTACGGCTGGTTTTTGGCGAAAAACTTTTAACGTAGTGAACTTGATATCGCAGAAGGAACCTGATAGCTTTTTATAAAATATTGTGCCGCAAACCTTTGCTAAAGAGGTCATTCCCGGTGAAGGGATCTCGGCTCTTTCCTCGTGGAATGAGGTGCAGGATATTCTAAATGAATACCGCTGTGCGAAGCAACTTGTAATCGACTATAGTGAAGTTATTACCCTGACGCAAACTTCTGCCCAAGGGGTCATTCCCGGTGAAGGGATATCGGCCCTTGCCTTGTCGAATGAGGTGCAGGATATTCCAACCAAATACCGCTATGCAAAACAAAAGGAAACGTCTTTGTAATAACACTTTTTAAAATTGTTCCAACAACTGCCAAATAGGTTTGTTTTCCTTTGCATTGATCACAATCAACGCAGTCCCATTAATAAATCACACCAGAAAAGAACAAAAATAAAATATACGTATATGCCATCCGCATTCGTCACTGGGTCCCGTCATCACCCGTTAGGTTACTTAACTAACGACAGAGTGGGGACTGAACTAGCGCGGGTGCAAAAATATACAACATCTACTAGTATATATCAATATACAATAATCGCTCCAGGCGCGATAATATGGAACATTACAGAAAAGTAATAAGCATCACAGAACAATACAGATAATCTGGGATCCCCGAGTTTCACAGAACCGCTGCTGAAACCCGACGTTCCCCTTGTTGTGTGGATAGCCTGTGCAATGAAACCTAGACCCCTATGGGTGCGGCAAGTTACCCGCCAAAACCAGAAGCGAGGCAGCCCCCTACAGCAAAGTGAATGGACCACCCTACACTTCACGGAATCCGGTAGCTTGAGCACCCCAACTTGGGTCAACCTGTACCCCCTACGAGTGCGGCGAATAGTCTGCCAATTTTAGAGTGAGGCCCCTCTGCTTCTCAAAACCATGAGATGCGGACCCGTTGCCCTCAAGAACCCGGCTATCCGTGCACTCCGTCGAGGGGTAAAACCCAGTACAGAAATGAAAAACATCTACAACAGGTACATCGACCTCAACCCGGTAGTGCCCCAAAAGAATATTATACAACAGGCAGTGACGGCAGTCCAAATGTTGGACGCTCGCCCCGCAATATCAAATGTACAAATAAATCCAAACTGCACTTCCATTGCACACTGCTATCCACCACGACAACTCCGCAACATCACAGCACAACATAGAACATCAACGCGAATGTCACGTTCGCAAACCCGTCTAAAAAGACTATTGCAATCAGACGCGGTTTACCGATCAAATGACATTCACTGTCGGAGATATAATGTAAGTACTGTATACTAACATAATTAAATTTCGATCGACTAAATATCACGAAGTGGGCCCCATGAATATCTGCTGTACAGTAACAAAATCTGGGCCCAAAACAATATTACCAAAAACCACAATTTACTATGATAACCACACTGAAGCAATTTGGCTCACTGATCCAATATACTGGCCATGGATGCACGGTCAAACCCTAGGTTTGACCGCAGATCCGCGGTGGTATAGTACGATCACGTGACCAAATTTTTAGGGTATGCTTAAAAAACCCTGCTGAATTTTCTGTGATATGCAAAAATAATTTTAGAACCATTTTAAAATCGACAGAAACTCAGAATTGGGAATTTGTAGTTTTTGATATTCGGTCTGATCGATATTTTAAATGCGTTAGCACAAGTTAGAAAGAAAAATGGTGAGGCTCTGTTACCACTGTAAGTCTACAGTAGCGCCCCGGCCGTCTACAGACGCCAAATGCGGAACAAAAACTTTTTAACTGGCGCCATCGTATACTATAACCCGGATCTGCCATTATTGCTAAACTAACAAACTACAAAGAGGGTAGAAAGGTTATACCGAACGATCCGAGTCCTTCGTTCTTTAACCATCATCCCACGCTCCTGTAACACCTTAGATTGTATTTTGTGGCTAATTATATTTTTATGTATAGTTTTTAATAAAATGTTTACCAAATTAAGTTTTAAATATTTTATCCTATTTATTGAATATTTTATTAGATTTTTCCTAGGCTTGCACACACTTGTGCATGATAACTAGGGTTGTTTTTGGGGTTTAACCATGGATAACTAACCATTTTCTCTAATCTAGCTTTTAGTTTTGTTTTAAGTATTATGGGTTTTAAGTATGATGGTTGTTTTAAAATGAATTTAAAAAGGGGTTTAAATTTGACTTCTTGTGTTGACCATGGTGAGAGAGAGAGAGAGAGTGCATGATGGGGCATCATGGCTTGCCCATGCCTTCATTAATGAGGGAGAGAGAGGAGGGGGTTTGACTTGTTGGTGTTCCCACATTCTCACTCATTTCTCTCATCCACTCACTCTCAAACTCACACACACACACTCACACCAGAGAGAAGCAGCAGCAGCAAAAGACAGCAGCAGCAACAGCAGTGACAGCAACAACAACATCAGCATCAGCAAGCAGCAGCAGTGACAACAGCAGGCATCAACAGCAGCAGGAGGAGCCCCAGCACTTGCAGAAGCTCTCACCTCCTCTATACGCTTCCTCTCCTGCTCTCTAGGGTCCATTAGGGTATAATTTCTTAACCCAAATTCCTAGTTTGCTTGAGTTGTGCTTTGATTAGCTTCGGTTAGTGTTAATTAGCTAGTTTGGTGCTAGTTTTGGTGATTTGTGAGATGTGGTGGTAAAATGTTGATTTTGTTAGCTACCCTAGTTTATTTAAGTGTTTTTAGGGTCACTGAACTGAGCATAGCCCTGGATTACACTAAAATACCATAAGGTTTCTAATTTGTGCAAATTGGTGTTTTTGAGCGATATACTGGCAATCTGGAATCTGCTTTTGACCCGGACCCTTCAGAACAAAATTGAGGAAACTGGGGTATGTACACTAGGTATAGACACCACTAACAAAACACGAACCCCTATTTCCCTACCCGGGCCGCAGATTTAATGTGTTTGGCCGCAAATTGCGGCCAAGTAGGGGGCTGGGGTGTTAGGGTCTTGGCTAGGGTTGTCTGTAGGGTTGTCTAGTGGTTTGGCATGTCTAGTTTTGTAAGATTTTACCTGTAGGAATATCTTGGACTGTATATCGTTTTTGGTGTCCGTTGTGTTTGCGCGATACGCGCGATACATGAGTGGGTTCTGTGATCCAGCGTATCGCGGCTTGTCGCGATAGTTATAGACGCGTACACACACGATTCAGCGTATCATGTACACGCGCGTTTAGTTCGCGACGCGAGTTTCTCGTTTTTGTTCGATATCGTGTTTCGCGGAATATGTGGCTTATATGTGATTTCCATGTCTTATTTGCAGGTTTGCAGGCAGGGACTACGGACACTGCTACAGGGGGGAGCAGATGGTAGGATTCACCTAGCGTGGAGTGTAGGTGAGTAGATTTAACATCTACAGGGGAATCGCCCGCATGGCGTTATGCGTCTGGGCTAGGATTCAAATACCTATCGCACATTCTACGTCATTGTTAGAATTGCGCCTTTACTTTATTTTCTTGATATAGTTGTATTGTGACTAGCAGCCGTAGGATACTGCACATATTATTGACGGTTCATGTTGCATGAGCACGGATTGTATGCTACACACACACCGTCAATAATTGCCATGTCACACACAAACCATTATAGACATTATATTGCTTGGTTAGGGACCTTGTGATATTGATTCGTATTGCTTATCACATATGACATTACCATACCTATATACCTATAGAGTATCGTACCATTAGTTATAGGTACACATACCCTTTACGATACATCTACAGGTATACCTTACTCATATTTTCTTATACCCAGAGAGGTATACGACATCAGTTCTTATAGGTAGATAACTATACACTGCTACACCTGTATATTTCATGCATATTCAGTTGCAGTACATTTTTATCTTCACTGATGTTACTTAGCTGTACGTTATTGATTTTTTCATACATCTGGTTTCAGCTATATACTTTCATTTACATGCTCACATTTAGATATATCGCGTTTATTTGTTCCTGGATTTGCTCATTGTTTATTTGGATTTTACATGGTGTTTTTTGGATTTGGGAACCGTGGGAGTTCATGAAATTATGCATACATTGAAAAACCCGGTTTCCTTGAGATGATATTTGCGCGTCCACCATGAGTTTTATCGGTGCTGATTATATACTCCATACGAGGTGTGGTTGCCGTATGAAAGTACATGGTGGGGCCCGGTATGGTTTCCCTCGGCAAGAAGATCGATGGATTTTGCCGATTGAGCCTGGAGGCGGGCGAGTACCTACCGGTGATAGTACCCATGACTCAGCGGGGGATCACGGAGACACCGCTGGGAGTCTTGTACGTATGCATACGTCGGAAGGCGAGGGTCAGAGCTAGGCACTCGTGCTTTCGGGATAGCGTATGATACGTGATCAGGATTTCTGTGTCGATGCTTGGCACATTGGTTTTCATGATATTTCTTTTAATACCTTTGTATATATAACAGGAGATTTAGCCGTTGTTATATATACCCGTACACCAATATTAGTGGAATGGGACGCTAATATATGTGTATTGCCCCCATCATATTTATTTCTGCATATATATTTATCTAGGATATTAGAAATTTACTTGAGATTCGACTTGGGATATAGGTGATTCATTGAGATTGGATATTGGATATGAAAGAGATTGATGATTTGTACATTCGGGATATAGGAGATCTATTCGATATTGTACATTGAGGAGATGTGAGACTTATATGATATGAGAGTCCGACTTGGTGGTTGGTTTGAGGATTTAGGATTTGAGTGTCTTGATGGATTGTAATCCGGCCACGATGTGAAGTTTCCGTGGAAATGACATATTCCACCCCATACCTCACACTTACCCTTTTTATGCACAGATTCAAATATTGATTGTACCTGCTAGCGTACTTTCCTCTATTCAGCATTTGCATGACATGTTATTACAGTAATCGCATATCTTAGATTCATGCTGTACGTACATTCCTGCGATTACCTGCATATGTTATCTACTATTCACGAGTTGGCAACTCACCCCCATTGTGCCACAGGTGTTTCAGGATTTTCCCCAGAGTAGTCGAGGCAGGCTATTCAGCTTCTCATCTATCATCTTTTGCTACAGATACCGCATCAGCTCACAGTACACCATTTTGCTTAGGTGGGTTAGATGATTATCTATATTTCATATTGTACATTCGTTGTATTTTGTACTCTCCATCTACTATTGTATTGTTGACTTAGAGACTTGGTGAGGACGCTTATGTATATTATTTGTGGATTGTTTCCTTTTATATACAGTTTCCTTCCTATTGTCTTTATTTCTTCGCTACGGCGTCGTATATTTGTATTGTATTCTTCTTGGCTAGTTTTTACAAAAAGGGGGTGTTGCCAAAATTTTAAAGAAAGAAAGTAGGACTTTTAAAGAATTTGGGTTGTGATTTAAAATGTTTCAAAAACTTATATTATCTTTTCCGTCTTTTCTTGGTTTAGATTTCTGGGTTTTGGCTTTCTTTTACTGCGTTACGTCTTTTGGCGTTGCGTAGTATTAGGGCTGTCACGGGCAAATTTTGGGTCGTGACAAAGTTGGTATCAGAGCGCTAGCTTTTACCTTTCGGAGTGTAGGATGACCTTAGTATGATGGAGTAGGTAGCTTAAGCAGAGTAACTTAGTGTATGTATGTCTGCAGCATACCCACGATGCGGTACCTTGCATTAAGTAACCTAAGTACAATTTGCTTGAAATTCCTTCCTTGATGATTCATATCATTAAGATTCGATTCCTTATTCTCATCGAATCTTATATCAATTTATAGCCTTGCCGCCGATGACTATGGGGACTCAGAGTGATGCAGCGAGGGCCAAGGTCAGAGTTGGCTCGGGTGAGACGAGTACTGACCAGGATGGCACTCTAGTTGCACAGGCGCAGACGGATCAGCCTGCGATATATACTATTGATAGGCTTGTGGCAGAGATGCAGGACTTTCGCCAGACTATGAGTTCATTGGTTGATATCGTTCGGGAGCTACGACAGGCGGTTGTCACCCCTGTTACTCAGTTGTCACTTGCGATCAGCATGCAGCAGTCCGTCACATATATAGCACCAGTGGTTGCAGCTCCAGTTGACAAGGCACATATTCCAGGACAGTGGAGGACTCATACCAGCGTACCAGCCCAGAGGCAGAGGTTTGGTCGTCGAGACAGATTTCGTGGCCGTCGCGGGAGTAGCAGAGGCTTAGGACGAAGACAGTCGTTCAGCTCTCATTCCCAGGATGGTCAGCAGTCAACGCGTGGATGTTTTCGATGCGGGAGCCTTCGGCACTTCGTCAGGGATTGTTCCTTAGTACCTCGTCATGATCGTTTTCAGAGAGGCCGTGGACGTGGAAGATTTGCTCAGAGGGCTCAGTCTACCAGAGGAGTTCATCCAATTGTGGGTAGAGGGCAGACACAGGAGTTTGCTTCTACTCATCGGGACGCGCAGACGTCCAATGTGGAGTTTTCAGGTATCTTTAATTCGCTTGTTCTTTTGACGTATTCGTTTGTTTTCTTGCTTGTACCGTGGTTGGGTAGATTAGTCGTAGTTGTGTTAACTTCTGTCAGCGATTCTTTTGTTGCGCGACACGTACTCAGTTGTGTGCCAACCAGATAGGAGATAGAGATTCGTCCGTCGTTTTGATCCTTCTAGAGATGTTGGATTTGACGTTCTCCTGGGCACGGACTGGTTAACTACGTGCTAGGCATCTGTGGAGTACCGTAAGGAAACAGTCAGGTTTGTTTTCTCCGTCAGGTCAGTTCTCGTTGTGCAGGTGGATAGTTATGCCGCCTCTCACAGCTTGAATTCAGCCTTTTTCGCTTGTCGGCTTTTGAGGAGTTGTCGAGGATTCTTGGCGTTCATTTGTGATACCGGAGCCACAGTGGGATTGTTAGACCGAGTTCCTTTCTGCGAGAGTTTTTCGACGTTGTTCCAGATGGGCCGGCGAAGCTTGGGAGCTTAAGGATCAGCTGCAGAGTTGTTTGGGAGTTTTGTGCGTCTGCGTGTTTCGCTTTTGGAAACTCCTATTCCTGTTCGTCAAGGAGAAAGACGGCAGTTTGAGGTTGTGTATCGACGGATCGTCAATTGAATTTGTTTATGGTGCGGATAGGTATCCTTTACCTCGTATTGGCGATTTCTTCGATCAGCTCCAGAGTGCAGGACATTTTCTAAGTTTGCTTGGGATCAGGTCATCATTATTGCGGTTCGGAGTGATGGCATTCTGAAGACTGCCTTGTGCGTGCTACGGGCCTGGTGTGTTTTAGTGAGTCATTGGATTCACTGATGCCCTAGCAGCATTCGTAGATGTGATGAACCAGATTTCTGCAGGCCGTTCCTCGACCAGTCATTGTTGTGTTATTTACGACATTCTGGTCTATCTAATTTGTCTGGAGGGACAGGAGTAACACTTGGGGATTTGTTATGCAAATACTGGGAGAGCACCAGCAGTTCGCTAAATTCTCGGAGTGTTTCTTCAGGCTTGTTTTGTGTTGACTCCTAGGTCTTATAGTCACGGGAGACGGTTTTGTATGGTTTCGAGGGAGATCGTGACCGTACAGCTTAGGCCCAGACATGTGTGCAGGACGGAGATCCGCAGATTGTTGGGCTTAGCAGGTTTTACCGCCGTTTCATGCAGGATTGCTAGAGTAGTGCTGCACCATCGACTGAATGGACCGGAAGGGAGGTTTCTTTTCTGTGGACTGAGGCATGTGTACGGAGTTTTCGGCAGTTGGAGATTCGGTTAACAACTGCATCAGTTCTTTCTTTTCCTTTGGTTCGGGCGACCTCCTTGTTTAACTGTAATATTTCTTGAGTGGGCTCGAGTGTGTACTGAGGTGACACTATAGATTTATCGCTTTTGCTTCCCTACATTGGAGGAAGTACGAGGAGGATATTCCACTCATGATCTGGAGATGGCCGCGGTGGTTTTGCAATGGAGATTTGGGGACACTACTTGTTCGAGACTCATGTCAGATTTTCACGGACCACCAGAGCTTAACGTACATCTTCCTGCAGCAAATTTGATTGTTGTAATAGTCTTCTGCAGATCTACAGTTCTTGCGTGATCATCGAGTATAGCTCTAGTTCGTCTCTACGGAGGGGACAGCTTGCTCATGTCCGTACCCGACCACTTTCCTTAAATCGTTTTCGCGAGACACTGCCCGCCTATGCTCGTTCGTCAGTGATACTTGAGCATACTCGGCTGGATAATGATTCGGAGACCCTGGTTTGTGACAATGACGTGCTAAGTTAGGGACACGTTTGTGTACCTGACCTCATCGGGTAGAGACGTGTAATCCTAGAAAATGCACACCAGTCAACTCTCTGCATACATTCAAGTTCCACCAACATTTAGCGTGACTTGTGAGATAGTTACGAGTGGACAGGGATGTAAAGAGAAGCTTCAGGTTTCGTTTCAAGGTGTCTGTCTTGTTCTGTGCTTGGGTCGAGCATCTGAGGCCGGCGGGAGAGTTGCAACCTTTTACCGTTCCGAAGTAGGAGTGGGAGCAGATCTCCACGAATTTCGTTATGGTTTCTACCCAAGTTTGGTCAGGGTGTGACTCCATTCGTATTCTTGTCGTCCGGTTATACTCAATGTGCTCAGTTGTTTCTTGTTAAGTGGTGTGTTTGTTTTGATTATTGTCAGCAGTTGGGGATCGTCACTCGCCATCGTTAGGGTTCTCCTTCGATAGCTGTTATCAGGAGACACTTCAATTGGCCACCCTTTGGCTTAGGGGCTAGGTCGTGTCGATCACCAGTCTGTTTTTCTGACTCTGCGTAAGTAGTACTTTGGACCCCAGCTAGTCTAGAGCTTCGGAGATGATCCAATTGATTCAGGTTGGGATGAGGATTGTCCATTGCGAACTGAGGTCTTACGCCGACTGTGTTGGCCATAGACTCGAGTTCGTAGGGACAGATCACGTATTCCTACGGACCTCCGACGAATGATGTGTTGGATTTTGGGAAGCTTGTTCCAGAATTTTGGTCCTTCTGAGATCCTATAAGCGAGTTAGATTCGTTGCCCTTAATTTGGCTCTTCCGCCCAGATTATTGGATTTTCACCCCGTATTCCTTGTGATGATGCTTTACAATTACCTTCATGACCTTTCTCACGTAATTTGGCACCAGACTATTTTGCTTGGACGTGATCGTTTCGCTCACCGGCAGCCATTGTATTAATGGATCGGCAGGTGGAGGAACATCGGTCAAGGGTCTTGCCGTCTGTGAAGGGTTTTTCTTGGACGTAGCCGTATAGTGAGGTAATCACTTGGGAGGCTGCGAGCGAGATTGAGAGTTGTAATCTTCTCTTTGAAGGTACGCGTATCGGTATATTTTTAAATTCGGGGATGAATTTCTTTTAAGGGGGGAGATTGTAACATCTTAGATTGTGTTTTATGGCTAATTATATTTTTATGTATAGTTTTTAATAAAAAGTTTACCAAATTAAGTTTTAAATATTTTATCCTATTTATTGAATATTTTATTAGATTTTTCCTAGGCTTGCACACACTTGTGCATGATAACTAGGGTTGTTTTTGGGGTTTAACCATGATTAGCAATCATGGTTAACTAACCATTTTCTCTAATCTAGCTTTTAGTTTTGTTTTAAGTATTATGGGTTTTAAGTATGATGGTTGTTTTAAAATGAATTTAAAAAGGGGTTTAAATTTGACTTCCTGTGTTGACCTTGGTGAGAGAGATAGAGAGTGCATGATGGGGCATCATGGCTTGCCCATGCCTTCATTAATGAGGGAGAGAGAGGAGGGGGTTTGACTTGTTGGTGTTCCCACATTCTCACTCATTTCTCTCATCCACTCACTCTCAAACTCACACACACACACTCACACCAGAGAGAAGCAGCAGCAGCAAAAGACAGCAGCAGCAACAGCAGTGACAACAACAACAACATCAGCATCAGCAAGCAGCAGCAGTGACAACAGCAGGCATCAACAGCAGCAGGAGGAACCCCAGCACTTGCAGATGCTCTCACCTCCTCCATACGCTTCCTCTCCTGCTCTCTAGGGTCCATTAGGGTATAATTTCTTAACCCAAATTCCTAGTTTGCTTGAGTTGTGCTTTGATTAGCTTCGGTTAGTGTTAATTAGCTAGTTTGGTGCTAGTTTTGGTGATTTGTGAGATGTGGTGGTAAATTATTGATTTTGTTAGCTACCTTAGTTTATTTAAGTGTTTTTAGGGTCACTGAACTGAGCTTAGCCATAGATTACACTAAAATACCATAAGGTTTCTAATTTGTGCAAATTGGTGTTTTTGAGCGATATATTGGCAATCTGGAATCTGCATTTGACCCGGACACTTCAGAACAAAATTGAGGAAACTGGGGCATGTACACTAGGTATAGACACCACTACCAAAACACGAACCCCTATTTCCCTACCCGGGCTGCAGATTTAATGTGTTTGGCCCCAAATTGCGGCCAAGTAGGGGGCTAGGGTGTTGGGGTCTTGGCTAGGGTTGTCTTTAGGGTTGTCTAGTGCTTTGGCATGTCTAGTTTTGTAAGATTTTACCTGTAGGAATATCTGGGACTATATATAGTTTTTGGTGTCCGTTGTGTTTGCGCGATACGTGAGTGGGTTCTGTGATCCGGCGTGTCACGATAGTTTTAGACGCGTACACACACGAGTCAGCGTATCGTGCACACGCGCGTTTAGTTCGCGACGCGAGTTTCTCGTTTTGGTTCGATATCGCGTTTCGCGGAATATGTGGCTTATATGTGATTTCCATGTCTTATTTACAGGTTTGCAGGCAGGGACTATGGACACTGCTACAGGGGGGAGCAGATGGTAGGATTCACCTAGCGTAGAGTGTAGGTGAATAGATTTAACATCTACAGGGAAATCGCCTGCATGGCGTTATGCGTCTGGGCTAGGATTCAAATACCTATCGCACATTCTACGTCATTGTTAGAATTGCGCCTTTACTTTATTTCCTTGATATAGTTGTATTGTGACTAGCAGCCGTAGGACACTGCACATATTATTGACGGTTCATGTTGCACGAGCACGGATTGTATGCTACACACACACCGTCAATAATTGCCATGTCACACACAAACTATTATAGACATTATATTGCTTGGTTAGGGACCTTGTGACATTGATTCGTATTGCTTATCACATATGACATTACCATACCTATATACCTATAAAGTATCGTACCATTAGTGATAGGTGCACATACCCTTTACGATACATCTACAGGTATACCTTACTCATATTTTCTTATACCCAGGAGGGTATACGACATCAGTTCTTATAGGTAGATACCTATACACTGCTACACCTGTATGTTTCATGCATATTCAGTTGCAGTACATTTTTATCTTCACTGATGTTACTTAGCTGTACCTTATTGATTTTTGCATACATCTGGTTTCAGCTTTATACTTTCATTTACATGCTCACATTTAGATATATCGCATTAATTTGTTCCTGGATTTGCTCATTGTTTATTTGGATTTTACATGGTGTTTTCTGGATTTGGGAACCGTGGGAGTTCATGAAATTATGCATACATTGAAAAACCCGGTTTCCTTGAGATGATATTTGCGCGTCCACCATGAGTTTTATCGGTACTGATTATATACTCCATACGAGGTGTGGTTGCCGTATGAGAGTACATGGTGGGGCCCGGTATGGTTCCCCTCGGCAAGAAGATCGATGGATTTTGCCGATTGAGCCTGGAGGCGGGCGAGTACCTACCGGTGACAGTACTCATGACTCGGCGGGGGATCACGGAGACACCGCTGGGAGTCATGTACGTATGCATACGTCGGAAGGCGAGGGTCAGAGCTAGGCACTCGTGCTTTCGGGATAGCGTATGATACGTGATCAGGATTTCTGTGTCGATACTTGGCACATTGGTTTTCATGATATTTCTTTTAATACCTTTGTATATATAACAGGGGATTTAGCCGTTGTTATATATACCCTTACACCAATATTAGTGGAATGGGACGCTAATATATGTGTATTGCTCCCATCATATTTATTTCTGCAAATATATTTATCTAGGATATTAGAAATTTACTTGAGATTCGACTTGGGATAAGTTATCTACTATTCACGAGTTGGCAACTCACCCCCGTTGTGCCACAGGTGTTTCAGGGTTTTCCCCAGAGTAGTCGAGGCAGGCTAATCTGCTTCTCGTCTATCATCTTTTGCTACAGATACCGCATCAGCTCACAGTACACCATTTTGCTTAGGTGGGTTAGATGATTAACTGTATTTCATATTGTACATTCGTTGTATTTTGTACTCTCCATCTACTATTGTATTGTTGACTTAGAGACTTGGTGAGGACGCTTTTGTATATTATTTGTGGATTGTTGCCTTTTATATACAGTTTCCTTCCTATTGTCTTTATTTTTTCGCTACGGCGTCGTATATTTGTATTGTATTCTTCTTGGCTAGTTTTTACAAAAAGGGGTGTTGCCAAAATTTTAAAGAAAGAAAGTGGGACTTTTAAAGAATTTGGGTTGTGATTTCAAATGTTTCAAAAACTTATATTATCTTTTCCGTATTTTCTTGGTTTAGATATCTAGGTTTTGGCTTTCTTTTACTGCGTTACGTCTTTTGGCGTTGCGTAGTATTAGGGCCGTCACGGGCAAATTTTGGGTCGTGACCGCTCCGTTGCGGCTGCACCGATCTCGTCGATCTCCGATCTGCTCGTCTAGGTAGCACCACGTCAACGATTCTATAAACGGGCTCCCGACTCTGACTTGAGGCAACTCGGTCGTCAGGTTTGCTATAAGAGACGACCAAGATTGATGTAGGGAATGAGTAGAATACTTTGTCTCACTTCGTCCAAAGCCGTGGACGTTCGGTTAATGAAGTTGCCACTCGAAATAAAATGGAATGAGAAATGGGTTATCAAATTTCCATACACTCAAAACCATAGTCTTTTTCCAAAAAATCAATTTCACTCTCACAAAGAGGGGCCATCCACTTTAAGGAGGTGGGGGGTGAGTGTATGAGAGGGGAGAGTGACCATAGCATTTAAAGAAAGAATAAGTCATACAACACTTAGTATGAACTCATTAAAAGCAAAGGATGAATCACTTAACCTAGTCACCATGCATTAATTGAATCATTAAATGCACTAATGACTCACTAGCCTTATCATCATTTCTAGAACCTTCTAGAAACTTCCACACTCATCTCAAGAAAAGATAAATCAGTATTTAACCAAATGTTAAATACGGGTGATAGAAAACTGGAAACTGGCAACTTCCAAAAGCGATCCCGAAATGAATTTCAGGATAACCCCGTAACTGTATAAATATACCCGCATTTTTATTATGACTGAATACAAATGCAACTGAGACAAAGATATTATATCTACTCTGTATAATACTCGGATCCGGCTTAAACCAAAGCCCACCAGTATTATCTGCCAAAAAAATGAAACGTGCATAAACGCACGTGCATTTTCCGGACCTGCTACAAAACCATACAGCCTCTACAACGTTTCGCCAGAACTTAGGAAACTGTCTGTGGGGAACTCTAATGAATCGTCAGTACCCTGGTAGTTGGTTTAACCACAAACCGTTAGCGGCACTAGCTGAGCGTAACGGCTGCCCATGGACTGACCTCAATGGAGGCCGATGAGCGACCTCATCCGGAAACCATACTGAGCCAAACAGTGACAATGTATATACAGTCCGGTCCGTTCGTCTATGAGTATCGCATATCTGCCTAGGGGGCAGGTAACCTCAGACCCCCAAAAGCAGTATAAGTCGTGTCGGAGAGTAGCCCAAAAACACCCTGAGATACTACTGGAGTACCTAGCGGTAAATCTCCTGCCACGACCGTGGGCTTTGTGTAATGGCTCTCCTAGACACAACATGATCTCACCCCCAATACTGGGAGAGACGAATCCCCTGCCGATCCGCTCATGTGCCTCTATGTGGCTCGGGACTGTACCCAAAAACTACCTGTTTGCACGACTCCTTTGAGCCGTGGTAGGGTAGAAATCAAAGCACAGTGGGAACTCACACGAGACAAATGACGACCTAAGGTTGATGAACTAACCTATACACAAGTCACCAGGGAACTTCTATCTGACGATAAGTATAATAATAACAAGCAGATTCCCGGCGAGTCCTGTCCGGTGTACTCATAACCCAATGAGCACCTATATACATCTTAGGTGATCCAACTGACACCAGTGGCTTGTGAGACCGGCCACCGCCCCTCGTCGGGGTATCGACTGTATACACTAGTATACTCCGGAGTATCGATGCCCTGTCTTGAAACTCCCATGACTAGGGACCACATTAAGGATATGCGTATAAACCACCAAACTCTCACGTATAAGATCGCCATCATACTGTTGGTAGTAAAGCAAGATCCTAAGGGCTCTATCAAAGTGTAACAGTGATCAGTCACCTGAAACAGTACACGACTGATAAAGGCAAACCTGATAGCATACTATCATCTCGAGTAAGACTGTCCTTCCGGTATAGGTCCTCCGCAATCATTGCAATCACGTACCAGCGATCCAATAATTGACTCTGAGGGCACTATATCCAACACAACACATCGTTTCTCCTGGGCTAGGAAACTTCTGTGTGGGACTCTAAGACTCGTCAATACGCCGGAAGTAGGTGATGATCATATCAAACACCCACAAGCCGCAAGCGGTCAGCTAAACATAACGTCCACCTGGGTATTGAACGATCAGAAGAAAACCAGCAAAGCTGTCAAAACTCCCGTCGAGCCATCTGCCAACAGTTATCGTACAGTCCGGTCTCCTCGTCAAATATGATGCATATCGAGTCTAGAGATAGTATCGTCGACCCCAATAACTCAATATGTCATGCTCGTGTATGGCTCATAACAGATCGAGAAACTACTGATAACACTTATCAGCAAATCTCAGCAGCCCTGGCCAGGGACTTCCTGTTATAGCCAATCGAGCATTGTACAACATCAACCCCCAATACCGGGAGAGACGAAACCCCTCCTATCGCTCATCGTCTCCATGAGTGTCGGGACTGTACCCAAAGACCACCTGTTTGCACGACTCAGTAGAGCCGTGGTAGGGCGGAGATCAAAGTACAGTGGGAGGACACACAAGACTCTATGACAATCTCGGGTCTACTGACTAATCTGTACCAGTGTCACCTGAGAACTTTTATCCGACGATAAATATAATACCACATAGGAGTTCTCTGTGAGTCCGTTCAGTGTACCCAGTCTCCACTGAGAGCCCGCATACATTCTTTGGTGTCAGCACACCAGATGGATATGAGATCATCCATCGCCTATCAAATGGGTCAAGAATGGTATACGCTAGTCTACTCTGGAATATCAATGCCCCGTCTTGATACACCCAAGACTAGGAACAGTTCAAGGATATGCTTATAAACTACATGTGCCCCACTAGTATGATCCGCAACATAGTCACAGTAGTCAAGAAAATATCCTGAGAGCTTTATCAACATGTGTAAATGAATAAAAGCATGATCAAATCAACATGTCATATAAAGTAAACCAGATAACATACTATCATGTCGAGCAAGAAAGTAATATATATACATATATATACATGTCCAAGCATCCACTATACATATAATGGCCTGTAGGGCATACATATATCCAACAATCTCCCAGTTGCACTAAGGCCAATTATTGGCGTATCTCATACCCAACATCTCAAAAAGTCGCTCATGTTGCGGCTGTGGAAGGGCCTTGGTGAGTGGATCCGCGGTGTTATTCTTTGTATCTACTCTCCGATTCTCGATCTCGTGGCGATCTACAATCTGCCGGATCAAATGATATCGGCTTCGGATGTGTCTGGACTTCTGATGGGATCTGGGTTCTTTGGCTAATGCCATAGCCCCATTATTATCACAATACAATGGTATTGGATCAACAATGGTTGGAACTACTCCTAGTTCCGTGACGAACTTCTTCATCCAGACGGCTTCCTTGGCAGCATCATTTGTAGCAATATACTCAGCTTCCATCGTGGAGTTTGCAAGGCTATCCTGTTTGGAACTCTTCCAACTAACCGCCCCACCATGTAGGGTAAATACAAACCCTGAGATTGATTTGTTGTCATCCTTATCACTTTAGAAGCTGGAATCGGTAAAGGCCTCCATTTGGAAATCCCCATTACCATACACAAAGAACAATTCTTTAGTCCTTCGCAAGTACTTAAGAATGTTCTTCACTGCTATCCAATGTTTCTGTTGGAGATAGTGCCCTCAAAGTCAATTATTGGATCGCAGGTACGTGATTGCAATGATTGAGGCAAGACCTATACCGATATGACAGTCTTATTCGAGATGATAGTATGCTATCTGGTTTGTCTTCATCATCGTATACATGCTTTAGTTCGCTATTGCATGTTGATAGGGCCCATAGGATTCGTGCTTGACTACCAGCAGTATGATGGCGATCAAATACGTGCGAGCTGGGGTCTGTAAGCACATCCTTAAAATGTCCCTAGTCGTGGGTGTTTCGAGACAGGGCATCGATACTCCATAGTAGACTAGTGTATACAGTCGATACCCCGACGAGGGACGGTGGCCGGTCTCACAAGCCACTGGGGTCAGTTAGTTCACCTAAGATGTATACAGGTGCTCATTGGGTTATGAGTACACCGTACAGGACTCGCCGGGAATATGCTAGTTGGTATTATACATATCGTCAAATAGCAGTTCCCTTATGACATGTGTATAGGTTAGTTCATCGACCTGAGGTCGTCATTTGTCTCGTGTGAGTTCCCACTGTGCTTTGATTTCTACCCTACCACGGCTCAAAGGAGTCGTGCAAACAGGTCTTTTTTGGGTACAGTCCCGAGCCACATGGAAGCAAGTGAGCGGATCGGCAGGGGATTCGTCTCTCCCGGTATTGGGGGTGAGATCGCGCTTTGTCTAGGAGAGCCATTACACAAATCTCTCGGCCGAGGCAGGAGATTTACTGGTAGGTACTCCAGTAGTATCTCAAGGTGTTATGGGAAACTCTCTGACACGACATATACCGCTATTGGGGGTCTGACGTTACCAGCCCCTAGGCCGATATGCGATACTCATACACGAACGGACCAGACTGTATGTATATTGTCACTGTTAGGCTCAGTAGGGTTTATGGATGAGTTCGCTCGTCAGCTTCTCTTCCAATCAATAAATAGGCAACCTTTACGTACAGTTAGTACCTCTGACGTGCTAGTGGTTATACCCAGTGCCAGTGTGTTGATGAGTCATTAGAGTCCCCTACAGACACTTTCCAAAGTTCAAGCGAAACGTTATAGAGGCCATATGGTTTTATGGCAGGATTCGGAAAATGCACGTGCGTTTTCGCACATGTCATATTTCAGGCAGATAATACTGGTTGGCTTTGGTTTAAGCCGGATCTGAGTATTATACTATGTAGATATAATATCTTTGTCTCAGTTGCATTTGTATTCGGTCGTAATACAAATGCGGGTATGATTATACTGATACGAGGTTATACTGAAATTCATTTCAGGATCACTTTTGGAAGTTGCCAGTTTCCAGTTTTCTATCAGTCGTATTTAACATTCAATTAAATACGAATTTATCTTTTATTGAGATGAGTGTGGAAGCTTCTAGAAGGTGACTTGGATGATGAGGTGCCTTGTGACTCATTTGTTCATTAATGGTGCATTAATTAGATGATGACTAAGGGTTATGAATCATAGTTTTCATTTAATGTATTCATACGTGGTGTTAGATGATTCATTCTGTTCATTTATGGTTATGGTCACTCTCCCCACCTCCTACACTCACCCCCCTCTTGTTATAAGTGTCCGGCCCTCCCCGCCTCTTCACTCTTATGGTTGCTTGGAAAAAAGATTGATATTGTTTTGGACTCATGGAAATTAGATAGCCTCATTTCTCATTTCACCCGATTCCAAAAGACAACTTCATTAACCGTTCGTCCGTGACTTTGGATGAAGCGAGAAGAAATGTTGTATACATTCTCTACTTCATCTTAGTCGTCTCTTTTAGCAAACTTGACGACTGAGTTGCCTCGGTTCAGAGGCGGGAGCCCGTTTAAAGATCCGTCGACGTGGTGCCACCTGGACGAGAAGATTAGAGATTCAGGAGATCGGAGCAGCCGCAACAAAGCGTGTGATGATGGTTGAAGGCCGAAGGACTCGGATCGTCCGGTATAACTCTTCTACCCACTTTGTAGTTTGTTAGTTTAGCTTTAATGGCAGATCCGGGTTATAGTACGCGATAGCGCCAGTTTGTAAGAAGTTTTTGTTCCCAATTTGGCGTCTGTTAGACGGCCGGGGCGCTACCGTAGACTTACAGTAGTATCAGAGCCTCACCCTTAAGTTATACTAACTTGTGCTAACGCGTTTAAAATATCGATCGAACCGAATTTCAAAAACTGCAATTTCCTTGTTCATAGTTTCTGTCGATTTTTAAAAGGGTCTAAAAATTATTTTGCATATCACAGAAAAGAGAGCAGGCTTTTTTAAGAATTCTGGAGAAATTTGGTCAACTGAATCCAAAGCGCCGAGGAACCGCCGCGCAAACCCTAGTTTGGCCGCGGTTCCGCCGCCGTTTTGGAGCTACAGTAAACCATTTTTCTACAGTAGGTTCTTCTTGTAAAATTGTTGTTTATGGAATATTTATTTTAGGCCCAAATTTTGTTACTGTACAGCAGATGTTTTTGGGCCCACTTTGGGATATTTTGTCGATCGAAATTTAAACGTGTTAGTTTACAGTACATACTTTATATCTCCGACCGGGAATGTCATTTGAGCGGTAAACCGCGTCTAATTGCTATAGTTCTTTTAGACGGGTTTGCGAACGTGACATTCGCGTTGATGTTCTGTGTTGTGCTGTGATGTTGCGGATATGTCGTGGTGGATACCAGGGTGCAATGATAGTGCATTTTGGATTTATTTGTACATTTGATATTGCGGGGCGAGCGTCCAACATGTGGACTGCCGTCACTACCTATTGAATAATATTCTTTTGGGATACGACCGGGTTGAGGTCGATGTACCTGTTGTACATATTTTTATTTCCTTACAAGGTTTATCCCGCGCAGGAGTGCACGGATAGCCGGGTTCTGGAAGGCAACGGGTCCATATCTCATGGCTTTGAGAGGCAGAGGGGCCTCACTCTAGAATTAGCAGACTATTCGCCGCACTCGTAGGGGGTACAGGTTGACCCAAGGAGGGATGCTCAAGTTACCGGATTCCGTGAAATGCTGGGTGGTCCATTCATTATGCTGTAGGGGGCTACCTCACTTTACGTTTTGGCGGGTAACTTGCCGCACCCGTAGGGGTCTAGGTTTCATTGCACAAACTATCCACACGACCAGGGGAACGTCGGGTTTCAGTAGCGGCTTTGTGAAACCCGGGGATCCCAGTTTATCTGTATTGTTCTGTGATGCTTATTACTTTCCTGTAATGTTGCATATTATCACGCTTGGAGGGATTACTGTATACTGGTATATATAGTATATGTTTTACACCCGGGCTAGTCCAGTCCCCGCTCTGTTGTTAGTTAAGTAACCTAACGGGTGATGACGGGACCCAGTGGCGAATGCAGATTGTATATACGTACATTTTATTTTTTGTTCTTTTCTGGTGTGATTGATTGATGGGACTGCATTGATTCTTATCAATGCAAGGATAAAACAAACCTATATTTGATGTTGTTGGAAAATTTTTTAAAAGGTGTTATTACAAAGATATTTCCTTTTATTTTGCATAGCGGTATTCAGTTTGAATATCCTGTACCTCATTCGACGACGCAAGGGCCGAGATCCCTTCACCGGGAGTCACCCTTTGGGCAGAAGTTTACATCAGGGTAATAACTTCGCTATAGTCGATTACAAGTTGCTTTGCATCACGGTATTCAGTTGGAATATCCTGCACCTCATTCCACGAGGAAAGAGCCGAGATCCCTTCAACGGGAGTGACCTCTTTAGCAAAGGTTTTTCGCTACTATATTTTTATAAAAAGCTATCAGGTTCCTTCAACGAGATCAAGTTCATTACGTTAAAGGTTTTTCGCCAAAAACTAGCCGTAGCCCTCCGTCATTTCTTATGGATGGTCAGTAGTATTCAAGCTATGTTTGTTTGGCCAAAGTCATGGCATAGTGCTTGGTAGCTGCTGGGTATTAATCTGTTGCGTAGATAGATGCGTTGGTTTGGGACAGTCGTATTACCTTGTTGGCCAAAGTCAAGGGTATGTACGGGTGGGTTCAAATTAACCTGGATTATGACGCGGAGAACATGGCATGTGACTTATGATGGGTTGGCCAAAGTCACGATCATAAGAGCATGGGGCAAAAATCAATATCGGGAGTTTCTAAAGAAAATGAAACTAGCCAAGTATGGGCATACCTTCTGGAGTGTGATAACGTGAGAGGATTCCGTCACGTTATCATGCGATGAGAGTTGGATCCCGATTCTCACTGATGAGTTGGTTTACTCTTCGGGTGATCCCGACTAATTCTTCTTTCAGGTTTGGAGGAGAATTTGAGATTACAGTTAGAGGTTTCTTGATTAGATAAAGTGATAACCATTCTGATCTAGGTTAGAGTGCACGCAGAGTGTTTCTTTTCTCTCTCCCTCTTTGGCAGCGACCTTTGACCGACCCTAGACTATGACTCAGTGACCAAGTTGACCAAACCTTCTTAAAATAAAGGCTTTTGGATTTTCTATGTTGCATAAGTCATTGCCACTCCTTCTTTTACCCTTTGTATTTCTCAGAACACCCCGTATTACTACGGATATCCACTTCCATTGGATAGATACATCGTATGGTTATATACGAACTCGAAGGGACTTCTTCGAGGATGGATCCAGGTTCAGGAGAAATAGAATTATTTTATTCAGTTGTCTTTTATTATCACCTTCTCTCAGGATGCGAGGGCTCCTTAGTCTAGGAGAGTACACCTATTACGCTTATTGGATAGTCTTATTCCAAACCATAGGCAGGTGCCAAAAGGTAGGGAATGAAGAAAACCAATTAGCCTAAGTAGAGTATACAAAAGGTAATAGCTAAAGAAAAAAATAAAGGGATTAGAAAGAGGTCAAAGTAAATTGCAACTGTTAACATTCATGACCAAACCGCGTACTTCATCGCCACTCCTATTTCACCTTTGCCTTTTTCCCCAGTTCGGGAGAAATAGAATAAGGTATTATTGAGTAGTCTTTTATCATCACCTTCTCTCAAGTTGCGAGTACTCTTAGGATTAGGAGAGTACACCTATTAAGCTAACTGGATAGTCTTCTTCCAAACCATAGGCTGGTGCCGAACGGTAGGGAAGGAAGAAAACCATTTAGCCTAACAATGGTGTACAGAAGGTAACGACTAAAGACAAAAAAAAGGATTTGGAGAGATGGCAAAGAATTATACGGTTACAGTCATGAATTGGATTATGGAAGAGGCATTACTAAGAATACCAGGATACCCCTATGAAACATTTTCATGTTTCAGTGCATAGTTAAAGGAAAACTGATTTCCCGATTAGATGCTTACTCCAGGGTATGTATTTACCAAGTATGATTCTCACATCTGTATGGTTTTACAGATGACGAGTGGGAGGAAGTTATTGAGAATTAGGTGATCATCCTCATTATATCGGAATTCATTGTAATCGGTGATATTTGAGGAAGTCGCCTGGGTTATTGCCGGCAGGCATGAATTTGGTTTTGAGTATCCGTTGTTGTGCACCAATTTCAAAATGATATATCCATACGTTTATTTTTATAAAGTGAGATATAACTTTTTGATATTATGTCGATGACATTTACCTATATCAGTTGACGATTGGGTAAGGAGCATTGAACAACGGAGTAGTTCTTAATCATAAGTGCAGTTTTCAACCTACGATGCACAGGTTTTGAGTTATTCAACTCAGAGGACTTATACAGAGTATTGTATATTGTCCAGTGTCCGTCAGGACAAAGGGGTGGGTCCTCGTACTATGTTCTATTTACTTGTGACTTCTTTAAGTTTTTAGACAAGTGTTTCGTAGAAATACAATGTCTAAGTTTTGAGAAGTTGCGGATATAAGAATAAAGTAGAGAACCAGATATCACAAGTATCAGGATTCGTCAAAGAGATCAAAGATGTAGATTCTTGTGATTAGTATTCAGTTGATAGTAATGGTTTTGAGAAACTCGTTTCTCTTTTAGGTTACTCATAATTGGATAGATTCCTAAGTTGAGTAATGCTAATTAGCCTCTCTCCATTAAAGTTGATATGCACTGGAGACAGCTGCATGATTTGAATCTGGTTCCAATTAAATTAGTGCCTCTATTTCTATATTGTATATAGAATGGTTCATATCTTAACGATGTTAAGATACGGGGAGTTGTCCAGCTTATGCTTAAAAGAAGACACTGGATAACTCAAGGCACGTTTCTGTAATGGCAGTTTGTGGGTTGACCCTGGCTTTGACGAGGGTTGATTTTTCTACCATCTGGAAGATCAATAGTGATATTGTTCTTGGCTCGCCATAATTTTAATAAAATGGATTTTTTCAGAAAACGGTAGTGAGAGTATGGTAGAACTGGAAGTGATTCCAGAACCGCAAACGATTACGGAAAATTTAATAGGACCTATATATTCAATCAGGTTTGACATTCCAATAGCCACTCCACAGATATGGTGGGTAACCTCAGACACCCGAGAGGTACTCCGGTACCCTCAAGGACGGTGACAAGGAGGTTATTGTTTACCCAGACTTGACACTACTGTTATTCCAGACTATGAGACCCGGCAGAAGAATAAATATAGCGTCATTCTAAACTGCCTTTAGAAGTCTACGTATATATTATTCTGCCAGAGGGTTATCGTAGTAAGTGGGAGCAGCAGAAGCATAGTGGGCAAGTAGCGTATGTCTATTCATAGACTTCAGCAGTTATAGTGGAGATAGATCATCTAATTTTGATGAGACAGTCATGGCTTTGACTTCATCAGATTAGGGGATGGATCTGTTGAGAAGGTAGTAGGATATGATGTCCTGGTATTTGGATGACATACACAGAGTAGGAAGTAAAATTCTTATACTACGATCGATTGTACTTTGGTCGTCACACAGTTGTTTCTCCACAAAGGATATGGATATAATATCAAACATTTTGGTTACTAGATCTATAGTTTTAGATCTAGATTTGGGTAGTTTCCCAATATGAGTATTTTGACAGTATTCTAATGGTATTTTAGAACAGATGACTCCTGGCATGGTGGTGTACCTGCAGGTGATGGAGTCACCCTCTCTAAAGGTGTCTTACAGACTAAAGAAGAGAGGGAAGTGCATGATTGGCAGATCACTTGCTTAGGCAATTGAGTCAATCATGAGATATCAAGTACCACACCAGATGTTGTTTTCCCACTTGATGCGATAAGTTTATATTAATCCAATCCTGAAGAAACATAAGGAAGCAATTTTAAAATATAAGTGCTTGTTCTACGGATTTGATGACGGCAGCCTCCTTCGGGAGACGGTTATCATTCCAGGCTTCAAAGGTGACATGGATGATAGAGTGATTGTCAGAGTTATAGTTTTCCCTCTGACGAGGGACAATATTATGGACAGTTGGTCCAAGAGGATACTGTTGGAGGCATGGTGCTGGATACTGATTAGGTTCAGTTATCGATACAGTCTAAGAAGTTTGAATTTGGAGTTCATTTATGAACTAGGTCCCATCATATATTGAGACATATTCTAAGACTGGAATTACTCGATTCGGGAGATGGCTTTCTTTGCGAACTTAAGATTAAGAGAGACATAGAAAGAAACATCAGGGCGCGGATCCACTCACTGAGGTTATTTCTCGAACATAAGAGTTTTACAAACTAGCTTTGTGAAACTGATTAGTAGAGAAGTTGGGTGTTTGGTATCACACAGGCTGTGAGTATGCGGCATTGCAATAATTAACCTTAAGTGAAAGTCGGAGATTGTTGGAGATAGTGCCCTTAAAATCAATTATTGGATCGCAGGTACGTGATTGCAATGATTGATGCAGGACATATACCGATATGACAGTCTTACTCGAGATGATAGTATGCTATCTGGTTTGTCTTTATCATCATATACATGCTTTACTTCGCTTTTGCATGTTGATAGAGCCAATAGGATTCATGCTTGACTACCAGCAGTATGATAGCGATCAAATACATGGGAGCTGGGGTCTGTAAGCACATCCTTAAAATGTCCCTAGTCATGGGAGTTTCGAGACAGGGCATCGATACTCCAGAGTATACTAGTGTATACAGTCGAGACCCCGACGAGTGGCGGTGGCCGGTCTCATAAGCCACTGGTGTCAGTTAGTTCACCTAAGATGTATACAGGTGCTCATTGGGTTATGAGTACCGGACATGACTCGCCGGGAACATGCTAGTTGGTATTATACATATCGTCAGATAGCAATTCCCTGGTGGCATGTGTACAGGTTAGTTCATCGACCTGAGCTTGTCATTTGTCTCATGTGAGTTCCCACTGTGCTTTGATTTCTACCCTACCACGGCTTAAAGGAGTCTTGCAAACAGGTCTTTTTTGTGTACAGTCTCGAGCCACATGGAGGCAAGTGAGCGGATCGGCAGGGGATTCGTCTCTCTCGGTATTGGGGGTGAGATCACGCTGTGTCTAGGAGAGCCATTACACAGAGCCCTCGGCCAAGACAAGAGATTTACTGGTAGGTACTCCAGTAGTATCTCAGGGTGTTCTGGGCAATTCTCTGACGCGACTTATACCGCTATTGGGGGTCTGACGTTACCAGCCCCTAGGCCGATATGCGTTACTCATAGACGAACGGACCGAACTGTATATATTTTGTCACTGTTAGGCTCAGTAGGTGATATGGATGAGTTCGCTCGTCAGCTTCCCTTCCAATCAATACATAGGCAACCGTTACGTACAACTAGTACCTCTGACGTGTTAGTGGTTATACCCAGTGGCAGTGTGTTGATGAGTCATTAGAGTCCCCCACAGACACTTTTCCAAGTTTGGGCGAAACGTTATAGATGCCGTATGGTTTTATGGCATGGTTCGGAAAATGCACGTGCGTTTTCGCACGTGTTATATTTCGGGCAGATATTACTGGTCGGCTTTGGTTTAAGCCGGATCCGAGTATTATACTGTGTAGATATAATTTCTTTGTCTCAGTTGCATTTGTATTCGGTTGTAATACAAATGCGGGTATGTTTATACTCTTATGGGGTTATCCTGAAATTCGTTTCAGGATCACTTTTGGAAGTTGCCAGTTTCCAGTTTTCAATCAGCCGTATTTAACATTCGGTTAAATACGCATTTATCTTTTCTTGAGATGAGTGTGGAAGCTTCTAGAAGGTGACTAGGATGATGAGGTGGCTTGTGACTCATTTGTTCACTAATGGTTCATTAATTTGATGATGACTAAGGGTTATGAATCATAGTTTTCATTTAATGTATTCATACATGGTGTTAGATGATTCATTCTTTTCATTTATGGTTATTGTCACTCTCCCCACCTCCTACACTCACCCCCCCTCTTGTTATATGTGGCCGGCCCTTCCGTCCTCTTCACTCTTATGGTTGCTTGGAAAAAAGATTGATATTGTTTTGGACTCATGGAAATTAGATAGCCTCATTTCTCATTTCACCCGATTCCAAAAGACAACTTCATTAACCGTTCGTCCGTGACTTTGGACGAAGCGAGACAAAATGTTCTACTCATTCTCTACTTCATCTTGGTCGTCTCTTTTAGCAAACTTGACGACCGAGTTGCCTCGGTTCAGAGGCGGGAGCCCGTTTAAAGATCCGTCGACGTGGTGCCACCTGGACAAGAAGATTAGAGATTCAGGAGATCGGAGCAGCCGCAACAAGCGTGGGATGATGGTTGAAGACCGAAGGACTCGGATCGTCCGGTATAACTCTTCTACTCAGTTGGTAGTTTGTTAGTCTAGCTTTAATGGCAGATCCGTGTTATAGTACGCGATAGTGCCAGTTTGTAAAAAGTTTTTGTTCCGCCTTTGGCGTCTGTTAGACGGCCGGGGCGCTACCGTGGACTTTCAGTTTCTCCCCTGGGTTGGATTTATACCTACTTATTACAGCTAGTGCATAAGCTACATCAGGGCGTGTACATAACATCACATATATTATTGATCCTACGGCTGAAGCATAGGATATAATACTCATGCGAGCTCTCTCTTCATCAGACTTCGGACAGATGTCTTTTGAGAGAGTGATTCCATGACAAGCGGGCAAGGCACCATGCATAGAATTTTCCATACTAAACATTTTTAGGATGGTGTCAATGTATTTTGATTGGGACAGTCCCAATAACTTCTTGGATCTATCTCTATAGATTATTATGCCCAAAATGCACGAGGCATCACCCATGTCCTTCATGCAGAACCTTTGTGATAAGAATAGTTTGACCGATTGTAGCATAGGAATATCATTTCCTATCAGGAGAATATCATCTACGTAGAATACGAGGAATGTGACAGTACTCCCTACATTCTTCTTAAAAATGCATGGTTCATCTATATTTTTGATAAAATCAAACTCTTTGATTGTATCATCAAAACAGATGTTCCTGCTCCATGCGGCCTGCTTTAATCCATAAATGGATTTAAGCAATCTACATGCTTTCCCGCGGCTCCCACTGTCAATGAAGCCCTCTGGCTAATCCATAAAAACGCATTCTTCTAAATCACCATTCAGAAATACAGTTTTAACATCCATCTGCCAGATTTCTTAATCATAGTGAGCAGCAATAGCAAGTAGGATCCGATTGGATTTAAGCATTGCCACCGGCGAGAAAGTTTCATCATAGTCTAATCCTGGCCTTTGACGAAAACCTTTCGCTACAAGCCTTGCTTTAAAGGTCTCTACCTGTCTATCTGCAAAAATCTATCTTTTAAAGATCCATTTGCAACCAACGGGTTTTATCCCAAGAGGTGCAACGTCCATAGTCCATACTTTGTTGGTGTACATGGACTCCGTTTTGGATCTCATGGCTTCCAACCACTTCACTGAGTCACCACTCGTGATAGCTAGCTGAAAACTAGTAGGATCATCATCATCCATGATGCAATCTTCTCTATCACCATCATCATCATCCATGATGCAATCTTCTCTATCACCATCAATGAGTAATCCATGGTATCTCTCTGTTGGGCGTGGAGTTCTACTAGATCTCCGGAGCGGCTCAGGTTCTTGAAGTTCTACTGCAACATCAGTTTCAACCAATTCGTCATGCATAATTTGTGTCTCTAGAACCTCTTCTAGTTCTACCGCATTGCAATCAGGACTATCTGTAAATATTTCATTTTCCAAAAATGTGGCATGCTGAGCAACAAACACCTTTTGTTCCTACATGTGGTAGAATACATATCCATACGAATGTTTTGGATATCCCACAAATTTACACATGACCGATCATGTCTCGAGTTTGTCTGGATTCTGCTTTTTAACAAAAGCCGGACAACCCCAAATCCTAACTCTTTTAAGAGATGGTCTCTTTCCACTCCATATCTCATATGGAGTGGTAGACACGGTCTTGGTTGGAACCTCGTTTAACAAAGACATTGCTGTCTCCAATGCATGCCCCCAAAAGGAAAGCGGTAACTCAGCATCATACATCATGGATCGTACCATATCTAATAGGGTACGATTCCTCCGTTCTGACACACCGTTGTGCTGTGGTGTGTAAGGAGGATTGAGCTGAGGGAGAATCACATTTTCTTTTAAGAAGTCTAAAAGCTCTGTACTTAAGTACTCTCCACCTCGATCCGATCGAAGTTTCTTGATGCTCAAGACTGTTTGTTTTTCTAGTTCAAGTTTGTACTCCTTGAATTTCTCGAAAGCTTCGGATTTGTGTTTTATCAAAAACACTTGCCCGAATCTTGAGAAATCATCAGGAAAAGTGATGAAGTATGAAAAACCACCATGTGCATGTGTAGACATTAGTCCGCATACATCACTTTGTATGAGGCTTAAGAGTTCCACTGCTCTTTCTCCGTGTCAAGTAAATGGAGTTTTGGTCATTTTACCTTTGATACAGGACTAGCAAGTTACATAAGGTTTATATTCAAAAGGATTTAAATATCTATCTTTATGTAGCTTGTTTAGTCTTGTTTCATTAATATGACCAAGTCTACAATGCCAAAGAAAAGTTTCATTTATATCTGAAAATTTTCTTTTCTTAGTATGTTGTATGTTAAAACCTGTGTGTTAGTTCAGGACGTAAATACCGTTATTTAATGTACCATACCCAATCAACTCTTGATTCAAGTTAATGTTCATAACATTATTTTGCAACACAAAATGATATCCTCATTGTCTAATAAAGAAACGGATATTATATTACATAGTATGCTTGGTACAAAATAACACGGGTTCAAAACCAGTATACAACCCGAAGGCAACCCTAGATGATACTCTCATACGGACACAGCATGTACATTGGAACCATTTCCAACCCGCAGAGTATGGTCTCCATTCATCAAAACTCTACCGTTTCTCAATCCCTGCATACAATTGCATATGTGAGAACCAGAACCGGTGTCTAATACCCAAGATGCTGTAACGTTTTAGAAATCGTTATGCGAATTTTTTCCGTTTTATGGTAAATTGTCGGTATTATCCGTTTTGACCCGACTGTGTTCAAATGACCGTATCGACTTGCCAGCACCTAGTTTAGCTAAAATAATGCTAGTGTGCAAGCTTTGGGGGTATATGGGACGTTTTTGTTCAATTTGAATTTTTCCCAATTTGAATATTATTTTAATGCGGTATTCACATTTTGGGAAATTTCTCTTTAGCGGTCTTTTCATCAATTTTTCTTCTGTAAACATAACCCACATAATATCTAGATTCATTGTGTGGACTAAGCTTAATGGTTTGAAGAAAAAGAAAAGAAAAGAAATTTAGATGCATGCATGTGTGCATATGTGTATGTGAATGCATTTATTGCATTAAATGCTTGAAATTTCTAGGAAATTCCTCACAAAACTCTCCCTTCCTCCCCTTGGCCGAGATCCTCTCTCCCTCTACTGCTCTTAAGCTTTTCTCTTTCATTTCTCTTCATCCCTAACTCAAAATGCCTCCAAAAATCCCAAATATATCACAAATATACCAAAAAGTCTTGATTTTTGCTCTTGGATCACTTGGAGCTAGGGAAAGCTTGGAACTTGTGAGCAAAATTGTTAGGTATAATCCCTACACTGTTAATTAGGAGTTTGTATGTTGTTTTGCTCGTTGGTTGTTGCGTAGAACGCTTTTTATATCGATTAGTGCGATATCGGGTTTTTAAAGTCTTTTTAGAACTTTTTTACCTTCTGTGATCTGGAGAATTTAGTGTTTGACCAAACAAAATTATAGAGATGTACTAGTGAACTTGAGACACCACCTGAGTGACGGGGACCACCCCACCGGCTGGGGCCGGCGACTCCTATAGCACGATCCGGCGACGTCGGCTGTAGAGGAGAGTTGGGTGTTGGGTTTTCTGTGGGTAGTTGTCTGCTGTTGGTTAGTGGTGTTTTGTACTGTTTACTTTCTAAGTAAATTCAGTATGAAAAATCTGGGATCGATTACCTATAATCTAGTGTTTTGAGTCCGCGTGTTACGTTTTGCAACACGAGTCGTGATCTGGTGCAGCTGCTGTGCTTGGGTAGGTTTTGTTGTATTGTGACGCACGTTAGCCACTAGACGGACACTAGTGAGTTAGTTTAGTGTTGGTGCATTATTTAATACATAGTTTTGCGTTATATTGATCGATTCTGAGATGTTCGCATTATTTCTTGTGTTTGTGAAAATATAGCGTCGCAAGCGGGGACTTCGGACGCTGCGAACAAGGGGAAGCAGGTGGTTGGATTTTCATAGCTGGAGATCATTGGTGAGTAGATTTAACATCTACGGGAAAATCGCCCGTATGGTGCTAAGCGTCGGGGATAGATAAGATATGATATTAGCCGTATGTTTATGTGCTTATATAGAGATGTTGCATGATTCACATTGCATATAGTCACTCGTTGTGCCTGATACTATATATATTGTATACTGCACTATTATTGACAGTCCATGTTGCACGGGCACCAATGATATTCTACACACACACTGTTGGTAATTACCATGATACGCACAACACAAATGCTCATTTATATACCTTGCTATTGGTTAGCGATATTGAAACAGTTATACTTGTGCGACAGCGCATATGACATATAGCATACCTGTATACCTGCATGCTTATATATATGCCATACTATACCTACATGCTCGCATTTATACTTTTCTATTGTTACATGATCAGTTTTATAACATAAATATCGGTGGAATGGGACGCTTTATATACATGTATTTTGGATTTGGATTTTGGGAACCGCGAGATATATTTAATGACTTGATGCATTAAATAGCGGACTTTTCTGTGATATGCTCATATTGATGTTTTATGTTGCATATGCTATTTTACATGGATTTACGCATTTGAGATATGTTTTCATGCGATATGGGAATTTCAAGTGTCGATGTTAGGCACTTATATTCCGAGAGATATATGGATTTGGAAAGACCGATACGTGGAATCACAAGTGTCGAGGTGGGATACTTGGGCTTCGAGGAACGTATGGATATCAGAAAGACCGATACGTGGAACACAAACGTCGAAGTGGGATACTTGGGTTTCGAGGAACGTATGGATACGAGTATTTATGTGTCGATGTTAGGCACTGGATTTCATGATATTTTAGAGTGTCGATGTTCGACACTCAGGTTCCAGGAGACTTACAGGATTTGAGGGCCGATCTGAGGGTCGATCTGAGTATTTTGGGATTTGGGGGGTTGTTGAGTTACACCGTATTTTTCCATGCTTATGATTTGTGCAAGAGATTATTTACAATCCCGCACTCAGTATTCAGTTGATATGAATTGATTCATGTAGATATAGTACCCTGGTGGTGTACCTTGATCTTGATAGTTGCATATTCATATTGTCATACTCATGCTACCAGCTTACATGCTATTGATCATTGCTGTTAGTGCATACTTGCGATTTCCGTATAATGTTATTTACTATTCACAAGTTGGAAACTCACCCCCGTTGTGCCACAGTGTTTTGCAGGACTTTCCCTCTGAGTAGTCGCGGCAGGGCGTCTTATCATCTCTACTTTTGAGGAAACCGCTACGTTAGGCTGTGAGGCCTTTGCTTTTAGGTGGGTTTGCGGTTATCTGCGTGTACATTGTATATCTTTTTGTAGGATCTAGTATTCTCCATCTACCACTGTTTGTATATGTCTTAGAGACGACTTGTGAGGACTCTGTGTTGTATATTTTGGTGGCTTTGGGTGCCGTGCTCGTTGGAGCCGGTTATGTTGGAAAGTTTTACCTCTTTTTGTAGTTTCCTTTGATATTTCTTCGCTTCGGCGTCGTATACTTGTTATGGTGATTGTCTCAGCCGTTGGGCGTGATTTTGCTCCCAATTGGGATGCTTTTTATATTATCTTTGTTGTATCCTTTTTCGGGGCTAGTTTTTACAAAGGAGGTGCTGCCGAAATATTTCAAGAAGGAAAACTAGAGTTAGAGATTTTACCTGTGATTTTCAAAGTGTCAAAACTATGTTTTTCTCCGTTGATCTAGATTTGGGTGGTTTAGATTTCTGGGTTTCGGCTTGAGTTGTGTACGCCTGTAGACGTTACTTAGTTTGAGTGCCTGTTACGGGCCAAATTTTGGATCGTGACAAGTTGGAATCGGAGCGTTAGGTTTTACCTTTCGGAGTGTAGGATGACCTTGGTATGATAGAGTAGGTAGCTTAAGCAGAGTGACGTAGCATGTGTTTGTTCCGCGGCATACTTACGACACGGTACTCCGCCTAAGCGACCTTAGGAATTATTAATTGATATTCTTCCGTGATGATATAGATCCTTGTGATTCGATTCATGTTTCTTAAACGAATCTTGTTTCAGTTTCCAGCCCATATGCCGCCGAAGACTACGAGGGCACAGAGAGCGGCCGCGAGGGCTGAGGTCAGAGTTGACTCGCCTGAGGCGAGGACTGACCAGGGTGGTACGCCTGTTGTATCGGAGCACATTGCTATGATTAGAGCTGGTGTGCAGGATCTACGACAGATGATGGGGACTTTAGTAGAGGCCATTCGAGCGCAGGGACAGGCAGTTGTTCCACCGTTGCAGGGACCACGATGGTACCTACAGTTCCGGCAGCCGCAGTTACAGCTCCGGAGGTTATTACCGTGTCACTGATGGAGTTCATGAGGCTGAGGCCTCCGGTGTTCACTGGCACTGATACTACTGTGGATCCGCAGTCGTTTATCGACCGGATGGCCAGGATTTGTCTCTCACTCCGATGCTCCAATGAGAGATGAGCGGAGTTTGCCAGTTTTCGTCTGGAAGGTCTGGCCTAGAAGTGGTGTGAGTCATTGGAGAGGGGCAGAGCCGCGGGTCTTGCTCCTATGACCTGGGCAGAGTTTGTGACGGTATTTCTCGCCCGTTTTCTTCCACCGAGCATCAGGGATGCACGAGCGTGTAGATTTGAATCGTTATGCCAGACTCCGGGGATGACGATGTCGGAGTATGATGAACTGTTTATCGAGCTGTCAGTGTATGCTCCGTACTTGGTGGCGACAGAGGAGATGAGGGTGAAGAGGTTTGTTCGAGGCCTGCTTACCCAGTTGTTCCTAGCCATCAGCATTCAGCATTGCGACACATATTCGGCAGCGGTAGATGCAGCCGTTGTGGTAGAGGAGCATCTTTCTGAGTCGTCAGTTGCTCCGGAACCGAAGATGGTTCGTATTGGTGATTCTGCAGCGAGGAAGGTGTTTAAACGTCATGACAGTTCCTGTTCAGATAGTGTAGGTTCGGGACAAGGTCGACTTTTTAGCTCTTGCCCTCAGGAGGGTCGGCAGTTTGTATCTGGATGTTACCGGTGCGGGAGTATGGGTCATCGGGTTCGAGATTGTGTTGAGCCACGAGTGAGCGTGGCAACTGTAGCGCAGGTTACCTTACCACCTTCTCCACCTCAGAGGGCATTGCCCGTTATGCCTGTTGTTGCTCCGCGTCAGACTCTTGTGTAGAGAGGTCGGGGTCGCGGTGGTTTTGTACCGAGAGGGCGAGGTGGTAGAGGCAGAGGTCAGCCAGTTGCCGGTAGAGGGCAGGCTCGGGTGTTTGCCTTGACCCACCAGGACACTCAGGCGTCCAATGTTGTGGTTTCAGGTAACCTTTCTGTATGTTCTTATGATGCACATGTTCTTTTTGATCTAGGATCTACGCATTCGTATGTTTCTACGCACTTCGTGCCGAGGTTAGGCTGAGAGTCTTGTTGGCTAGATCAGCTGCTGGTCGTGGCTACTCCTTTAGGAGAGTCATTTGTTGCATGACACGTGTTCCGGTCGTGTGCTGTCCGTTTAGGGGACAGAGTTTTGCCCGTCAAGTTGATCCTTCTGGGGATGTTGGACTTCGACGTTCTGCTGGGCATGGACTTGCTAGCTACTTGCTGCGCGTCCGTGGACTGCCGCGAGAAGTCAGTTAGGTTTTGTTTACCCGGTGTGTTTGTGTTTGTTGTGCAGGGGGACCGTGGTGCTGCCCCTCACGGTTTGATTTCTGTTCTGTGCGCTAGTCGGCTTTTGAGGAGGGGATGTCGGGGATTCTTGGCTTTCATTCATGATATTGGAGCCACAGTGGAGTCGTTGGACCAGGTTCCTACCGTGCAAGAGTTTATCGATGTCTTTCCCGATGAGTTATCGGGGTTGCCGCCAGAGCGCGATATTGAGTTTTGCATTGATCTGATTCCTGGTACGGAGCCTATTTCTATACCGCCTTATCGGATGGCTCCGGCAGAGCTTAGAGAGCTTAAAGATCAATTGCAAGAGTTGCTTGATTTGGGACTTGTGCGTCCGAGTGTTTCGCCGTGGGGAGCTCCTGTTCTGTTCGTCAAGAAGAAGGACGGCAGTTTGAGGTTATGTGTGGATTATCGTCAGTTGAACCGAGTTACGGTGCGGAACAGGTATCCTTTACCCCGCATTGACGATTTATTTGATCATCTCTAGGGTGCGAAACATTTTTCAAAGATTGATTTGCATTCGGGTTATCATCAGTTGCGGGTTCGGAATGATGACATTCCGAAGACCGCTTTTCGTGCGCGCTATGGGCACTATGAGTTTTTGGTGATGTCGTTCGGACTCACCAATGCGCCAGCAGCGTTCATGGATCTGATGAACCGGATTTTCAGGTCGTTCCTCGACCAGTTTATTATAGTGTTTATTGATGACATACTGGTCTACTCTAGGAGTCTTGAGGAGCATGAGCAGCTCTTGAGGATTACTTTGCAGATATTGAGAGAGCACCAGCTGTATGATAAATTCTCAAAGTGCACATTTTGGATTGATAGAGTTGGCTTCCTAGGTCATGTGGTGACTGGTGATGGTATTCTTGTGGACCCGAGCAAGATCGAGGCAGTACAGCTTTGGCCCAGACCTGTATCGGTGACTGAGACACGCAGCTTTTTGGGCTTAGCTGGTTATTATCGCCGTTTTGTACAGGATTTCTCGAGTATCGCTGCACCACTGACTGGACTGACCTGGAAGGAAGTTCCTTTTCTCTGGACTGATGCGTGCGAGCAGAGTTTTCAGCAGTTGAAGACTCGGTTGACGACAGCACAAGTTCATTCTTTACCTTCTGGATCGGGCGGCTACGTTGTTTATTGTGATGCTTCTAGAGTGGGGATCGGCTGTGTTTTGATGCAGCATGACAGGGTGATTGCGTATGCTTCTAGGCAACTAAAGAAGCACGAGCAGAATTACCACACTCATGATCTTGAGATGGCCGCGGTAGTCTTTGCGTTGAAGATTTGGAGACACTACTTGTACGGGAAGTCATATCAGATCTTCACGGATCATAAGAGCTTGAAGTATATCTTCCAGCAGCGGGATTTGAACCTGAGACAGCGCCGATGGATGGAGCTAGTGAAGGATTATGATTGTGAGATCCTTTATCACCCGGGCAAGGCGAATGTGGTGGCCGATGCTTTGAGTCTTAGGCCCGGGGGTAGCTTGTCCCAGTTGAGCGCAGTTCAGCGTCAGTCGTCTACAGATTGGCAGCTCTTGTGTGATGGTAGAGTGCAGTTCGAGTTCACCTCCACCGAGGGACAGTTTGCTCATGTCCGCGCCCGTCCACTGCTATTTGATCGTATCCGTGAGGCGCAACCTAGTGATGCCCGTTTGTCCGAGATCGTTGAGCTTGTTCGACAGGGTACAGTTTCGGAGATCAGGATTGATGACCAGGGTGTGCTACGATGCGGGAGTCGCTTGTATGTACCAGATGCTGATAGGTTAGGAAGCGAGATCCTAGAGCAGGTACATCAGACAGCCTCTAGCATTAATCCAGGTTCCACCAAGATGTACCGGGACTTGAGAGACTTTCACTAGTGGGAAAGGATGAAACGCGATATTTCGGACCTCGTTTCGAGGCCCTTGACTTGTCAGCAAGTCAAGGCTGAGCATCAGAGACCGGCTGGAGAGTTGCAGCCGTTACCCATTATGGAGTGGAAATGGGAGCAGATTTCCATGGACTTCATTGTGGGTCTACCCATGACCAGTAGGGGGTATGACTCCATTTGGGTGATTGTTGACCGGTTGACGAAAGCGTCTCACTTCCTTCAAGTGAAGGCCACTTTCGGTTATGCTCAGTATGCTTAGTTGTATATAGATGAGATTATGCGTTTACACGGTGTTCCCACATGCATAGTATCCGACAGAGGTACCCAGTTTACTAGCCGTCTTTGGCAGAAGCTTCAGGAAGCTTTGGGTACCCGGTTGAGTTTTAGCACCGCTTTTCATCCGCAGACCGATGGTCAGTCAGAGCGGACTATTCAGACTTTGGAGGATATGCTCCATGCATGTGTGCTTGATTTTGGTGGCAGTTAGGATCGTCACTTGCCGTTGATTGAGTTCCCTACAACAACAGCTTTCAGGAGACTATTCAGATGACACCTTTTGAGGCTTTATTTTGTAGGAAGTGTCGATCGCCAGTCTGTTGGACCGAGCTTAGTGAGAGTCTAGTTTTGGTACCCCGGCTAGTTCAGGAGACTACGGAGAAGATCCAGCTGATTCAGGACAGGATGAGAGGAGCCCAGTGCAGGCAGAAGTCTTATGCCGACCGTCGACGTCGCAGACTTGAGTTCGCAGTGCGGGATCATGTATTCCTGAGGATTTCTCCGATGAAGGGCGTTATGCGATTTGGGAAGAGGGGGAAGCTCAGTCCCAGATTTTTTGGTCCTTTTGTCACGACCTAAAGTTCGGCCCGTGACCGGCACTTAACCACGTAATATCTACAGGCGTAACGCGACTAAGTAAGCCGAAACCCAGAAATCAAAACCATTTTAAATATAGTGTTAAAAAATTTTAGCAGAAGCATTTGTAAAATGTTTAGAAAACCTTAAGTTATATAGTAGAAATCCTTTTTAGTTCAGGAGTTATATTTTAATAATTTTGGCAACATTTCCTTCATAAAAATTTGTCCCGCAACTCGGGTAAAAGGCAAGGTGTAGTAGAATAACATGTGAAATGAATAGAGCATCATAATATGATATACGACGCCGTAGCGAAGAATGAGCAGTAAAGCAAAGACAAAATTATAAAAGATAAGACAGCATAATATAAAGTCGGCTCACAGCGAGCTCGACACCAGAGTACAAAATAACATACATCGCCCTCACAACTGTCTCTAAGTCAATACATGAAGGTAGATGGAGAATACTAGATACATCAATATACAACTGAAAGGTAAACAGATACCGTACAAAACCCACCTAATAGCAAAAGGGCTAACACGCCTCAGTAATGGTATCTGTGTCAAAAGATGCGGTAAACAGCCAGCCGCGACTACTCCAAAAGGAAACCTGCAAGCACTGTGGCACAACAGGGGTGAGTTGCCAGCTCGTGAATAGTAGATAACATATAAAGGTAATCGCGAGTATGCACGTGCTGCGATACTCTAACCTAAGCCAACGGATAACATCTATATGATGAACTGGATGCTCAATATCATGCAACAAGTGCGATCTAATAATCATGTCTATATGATGAGCAAAATATGTGATAATCAGGAATGGCGATGCAATCTAACAACCCTATATATGATGAGCAGGGTACGCAATGATATGTAAGCATGTGTACTCTATAAGGTATACTAGCTACAGGATGAGATGTCAAGTACTCAATGCTGAGTATGGAAAGGAATAATATCTACACGGAATATCAACGTGGAAAATAACTGGTGTCTATCAATACACCAAAACCCAGTATAACTCAAGCGTCGTCATCCACATCGGTCCTCAAATCCTGCAATCTCATAAAATCGGGAGTGCCCATCACCGACACTCAAAATATCATAAAAGCAGTCGTGTCCAGCATCGGCACGCAAATCCTCCAACATGGGACGTCCGTCCATCGGATCTGCCCACGGGCTCCTTCTGCGGAATCGGTCCTTGGCTCCAGCAGTATGCGTCGTCCTGTATCCATCAATCGACTCTGGTCAGTATCCTTCGGATAACCGCCAGGTCCAACCAATCACCGGTAGGTTGTAGTCCCTCCGCCGGGCTCACCGTCTAACAATACTAGTCTTTTCGTCCCGGGGTACCGTACCGGGTCCACCATGTACCCGCAATCGGTGCCTACCTCTCCTCGAATCGGGTATACTCACACATGCTCTCTGGAACCGAGAAAACTCGTAGTGGACGCACTAAAATATCATATCAAGGAAAACCGGGTTTTTAAACAGTGCGTATTTTCTTAAAATAGTACTCCGGTTCCCAAATCCAGAAATCACATAAATCAAATCCAATGCGTAAATCCATGCAATGTGTCGTATGACACTACGAGTAAAAGAAAGGGAGAACCGCTCTTTTTAAAAGATCCAGTTTTGAAAATATCGTTTGCAGTCCCTTAGTTTTAAATCAAGTCAATATCATCCATGTATGTAACGTATGAATGTGGGTATAGGTATGGATGTGCGAATGGATAAGTACGCAAAGTGAATATAGCAATGTACATGTGCACTAATGTAGACATATGATGTAGATATGCCCAAGTATGAACATATGTGATGTATATGGCACAAGTATAGATATGCGATGTATATGTGCCCAAGTATGAATATATGTGATGTATGTGGCACAAGTATAGATATGAATATACATATGCTAGTATGCGGCAAATCATGACAACGTCAAATAAGCAGAATCAATATGATATGCGGTTTATTGCAATCCTATAATGTGAGTGGCATGGCAATCACTAACGGTGTGAGTGTAGCATATAAATCGTGCTCGTGCAACTTGGACCGTTAGTGACAGTGCAGTGTTATATACTACCAGTACATCTATATGGACACTCATGACTACAAATCCTATTAAGCCCTGACGCTTAACGCCATACGGGCGATTTCCCCGTAGATGTTAAATCTACTCAACTGGTCGCGTGCTAAGTATAGCCGACCACCTGCTTCCCTTTCCTGGCGACGTCTGACATACCCGCCTATGAACCTGGAATTTACACAAGGAATCCAATTATATAAGCAAGAATCTCGCAAAACACGATATCGAAACAAAACGAGAAACTCGCGTCGTGAATCAACGCGCGTGTGTGCACGCGTCTACGACTCAGCCCGACATACCGCGATACGCTGAGTCACAAAACACACTCGCGTATCGCGCGTATCGTGCAAACTAAAAACACCAGAAAACTATATATCATCCCAGATTCTACCCAGGTTAAAATATTACAAATCTATATACACCATGGACCTACAGAACATACAGATACCCAACCAAAAAAACCCTAGCTCCTATCTCCCTGTTCTGGCCGCAATTTGCGGCCAGAATGATTTTTTTGGCGGCCAAAGGTTGGAGTGGTGGGGTCGGGCTCTGGTGGTGGGGTCAGGGTGTCACTAGTATGCTATGGTCCACTCAATTTTATTCTGGACTCACTGGGGTAACAGCAGATATCAAAAAGCTAAGTTTTGCTTCAAAATGTCACATTTTGCACAATCATGAAAAATCGGGGTATTTTGGTGTAATCTGGGGTTTACCTAGGTTTATTTGGCCTTAATAGCACCTAACTAACTTAGTCCAACCAAAATTATCCTTACCAAAGCAAAGCTTACACTAAACACCACAAATATCGCTAAAAACACACAATCTAGCGCTAACAACTACCAATTTACACAAATCAAACTAAACCAACACACAAGTCTAGCATACAAGCAAGTGGAGCTCAGAGGTTATACCTCACTTGACCCTACGAGGCTGGGTCAGGAGAAGAAGAGAAGAAGAAGAAGCTGCCACTGCTGTTGCTGCTCCAGATGCTGTTGCTGTTGCTACTGCTACTGCTGATGCTGATGCTTGTTGTTGCTGTTGATGTTGTTATTGTTGCTGATGGTGTTGTTGATGGTGTTAGTGCTGGGGCTGCTCGGGCTGCTGCTACATGTTCTGGGGCTGCTGGGGCTGTGGCTGAGCTGCTGCTGCTAGGGCTGGAATTGCTAATGTAGCTGATGTTGTTGCTCTGTTGTTGTTGTGTGATGCTACTGCTGCTGCAACTTCTTCTATTGCTGCTGATGTAGCTGTGTGTGTGTGAGTGAGAGAGTGAGTGAGTGAGATATGAGAGTGTGTGATGCAACAAAATAAATGATAATGCACAAGGTCAAGCCCCCATTTCTCTCTCTCTTGCCACATTAAATGCAAGCATGGTCTTGCCATGATGCACCCCTCTCTCTCTCTCATTTAATGCAAGCATGGCTTAGCCATGATGCATTCTCTCTCTCAAGTCAACCAAAAGCATTTTAAATCCCATTTCATTTTTTAAAAAAATACCCTTAATTCAAATCATGTTAACTTACTAATGGTGGGGTTAACCTACCATGGTTGTTAAACATGGTTTAACCCAAATTCTAACCCTAGTTTACATGCACAAGTTTGTGCAAGCTTGGTAAAATTTTAGAAAAATATTTATTAAATTTGAAAAATTATTTGAAAATCAATTTGGTAAACTTTTTATTAAAATTCACATATTAAAATATAATTAGCCACTAAACACATCTAAGGATGTTACACCTTTCGAGGTCCTTGAGCAAGTGGGTCCTGTTGCTTATCGTTTGGTGCTCCCGCCCAGTTTTCCGGATGTTCACCCTGTATTCCATGTGTCGATGCTTCGTAGATAACTTCATGATCCTTCTCACATGATTCAGCACGAGGCCGTTCATCTTGAGAGAGATCTTTCGTTCACCAAGCAGTCGGTAGTTATTTTGGATTGGCAGGTGAAGAAACTTCGGTCAAGGGTCTTGCCGTATGTGAAGGTTCTTTAGCGTAGCCCTACTAGTGAGGAGATGCGGAAGAAATTCCCTCATCTCTTTGAAGGTACGCTTAGTATGAAATTTTAATTCGGGAAACGAATTTCTATAAGTGAGGAGATTGTAACGTTTTAGAAATCGTTATGCGGATTTTTTTCGTTTTAGGGTTAAATTGTCGGTATAACCCGTTTTGACCCGACTGTGTTCAAATGACCATATCGACTTCCCAGCACCTAGTTTAGCTAAATTAAAGCTAGTGCGCATGCTTTGGGGGTATATGGGACGTTTTGGTTCAATTTGAATTTTTCCCAATTTTAATATTATTTTAATGCGGTATTCGCATTTTGGGAAATTTCTCTTTTGCGGTCTTTTCTTCAATTTTTCTTGTGTAAAGCTAACCCATATAATATCTAGATTCATTTTGTGGACAAGGATTAATGGTTTAAAGAAAAAGGAAAGAAAAGAAATTTAGATGCATATGTGTATGTGAATGCATTTATTACTTTAAATGCTTGAAATTTATAGGAAATTCCTCACAAAACTCTCCCTTCTTCCCCTTGGCCGAGATCCTCTCTTCCTTTACCGCCCTTAAGCTCTTCTCTTTCATTTCTCTTCAATCCTAACTCAAAACTTCTCCAAAAATCCCAAATATATCATAAATATACCAAAAAGTCTTGATTTTTGCTTTTGGATCACTTTGAGCTAGGGAAAGCTTGGATCTTGTGAGCAAAATAGTTAGGTATAATCCCTACGCTGTTAATTAGGAGTTTGTATGTTGTTTTGCTCATTGGTTGTAGCGTAGAATGCTTTTTATATCGATTAGTGCGATATCGGGATTTTAAAGTCTTTTTAGAACTTTTATACCTGCTGTGATGTGGAGAATTCAGTGTTTGACCAAACAAAATTATAGAGATGTACTAGTGAACCTGAGACACCACCTGAGTGACGGGGACCACCCCACCGGCCGGGGCCGGCGACACCTTTAGCTCGATCCAGCGACGTCGGCTGTAGAGGAGAGTTGGGTGTTGGGTTATCTGTGTGTAGTTGTCTGCTGTTGGTTAGGGGTGTATGGTACTGTTTACTTTTTTAGTAAATTCAGTATGCAAAATCTGGGATCAATTACCTATAATCTAGTGTTTTGGGTCCGCGTGTTACATTTTGCTACACGAATTGTGATCTGGTGCAGCTGCTGCGCTTGGGTAGGTTTTGTGGGATCGTGACGCACGTTAGCCACTAGACGGACACTAGTGAGTTATTTTAGTGTTGGTGCGTTATTTAATACGTAGTTTTGCATTATATTGATCGATTCTGAGATGTTCGCATTATTTTTTGTGTTTGTGAAAATATAGCGTCGCAAGCAGGGACTTCAGATGCTGCGAACAAGGGGAAGTAGGCGGTTGGATTTTCATAGCTAGAGACCATTGGTGAGTACATTTAACATCTACGAGGAAATCGCCCGTATGGCGCTAAGCATCGGGGCTAGATAAGATATGATATTAGCCGTATGTTTATGTGCTTATATAGAGATGTTGCATGATTCACATTGCAGATAGTTACTCGTTGTGCCTGATACTATATATATTGTATACTGCACTATTATTGACAGTCCATGTTGCACGAGCACCAATGATATGCTACACACATACTGTCGGTAATTGCCATGATACGCAAAACACAAATGCTCCTTTATATACCTTGCTATTGGTTAGCGACATTGAAACAGTTATACTTGTGCGACAGCGCATATGACATATAGTATATCAGTATACCTACATGCTTATATATATGCCATACTACACCTACATGCTCGCACATATACTTTGCTATTGATACATGATCAGTTTTATAACATATATATCGGTGGAATGGGACGTTGTATATATATGTATTTTGGATTTGGATTTTTGGAACCGCGAGATATATTTAATGACTTGATGCATTAAATAGCGGACTTTTCCATGATATGCTCATATTGATGTTTTATGTTGCATATGCTATTTTACATGGATTTACGCCTTTGAGATATGTTTTCATGCGATATGGGAATTTAAAGTGTCGATGTTAGGCACTTATATTCCGAGAGATATATGGATTTGGAAAGACCGATACGTGGAATAACAAGTGTCGAGGTGGGATACTTGGGTTTCGAGGAACGTATGGATATCAGAAAGACCGATACGTGGAACACAAGTGTCGAAGTGGGATACTTGGGTTTCGAGGAACGTATGGATACGAGTATTTACGTGTCGATGTTAGGCACTTGATTTCATGATATTTTAGAGTGTCGATGTTTGACACTCAGTTTCCAGGAGACTTCCAGGATTTGAGGGCCGATCTGAGGGCCGATCTGAGTGTTTTGGGATTTGGTGTGTTGTTGAGTTACACCGTGTTTTTCCATGCTTATGATTTGTGCATGAGATTATTTACTATCCCTCACTCAGTATTCAGTTGATATGCATTGATTCATGTAGATATAGTACCCTGGTGGTGTATCTTGATCATGATAGTTGCATATTCATATTGTCATACTCATGCTACCAGCTTACATGCTATTGATCATTGCTATTAGTGCATACTTGCGATTTCAGTATGATGTTATTTACTATTCACGAGTTGGCATCTCACCCCCGTTGTGCCACAGTGTTTTGCAGGACTTTCCCTCTGAGTGGTCGCGACAGGGCGTCTTATCATCTCTACTTTTGCGGATATCGCTACGTTAGCCAGTGAGGCCTTTGCTTTTAGGTGGGTTTGCGGTTATCTGCTTGTACATTTTATATCTTTTTGTCGGATCTAGTATTCTCCATCTACCACTGTTTGTATATGTCTTAGAGACGACTTGTGAGGACTCTGTGTTGTATATTTTGGTGACTTTGGGTGCCGTGCTCGTGGGAGCCGGTTATGTTGGAAAGTTTTACCTCTTTTTGCATTTTCCTTTGATATTTCTTCGCTTCGGCGTCGTATACTTGTTGTGGTGAGTGTCTCGGCCGTTGGGCGTGATTTTTCTCCCAATTGTGATTCTTTTAATATTATCTGTGTTTTACCCGTTTTCGGGGCTAGTTTTTACAAAGGAGGTGCTGCCGAAATTTTTCAAGAAGGAAAACTAGAGTTAGAGATTTTACTTGTGATTTTCAAAGTGTCAAAACTATGTTTTTCTCCGTTGATCCAGATTTGGGTGGTTTAGATTTCTGGGTTTCGGCTTACTTGAGTTGCGTACGCCTGCAGACGTTACGTAGTTTGAGTTCCAGTAACGGGCCAAATTTTGGGTCGTGACAGATGCAGAGTTTAATGAAAAATAGTTTTCAGTTACAAACACACCTGAAGTGGAAGCATCACCATGCTTCTTCTTCTTGAGATCAGCAAGATACACAGCACAGTTGCGTTTCCAATGTCCCGACTTGTGGCAGTAAACAAATTCTCCTTTTCCACTTTCCGCAGCCCCAGATGTATCTTTCCCCTTCGCCTTTTTGACTCCACCTTTCGGTTTGATGGACTTCTTCTTCTTTCCATAGGCCTTGGCTTTTAGGACGGAAGAGGAAGATGGCCCAGCAAGTAGAGCGGGAGTCTTCGCTGTTTTCAACGTGCTCTCTGCATTTCTCAACATATTAAGAAGTTCATGCAATGATTTCTCCAAATCGTTGATATTGAAATTCACTATGAACGGAGCAAAGGCGGGGGAGAGAGACTGCAGAACAACATCCGTATATTTTGTAGGGTTCCTATGCACTCTTGTGAAGGTTCATAAGGCATCAAACATGCCCGGATAAAAATTCAGACGTGCTGAACAACCCAAAGCCGGGATCTTTGCTTGATTCTTAGGGTTAAGCATGCAAGTAAACATCTTTACAACTAAAAGTGATGGATTACAACCTTTGTAGTCCGCTCCTTCGCTTCATAAGCTCCGGGTAGAAGCCCCTTCGCCGCGATCCATGATCTCCCGGACTCAAGAGAGGCTCCACGACTCGAACGATCCATGCTAGCTTGTAGTGTTCCATTTCTCCGATGATCTACGTCGAAGTTACAATAACACAAGCTCTCTCACTCTCTAGAGGTGAACACCCTAATCTAATAGGCTAGATTAGATGAGGATGAAGGAGTAGTATTTATGCTATCTTTTATATCATAATCTCACAAGAATTCATCACAAAAAGAAAATCTAGCAAGCTTTCTCAAAGCTCAAGAGAGAAGAAGATGATGAATAATGTGATAATTTCTTTTATCATGAAAAATGAAATGTATATGTGAATTAATAATGTAACCATAGTTTAGTTATGACAAGGATAACCCTTGTAGAGAATAAATTAGAGCTAGGGTTTGGTTAGGTTAGAAATGAGTCATGGATAAATATCAACCATAATATCTTAACCAAGAAAAAAGGAAAAGCTTGTAGAAGGTGCAAGAAGAAGCTAACCCTAATCAAACACTAATCATGTTTAATCAACACTAAACATGTTTCATTATTAATCATATCATGTCACAATAATATATATCACATATATATTATATATTTGCAACAAAAGAAAATAATACAATTAACATATATTGTATATATATCAAAGTATTATCCCGTGAGAAAATGAAATAATAAAGAGAGCCAATATTAGATAATGTAATACAATATATCATATATATTATTATACATTAAATCATCGAATCAACACTTGATCCGATAATCCGGCTATATCGAATATAACCGACTAATATATCATGTACCGATTCATCGAATCAACACTTGATCCGATGTCTCGGTTTATATCTAAATATCACAAGAATATAATACGGTATCTCATATCGCATTATCCTCGGTCGTGCACATATCACATATGTTCCTCTACTCCATTTTGCCTGAGCCAAGAAAACTCTATGTAGGACTCTAAAGAATCGTCAATACGCCGGTAGCTGGTGATGATCATATCAAACACCAACAAGCTGCAAGCGGTCAGCTAAACGTAACAGCCACCCAGGTATTGAGCGATCAGAAGATCAACAAGCTAGCCTATGCGTTCTCCAGTGAATCAAATTAGTAACACTCCCGTACAGTCCGGTCTCTTTGTCTGATATGTTGCATATCAAGTCTAGGGGTTGTATACGTCAGACCCCAGTAACCGATAAGTCGTGTCGATGTGTGGCTCATGACGGGTCGAGAAACTACTGGTAACACTTACCAATAAATCTCTATATTAGCCCTGGCCAGGGACTTCCAGTTATAGCCAATCGAACACAGCACAACATCAACTCCCTATACCGGGAGAGACGAATCCCCTCCTATCGCTCATTGCCTCCATGTGATTCGGGACTGTACCCAAAGGCCACAGTTTTCCATGCCTTTTTGGACGTGGTAAGGTGGAAATCAAAGCAAAGTAGGAATTACACAAGACTCTATGACGATCTCGGGTCTACAGACTACCCTGTACCAGTGTCACCGGAGAACTGCCATCTGACGTGTGGTATATCACCATCTGTGAGTTCTCGGCGAGTCCGTCCAGTGTACCCAGTCTCCACTGAGCACCCGTACACCATCTCTGATGTCAAACACCGATGGATATGGGATCATCCATCGCCCATCATATGGGTCAAGATGCGTATACGCTAGTCTAATCTGGTGTATCGATGCCCTGTCTCGATATACCCTCGACGAGGAACAGTTATAGGGTGTACTCATCGACTATCGTGGCCCCATTCGTATGATCTCATCATAGTCCCAGTAGTCGAGTACAGATCCTAAGGGCTTTATCAACATGTGAGAGAGAAACAGTAAACCGATACTAGTCAACATGTTGAGATAAAGGAAAACCAAATAGCATACTATCATGTCGAGCAAGAAAGTCCTCTCTATATATATCCAAGCATCCATTATAATATACATCATATGTACAACAATGTCCTCTAGGGCATATACATAACTAACAATCTCCCACTTGCACTAAGGCCAGCTGCTGTAGTATCTGATACCTAGCATCCCGAATAATCTCTCAAACTGTTTATGGGGAACGGCCTTCGTGAGTGGATCCGCAGTGTTGTCCTTCGTATCTACTCTCCTGACCTCGATCTCCCGGCGATTAACTATCTCCCTGATCAGGTGATACCGCCTCAGAATATGTCTAGATTTCTGATAGGACCTGAGTTCCTTGGCCAAATCCACAGCTCCATTGTTATCGCAATACAGAGGTATTGGATGCTCAATGGATGGAACCACACCAAGTTCACTAATGAACTTCTTTATCCAGGCAGCCACTTTGACAGCATCGTTGGCAGCGATGTATTCAGCCTCCATTGTCGAGTCTGCAACGGTATCCTGTTTGGAACACTTCCAACATACCGCCCCTCCATTGAGGGTAAAGAAAAAACCCGAGTGCGACTTATAGTCGTCCTTATCACTTTGGATCACAGGCACGTGATTGCAATGATTGAGGGAGGACCTATCCCGGTAGGACAGTCTTACTCAAGATGATAGTATGCTATCTGGCTTATCTTTATCATCGTGTACTGCTTTAGGTGACCTGACAGGTCGCTATTACACGTTGATAGAGCCCCTAGGATTCTTGCTTGACTGCCAGCAGTATGAGGGCGATCATATACGTGAGAGCTGGTAGTCTATAAGCACATCCTTAAAAGGTCCCTAGTCGTGGGAGTTTCGAGACAGGGCATCGATTCTCCAGAGTAGACTAGTGTATACATTTGAGACCCCGACGAGGGGCGGTGGCCGGTCTCACAAGCCACTGGTGTCAGTTGGATCACCTAAGATGTATACATGTGCTCATTGGGTTATGAGTACACCGGACAGGACTCGCCTGGAACATGCTAGTTGGTCTTATACCTGATGTCAGATAGCAGTTCCCTGGTGACATGTGTACAGGTTAGTTCATCGACCTGAGGATCGTCATTTGTCTCGTGTGAGTTCCCACTGTACTTTGATTACTACCCTACCAAGCTCAAAGGAGACATGCAAACAGGTTTTAGTTGGGTACAGTCCCGAGCCACATGGAGGCAGTGAGCGGCTCTTCGGGGGTTCGTCTCTCCCGGTATTGGGGGTGAGGTCGCGCTGTGTCTAGGAGAGCCAGAACATGAAAAGTCCTTCGCCAAGGCAGGTTATTTACTGGTAGGTATTCCAGTAGTATCTCAGGGTGTTCTGGGCAGATCTCTGACACGACTTGTACCGCTTTTGGGGGTCTGACTTTTACCAACCCCCTAGGCCCGCCATGCGATGCTCATAGACGAGCGGACCATACAAATACGGATATTGTCACTGACAGGCTCAGTAGGGTGTCAGGATGAGTTCGCTCATCGACGTCCCTTTTGGTCAATAGCTGGTAGCCCGTCACGTATAGCTAATACCTCTAACGTTCTAGCGGTTAAATCCACAGCCATAGTATTGACGAGTCTTTAGAGTCTGCCACATTCAGTTGCTCAAGTTTTCGGGCGAAACGCTGTAGAGGCCGTATGGAGATATGGAAGGGTTCGATCAGATACGTGTGGTATTGCACGGATCAGGATCGGACGGTTAGTACTAGAGACCGTATGGATATATGGCAGGGTTCGATCAGATACGTGCGGTATTGCACGGATCAGGATCGGACGGATAATACTAGCCGGCTTTGGTTTATCCCGGATCCTAATAAAGTACAGTGTAGATTTTGTCTCATTGCATTTGTATTCGGTCGGAATACAGATGCGGGTGTGTATGCACAGTAGCGGGGTTTTTCCTGTAATTTAATACGGGACCAGTTTTCTGGAGTTGCCAGTTTTCTTTCCGTTTCGGCCATATTTCTTTTTATCTTTCATTGGCCGATTTTTGGTGGAAGAGGGCTTATTTGCATTTGTGCAAATAAACATTATGGAGGGTTCTCTTTGCATATAGTTGCATCATGATGGTTTTCATGATGGTGCACCATCCATTGACTTGTTTTGACTCCATGATGACTTGACTTTTGTGAGTGATGATGGTGGGTTTGGTGTGTTGGTTTTGCTAGTGATAATGATTCTTGCATGATGACCATTCCTCTCACTTGCATTATTCTTGTGGCTATCTTTTTCATACTCCATCATTTTTTCTCTCCTCTTCCATCTCATGGCCGGCCACTAAAGGGGGTGGGGGTTTTATGATTCATTTTGGTGTGGGATTTTTCACTATCTTGATGCTTGCAAAAATCCCCAAGTTGATCCCTAAAAGTTCATATCTCCTTTCCTCCACTAAAAGGCAACATCCACTACCCCAAATGAGACATAGCTCACTACACCATTCTACAGCAAATCTTGGGCATGTCGACTCGCCAACTTCGTGCCCGAGTTGCCTAGGTATAGAGGTAGGAGCCCGTAAAAGAAGCCGGCGACGTGGTGCACTTCCGGCGACGTGGGGGAGACCGGAGATTCCGCGGGAGATCGGGACGACGACGAGAAGACTGGAGGACTCGGATCACTCGGTATATCTCTCTTCCCCCTCTCTAGATTGGTAGGACTTGTTTAATGGCATGAACCGGGTTGATAGTGCGCGGTGGTGCCGGTTTGAAAAGTTAAAGTAAATCACCGCTTCCGCATTCCGGCGTCGGATTGACGGCCGGGGCGCCGCCGTGCACTTACAGTAGTATCAGAGCCTCGCCATTAACCTAGTCTAGCTTGGTCTAATGTGTTTTACATTTCCGATCGAAGAAAATTCCAAAACCCGCGTTTTTCATTACAACAGTTTTCTGTCGAAATTTTTTCTATTCGAAAAATTTTTCTGGTTGTCTCAGAATACTGTACAGGGAAACATAAGCCTCCTGGAAAAATTGGTCGCGGGATCTCATTGTTCCACCGCGGAACCGCGACCAAACCCATGCTTGGGCCGCGGTTCTGCCCTGTTTTGACTGTTCAGTGCACCAATTTTTTACAGAGGCCTTCTGGGATGAAAATAGGGGTTTTGGAATATTAATTTTGGGCCCACAATTTCTTGATGTACTACAGTAGTACTTGGGGGCCCACTTGGTAAAATTTAATCCATCGGATATTTTAAACACATTAGTTCACAGTTTTTACATTATATCTACGACCGTGAATGTCACTTGATCGGTAAATCCTGTCTAGCTGATATAGCTCGGTTAGACGGATTTGCGAACGTGACTTTCACGTTGATGTTCTGTGTATTACTGTAATGTTGCGGATTGGTCGTGGGGGATAGCCTGGTTGCAGTGGTAGTACAGTTTTATTGTATTATGTACATTTGATATTGCGGGGCGAGCGTCCGATATGTGGACTGCCGTCACTGCCTGTTTGTATTATTATTTTGGCACACGACCAGGTTGTGGTCGATGTACCCGTTGTATGTATATTTTACCTTTTGTACTAGGATTACCCCGCGGAGGGGTGCACGGATAGCCGGATTCTAGAGGGCAATAAGCCCGCATCTCATGGCATTGAGACGGAGGGGGCTTCACTCTAGAATTGGCGGGCTATTCGCCGCACTCGTAGGGGGTACAGGTTGACCCAGGAGGGGTGCCCAAGTTACCGGATTCCGTGAAGTGCTGGGTAGTCCATTCACGTTGCTGAAGGGGGTTGCCTCGCTTCAGGTTTTGGCGGGTAACTTGCCGCGCCCATTAGGGTCTAGGATTTCATTGCACAGGCTATCCACACGACCAGGGGAACGTCAGGTTTCAGTAGTGGCTCTGTGAAACCCGGGGATCCCAGATATCTGTATTGTTCTGTGATGCTGTATATTTCTGTGATGTTACATTTTATCACGCCTTGAGAGAAAATTATATATTGATATATATACTAGTAGTTGTTGTATATGTTTTGCATCCGCGCTAGTCCAGTCCCCGCTCTGTCGTTAGTTAGCTAACCTAACGGGTAATGACGGGACCCAGTGGCGAATGCAGATGGCATATACGTACATCAGTATATTTTCGTTATTTGTGGTGTGATCAATTGATGGGACTTCGTTGATTCGTATCAATGCAAGTTAAAAACAAACCTAATCTGATGTTGTTGGAACACTTTTCAAAAAGCTGTTATTGCAAGGACGTTCACTTTTGTTTTGCATCGTGGTATTCAGTTGGAATATCCTGCTCCTCAGTCGACGAGGCAAGGGCCGAGATCCCTTCACCGGGAGTGACCCCTTGGACAAAAAGTTTGCGTCAGGGTAATAACTTCACTATAGCCGATTACTTTTGCTTTGCACCGTGGTATTCAGTTGGAATATCCTGCACCTCATTCTACGGGGAAAGAGCCGAGATCCCTTTACCTGGAGTGACCTCTTTAGCAAAGGTTTTCGTCACTATATTTTTCTTAAAAGCTATCCGGTTCCTTCAACGATATCAAGTTCATTACGTTAAAGGTTTTCGCCAGAAACCATTCGTAGCCCTCCGTCGTTTCAGACGGGTAGCACGTAGTATTCATGCTATGTTTGTTGACCTTCGTCAAGGTATAGTATATGGTAGCTGCTTGGTACCTTTCTGCTGCATAGATAGATGCGTTGGTTTGGGACAGTCGTATAGCCTTGTTGACCTTCGTCAAGGGCTTGTGCGGGTGGGTTCAAATTAACCTGGACAATGATGGGTAGAACTTGACATGTGACTTATGATTTGTTGACCTTCGTCAAGGTCATAAAAGCAAGGGGCAAAAATCACATCGAGAGTTTCTAAAGAAACTGAAACTTGCCAGATATGCGCATACCTTCTGGAGTGTGATGACGTGAGCGGATTCCGTCATGTTATCATGCGATGATAGTTTGATCCCGATTCCCACTGATGAGTTGGTTTACTCCTCGGGTGATCCCGACTAATTCTTCTTTCAGGTTTGGAGGAGAATTTGAGGTGACAGTGGGAGGTTTCCAGATTAGATAAATTGGTAACCATTTTGATCTTGGTTAGAGTGCACGCTGAGTGTTTCTTTTCTCTCTCTCTTCACCAGCGACCATTGACCCGACCCTAAGACTATGACTCAGTGACCAATATTTACCGAACCTTCTTTAACACTGGCTTCTGGATTGTCAGAGTTGCAAACCTCATTGCCACTCCTACTTTTACCCTTTTCTTCAGGACACCCCGTATTACTACGAACGTCCACTTCCAATGGACAAAACCATCGTATGGTTATATACGAACTCGAAGGAATTTATTCGAGGATGGTTTCAGGTTCTAGAGGAAACGGACAGGACTATTCAGTTGTCTTTTTCTTTTACCTTTTCTCAGGTTGCGAGTGCTCCTTGGTTTAGGAGACAGTACACCTATGACGCATATTGGATAGTCTTCTTCCAAACCATAGGCAGGTGCCGACCGGTAGGGAATGAAGAAAACCAATTAGCATAACGATGGTGTACAGAAGGTATTAAGTTAAGACAAAGCAAGGGATTAGTAAGGGGGCAAAGTAAATTGCAACTGATATTCACGACCAAACCAGGTATTTCATTACTACTCCCACTTCACCTTTGTATTTCTCCAGGACACTCCGTATCACTACGAAGATCCATAGTTTATTGGATACTCCATCGTATGGTTATATACGAACTGGAAAGGAACTTGTTCCAGTTCGGGGATGGATTCTGGTTCAGGAGAAATAGGAATAAGGTTTATTCGGTTGTCTTTTATCTTCACCTTCTCTCGCATTACGAGTGCTCCTAGGATTAGGACAGTACACCCATTATGCTTATTGGATAGTCTTCTTCCAAACCATAGGCTGGTGCCGAACGGTAGGAAAGGAAGAAAACCATTTGGCCTAAATGGGTGTGCAGAAGGTAATGACTAAAGACATATAAAGGGATTTTGAGAGGTGGCAAAGAATTATACGGTTACAGTCGTGAATCTGGATAATGGAAGAGGCATTACTAGGAATACCCGGATACCCCGTCGAAACATTTCAATGTTTCAGTTTCACTGTGTACTGTTAAAGGAAAACTGATTTCCCGATTAGATACTTACTCCAGGGTATGTATTTACCAGGTATGATTCTCACATCTGTATGGTATTACAGATGATGAGTGGGAGTAAGTTATTGGGAATTAGGTGATTGTCCTCATTATATCGGGATTCGTTGTAATCGGTGATATTTGAGGAAGTCACCTGGGTAGTTTGCCGGACGGCAAATATTTGGTTTTGAATATCTGCTGTTATGCACCAATTTCAAATTAATATATATGTACGTCTATTTTTATAGAGTGAGATATACCTTTTTGAAATTATGTCTATGACATTTATCTATATCAGTTGATGGTTAGGTAAGGAGTATTAAACGGCGGTGTAATTCTTTTTAACCATAAGTACAGTTTTCAGCCTACGACATACAGGGATTGAGTTGTTTGACTCAAGGGACTTATACAGAGTATTGTATGTTTTCCAGGGTCCATTTGGACAGAGGGGTTGGTCCTCGTACTAGATTCTGTTTACTTGTGACTTCTCTGGTTCTTAGACATGTGTTTCGTAGAAACACAAGGTCTGAGTTTTGAGAAGTTATAGATATAAGAGTAGAGTAGAGAACCAGGTGTTGCAAGTATCGGGATTCTTCAAGGTGATCGAAGATGTAGATACTTGTGTGTGGTATTTAGTTGATAGTGATGATTAAGAGAACTTTCTTCTTTTTCAGGTTACTCATAATTGGAAGCATTCCTAAGTTGAGTATCGCTGATCGGCCTCCTTCAATTTAATTGACATGCACTGGAGACAGCTGCATGATTTGAATCTGGTTCAATTAAATCAGTGCCTCTGTTTCTGTATTGGATATAGAACAGTTCTTATCTTAACGATGTTAAGGTACGTGGAGTTGTCTGGCTTATGCTTAAAACCAGACTCTGGATAACTCGAGGCACGTTTCTGTAATGGCAGTTTGTGGGTTGACCCAGGCTATGACGAGGGTTGACTTTCTACCATCTGGCAAATCAATAATGATATTGTTCTAGATTCGCCACAATTTTAATAAAAATGGATTTTTTCAGAAAACAGTAGTGGGAGTATGGTAGAACTGGAAGTGATTCCAGAACGGCAAACGATTACTGAAGATTTGATAGGAACCTAAAGATTCAATCTGGATTGACATTCCATTGGCCACTCCGTAAATAAGGTGGGTAACTTCAGGCACCCGAGAGGTACTCCGGTATCCTCAAGGACGGTGATAGGGAAGTTCTTGTTTACCCAGACTTACCATTGCTGTTGTTCCAGACTGTGAGACCCGGCAGGAGGATGGGTATAGCTTCGTTCTAAACTAGCTTTAGAAGTGTACGTGTATATGACTCTGCCAGAGGGTTATCGTAGTCTGTGGGAGCAGCGGAAGCATTGGTGGACAGGTATCTTATGTCTATTTATAGACTAAAGCAGATGTAGCGGAGATAGATCATCAATTTCTGATGCGACAGTCATAGGTTTGACTTCATCAGAATAGGGGATAGATCTGTTAAGAAGGTAGTAGGGTGTGATGTCCTGGTATTTGGATGACATACACAGAGTAGGAAGTGATATTCCTATACTACGATCGGTTATACTTTGGTCGTCACACAGTGGTTTCTCCACAAAGGAAATGGATTTCATGTCAAACATACTGGTTACTAGATCGATGGTTTTAGATCTAGATTTGGGTGGTTTCCCAATTAAGGGTACTTAGACAGCATTCTAAGAGTATTTAGAATGGACGACTCCAGGCATGGTGGTGTACCTGCAGGTGATGGAGTCACCTTCTCTAAAGGTGTCTTATAGACTAAAGGGGAGAGGGATGTGCATGATTGGCAGATCACTTACTCAGGCAATTGAGTCAATCATGAGATGTCAAGTACCACAGCAGATGTTGTTCTTGCATTAGATGCAATAAGTTGATGTTGATCCAATCCTGGAGAAACAGTCGGAAGCAGTTTTAGAACATAAGTGGATGTTCTAGGGATGTGATAACGACAGCCTCATTCGGTAGACAGTTATCATTCCAGGCTTCCAAGGTGACCTGGACGACAGGGAGGTTGTCAGAGTTATAGTTTTCCTTCTTATGAGGGGAAGTATTTTGGACAGGTGGTCCAAGGCAATACTGAGGGAGGCATGGCGCAGGATACTGATTAAGTTCGGTTGACGATACAATCTAAGAAGTTTGGATTTGGAGTTCATTTATGAGCTAGGTCCCATCAGACATCCTGACACATTCTAAGACAGGTATTGCTCATTTCGGGAGATGGCTTTCTCTGCGAACATGAGATATAGAGAGACATAGAAAGAAACATCAAAGCGGATCCACTCACTGAGGCTATTCCTTGAACGAAATAGTTTCGCAAATGAGTTTTGTGAGACTGACAAGTAGAGGAGTTGGGTGTTCGGTATCACACGGGCTGTGACTATGCGACATCGCAATAATTAGCCTTGAGTGCAAGTGGGAGATTGTTGTAGATAGTGCCCTCAGAGTCAATTATTGGATCACAGGCACGTGATTGCAATGATTGAGGGAGGACCTATCCCGGGAGGACAGTCTTACTCAAGATGATAGTATGCTATCTGGTTTATCTTTATCATCGTGTACTTCTTTAGGTGACATGACAGGTCGCTATTACACGTTGATAGAGCCCCTAGGATTCTTACTTGACTGCCAGCAGTATGAGGGCGATCATATATGTGAGAGCTGGTAGTCTATAAGCACATCCATAAAAGGTCCCTAGTCGTGGGAGTTTCGAGACAGGGCATGATTCTCCAGAGTAGACTAGTGTATACATTCGAGACCCCGAGGAGGGGCGGTGGTCGGTCTCACAAGCCACTGTTGTCAGTTGGATCACCTAAGATGTATACAGGTGCTCATTGGGTTATGAGTACACCGGACAGGACTCGCCGGGAACATTCTAGTTGGTCTTATACCTGACGTCAGATAGTAGTTCCCTGGTAACATGTGTATAGGTTAAATCATCGACCTGAGGATCGTCATTTGTTTCGTGTGAGTTCCCACTGTACTTTGATTACTACCCTACCACGCTCAAAGGAGACGTGCAAACAGGTTTTAGTTGGGTACAGTCCCGAGCCACATGGAGGCAGTGAGCGGATCTTCGAGGGTCCGTCTCTCCCGGTATTGGGGGTGAGGTCGCGCTGTGTCTAGGAGAGCCAGAACATGAAAAGTCCTTGGCCAAGGCAGGAGATTTACTGGTAGGTATTCCAGTAGTATCTCAGGGTGTTCTGGGCTGATCTCTGACACGACTTGTACCGCTTTTGGGGGTCTGACTTTTACCAACCCCCTAGGTATTCCAGTAGTATCTCAGGGTGTTCTGCGATGCTCATAGATGAGCGGACCATACAAATACGGATATTGTCACTGACAGGCTCAGTAGGGTGTCAGGATGAGTTCGCTCATCGACGTCCCTTTTGGTCAATAGCTGGTAGCCCGTCACGTATGGCTAATACCTCTGACGTCCTAGTGGTTAAATCCACAGCCATAGTATTGATGAGTCTTTAGAGTCCCCCACATTCAGTTGCTCAAGTTTTCGTGCGAAACGCTGTAGGGGCCGAATGGAGATATGGCAGGGTTCGATCAGATACGTGCGGTATTGCACGATCAGGACCTGACGGTTAGTACTAGAGGCCATATGGATATATGGCAGGGTTCGATCAGATACGTGCGGTATTGCACGGATCAGGATCGGACGGATAATACTAGCCGGCTTTGGTTTAAGCCGGATCCTAGTATAGTACAGTGTAGATTTTGTCTCATTGCATTTGTATTTGGTCGTAATACATATGCGGGTGTGTATGCACAGTAGCGGGGTTTTTCCTGTAATTTATTACGGGACCAGTTTTCTGGAGTTGCCAGTTTGCTTTCCGTTTCGGCCATTTTTCTTTGTATCTTTCATTGGCCAAAGTTTGGTGGAGGAGGGCTTATTTGCATTTGAGCAAATATGCATTATGGAGGGTTCTCTTTGCATATAGTTGCATCATGATGGTTTTCATTATGGTGCACCATCCATTGACTTGTTTTGACTCCATGATGACTTGACTTTTATGAGTGATGATGGTGGGTTTGGTGTGTTGGTTTTGCTAGTGATGATGATTCTTGCATGATGACCATTCCTCTCACTTGCATTACTCTTGTGGCTATCCTTTTCATACTCCCTCATTTTTTTCCCTCCTCTACCATCTCATGGCCGGCCACTAAAGGGGGTGGGGGTTTTATGATTCATTTTGGTGTAGGATTTTTCACTCTCTTGATGCTTGCAAAAATCCCCAAGTTGATCCCTAAAAGTTCATATCTCCTTTCCTGCACTAAAAGGCCACATCCACTACCCCAAATGAGACATAGCTCACTACACCATTCTACATCAAATCTTGGGCACGTCGACGCGCCAACTTCGTGCCCGAGTTGCCTCGGTATAGTGGTGGGAGCCCGTAAAAGAAGCCGACGACGTGGTGCACTTCTGGCGACGTGGTAGAGACCGGAGATTCAGCGGGAGATCGGGACGACGACGAGAAGATTGGAGGACTCGGATAACTCGGTATATCTCTCTTCCCCGTCTCTAGATTGCTAGGACTTGTTTAATGGCACGATCCGGGTTGATAGTGCGCGGTGGTGCCGGTCTGAAAAGTTAAAGTAAATCACCGCTTCCGCATTCCGGCGCCGGATTGACGGCCGGGGCGCCGCCGTGCACTTACACCTTGCATGCGAGCTTTCTCCAAATAAGTCTTGGGAGACATCTCTTTGGAGAGAGTGTGTCCAGAGATTGTGGGTTGGTTCCCACGTTTGGATTCTTCCATACTGTACCTCTTTAGTATGGTGTCAATGTACTTGGATTGGGACAATCCCAGTATCCGTTTAGATCTATCTCTATAGATCATGATTCCCAATATGCAGGAGGCATCACCTAGATCTTTCATTGAGAATCTTTCTATTAAGAAGAGCTTGACTAATTGCAGCATAGGAATATCATTTCCTATCAAGAGTATGCCATCCACGTACAATACGAGGAAGACAACCTTACCTTCTGCTATCTTCTTATAGATACAAGGTTCATCTATATTTTTGATGAAGTCAAACTCTTTGACTATAACATCAAAACAGATGTTCCAACTCCGCGATGCTTGCTTTAACCCATAAATGGATTTAAGCAGCTTGCACACCTTTCCACTGCTCCCACTATCTACGAAGCCCTCTGGCTGAGTCATGTACATGCTCTCTTCTAAATCACCGTTTAGAAAGGCGGTCTTAACATCCATTTGCCAAATTTCGTAGTCTTGGTATGCAGCAATGGCAAGTAAGATCCGGATGGACTTAAGCATAGCCACTGGAGAAAAGGTTTCGTCATAATCCACACCAGGTAGTTGACGAAAACCCTTTTGCTACAAGTCTAGCTTTGAAAGTCTCAACTTTTCCATCTGCACCAAATTTCTTTTTAAAGATCCACTTGCTCCCTATGGGTTTTACCCCTTCAGGAGCATTTTCTAAAGTCCATACTTTGTTGGTGTACATGGATTCCATCTCAGATCGCATTGCATCTAGCCATTTCACAGAGTCACCACTCGTGATGGCCTGTTCGAAACTAGTCGGGTCATCATCTTCCATGATGCAATCCTCGCTTCCATCATCAATGAGAAAACCGTAGTATCTCTCAGGTGGACGAGAAACCCTACTAGATCGGCGGAGAGGCTGGGGTTCGTCGGGTACTACTGAATCCTCTGGTTCCACTAAATCATCTGTTGTAGTTTGTTCTGCTGGAACTTCTTCCCGTTCTATCTCATTGACACTAATTTCTTTTGTAAGAAATTCCTTTTCTAAAAAGGTGGCGTGCCGAGAAACAAACACCTTTTGTTCTTCGGTGTGGTAGAAGATATACCCGCGCGAATGTTTGGGATATCCAATAAACTTGCACAGAATAGACCTTACGCCCAGTTTGTCCGGATTTTGTGTTTTCACATATGCCGGACAACCCCATATCCTAACATAATTAAGATATGGTCTCTTTCCTTTCCATATCTCATATGGAGTGGTTGGCATAGATTTGGTGGGAACCATATTCAATAGGTCTGCAGCTGTTTCCAGTGCATATCCCCAGAAGGAAATAGGTAACTCAGCTGTACTCATCATAGAACGCACCATATCTAATAGGGTGCGATTCCTTCGCTCCGATACACCGTTGTGCTGTTGTGTATAGGGAGGAGTAAGCTGAGAGAGAATCCCATTCTCTTTTAGATAATCTAGGAACTCATTGCTTAAGTATTCTCCTCCTCGATCAGATCGAAGAATCTTAATACTTTTGCCCGTTTGATTCTCTACTTCGTGCTTATATTCTCTGAATTTCTCAAAAGCTTCAGACTTGTGTTTTATCAAGAACACATATCCGAATCTTGAGAGATCGTCAGTGAATGTAATGAAGTAGGAAGAACCGTTCCTGGCATGCGTAGACATGGGACCGCATACGTCACTATGTACCGGTCCTAAGAGATCGGTAACTCTTTCTCCGTGTCCACTAAACGGAGCTTTGGTCATTTTTCCTTTGAGACATGAATGGCAAGTATCATAAGATGATAATTCGAACGGGTTCAAATAACCATCTTTATATAACTTAGCCAGTCGTGTCGCATTGATATGACCAAGTCTACAATGCGACAAGAAGGATTTGTTCATTTCTGAACTTTTCCTCTTGTGTGTGTTTTGTTTATTGAGGACAGTATTTTGATTGAGAATGAATATGCCATTATGTAACGAGCCTGATGCAATCAACTTTTGATCCACGAATATGTTCATAACATTATCCTTTACTACAAAATTATATCCTTCTTTACTTAATAAAGAAACTGATATAATGCTGCACATCATGTTCGGTATATAATAACACTCATTCAGAATCAGTGTATTACGACTTGGTAATACTAGGTGATATTCGCCAACTGCTTTGGCTGCAATACTTGCACTATTCCCTACTTGAACGGAATGATCACCTATTCCCAGTTCTCTACCTTTCCGTAACCCATGTAACAATTTACATATATGGGATCCTGATCCGGTATCTAATACCCAGGACATAGGGTGAACTGAGAAACAGTTCTCAATAACTAACACACCCGAAGAAGATGCATCAGCATGCAAGTTTTTTTGGGCGGCGTGAGAATCCCGATATTCTCCTGTTTCCTATTCAGTCTTATAACTCTTATAAGAAAGAACGGGACCAACGATCCCCTGCTCAGTATAATAAGCGGGATCAGCTAATACATCCATATTATTATCTTGATTAAGTCCTGACACGGTCGCTACCTGGAGAGAGAGAGAAGGAAACACTTTAGCGTATGCTCTTGCAAGATTAGATTGGTTATTATCTTATCTAATCAGGATGTCTCCCACTGTTTTTATCAAATCTACCTTCAAACCTTAAAAGGTAAGATTAGCCGGGATTAATTACACCGTACAATTTCGTCAATCTTTCGGCCAGATCAGTGTCGGTACTTTGAGGGAGGTTCCCCGTGCTTTCGCACAGACCTAATTAAAGTAAACCTCGTTTTCCCAGAGGCGTAACCCCGTTAACACTTTTCTAGACACCTACTTGATCGGCTAATTGTCTTGTGTAAAACTCTTCCAGGAGTAACACTTACTCGCAGTGGGTATCGGGATCCAACTATCTTATAGGATGTATGCAATCTCATTGCAAATTTCAACACTTGAAATTCTCGATAATATTTTTACCCCTAGCGTTCTATGACCTTGACGCAGGCCAACAAACTATAGTCCGCTAGTCAAGTTCAACCCGTACATTTCTTGATTGAATTAAACCTACCCGCACGACCCTTGACACAGGCCAACAAAGTCGTACGACTATCCTAATCCAATCTCATCTCATGTTACAGATAAGTATTAGTTAGCTACCGCACACTACGCCTTGACGCAGGCCAACAAACGTAACACGAATACTAAGTAATATCTATCTGAAATGACTGAGGGCTACGCAGGTTTTTCAGAAAACCTTGAGCGTAATGAACTTGATATCGTCGTAGAATCGAGTGATTTTGAAAAGGAGTGTTTTTTAGGCTTCTAGTTTTGCTAAAGAGGTCACTCCCGGTGAAGGGATCTCAGCTTTTTCCCCATCGAATAAGGTGCAGGATATATCATATATACCGTTGTGCAAAGCAAGAACTATATAAGCTGTCAAAAACTAAACCGCGAGTTTGTAGCATCTGCCAGTTTCTCTAAAGTGGTCACTCCCGGTGAAGGGATCTCGGCTCTTTCCTCATCGAATAAGGTGCAGGGTATATCATATGTACCGTTATGCAAAGCAAAAACTATAGCTACCCTTTTTATAAAGTTTTGATTCTACAACATCTTTTAGGTTTCTTTTCTTTTTATTAATCGCATTAATAAAATCCCATCAGCTTATGCTTACTAAGCATCACAGAAGAAACGAAAGCAGTAATATTTATATATCAGCATATATATATAGTATAAGCATTCGTCTCAGGCAGTAATATGATCTCATCACAGAACATTGTAGCAGAAGAACATATATGAAATATTGGATATACTAGGACGTCCGTGTTTTCAATACGAGCCTATATAAAACACGGATTCCACAGTCGCGATGAATAGCCAAACCCACATCCCTAGACCCCTACGAGAGCAGCAAGTAACACTGCCAATTCTAGGGTTAGGAGAGCCGGTCTCGACCCCTCGAGATGGCCTCCCACTGGACCCTAGAACCCGGTTACTTGTGCTCCCCTCCTTGGGTCTACCTAATGCGGAAAAGTAAATAATATACACTGGTGACATCAACCTCAACCTGGAAGTGGCCCAAAAAAAAGAATTACATTACAAAAGAATTTTACATGAATGAAAATAAAAACCCCCATCTCACATAAAACCCCCGGCTATTCATAACGCGACGATCCAAAATAACATATCACAGCAACACATAATATCACATATCATCAACGTAAGTAAATATGCGCATCCCAATTGTCGTTGACATATAGCAAAGAAACCGGCGATATCACATATTACACTTACAGTCACAGAAAAGAAAGTGTAAAACTACAACATTTGGAATCCACAATCACTTTAGACATCGTAAATCCGAAATACGACATACTTCGCATTTCATGCCTAACTGTATGAATTCCACATGTTGTATCACATTCCAGATAAATAGACAGTAATAAACTTTCTGAACAGATAATCAAATACCCAAAATTTACTAAATTGCTCAACACTTGAGCGGAGTTCAATAATCCCAGAATATGTCACAGTACCGGTGATCCAGCCGTAGAATGGTCAAGCCAACACCTCACATGTGGCACGCCGTACTGCCCCAAACCCTAAGATTTAGAGGCAGTTCAAGACGGTCACATAATTGAGTTAAGGTTTGTTGTCTTCTAGTGGGTCCACCGCTTAACTTGTACAATTTTCCGAAAGATTTAAACCTGATAAAAATTCAACACTTGAAAGTTTTACGTGCCGGGAAAAAGTGAGTTAATGATATCCGTTTGAACATTTTAACAGTTTCTAAATATCCGGAAATAAAAACGAAATTAAATATTCCGATCGAATCTATGATTACAAAATAAACCCCAGATTACTCAACACTTGAGTCACTTTAAAAATACCCAGAAGCATCAACAAGCACCTACGGACATTACTGCACAAAATACTGTTCACACTTCACTGATACCACCGCGGAACCGCCGCCAAAAGTGGGTTGGCGCCGCGGTTCCGCGGCGGTTGTACGGAATTGTGAGCTCGAATTGTATGGAAATTCTTAGAATTCCCTGCTGATTTTTTGAGGTATTTTTAATTCAAAAAAATCACAGTTTTTAAAAAATGTACAGAGAGGGGTCCGTTTCGTCGTATCGGGGTTCGTTCGGAGTTTTAACTTCGTATACACGTCGCCTAATGCTCTAGCTTGGCTCTGATACCACTTGTAGGGTTCCTAGGCACTCTTGTGAAGGTTCATAAGGCATCAAACATGCCCGGATAAAAATTCAGACGTGCCGAACAACCCAAAGCCGGGATCTTTGCTAGATTTTTAGGGTTAAGCATGCAAGTAAACATCTTTACAACTAAAAGTGAGGGATTACAACCTTTGTAGTCCGCTCCTTCGCTTCATAAGCTTCGAGTAGAAGTCCCTTCGCCGCGATCCACGATCTTCCGGACTCAAGAGAGGCTCCACGACTCGAACGATCTATGCTAGCTTGTAGTGTTCCGTTTCTCCGATGATCTACGTCGAAGTTGTAATAACTCACGCTCTCTCACTCTCTAGAGGTGAACACCCTAATCTAATGGGCTAGATTAGATGAGGATGAAGGAGTAGTATTTATGCTACCTTTTATATCATAATCTCACAAGAATTCATCACAAAAGGAAAATCTAGCAAGCTTTCTCAAAGCTCAAGAGAGAAGAAGATGATGAATAATGTGATAATTTCTTTTGTCATGAATAATGAAATGTATATATGAATTAATAATGTAACCATAGTTTAGTTATGACAAGGATAACCCTTGTAGAGAATAAACTAGAGTTAGGGTTTGCTTAGGTTTGAAATGTGTCATGGATAAATATCAACCATAATATCTTTACCAAGACAAAAGGAAAAGCTTCTAGAAGGTGCAAGAAGGAGCTAACCCTAATCAAACCCTAATCTTGTTTAATCAACACTAAACATGTTTCATTACTAATCATATCATGTCACAAAAATATATATCACATATATATTATATATATGCAACAAAAGAAAATAATACAATTAACATATATCGCATATATATCAAAGTATTTTCGGGTGAGAAAATGAAATAATAAAGAGAGCAAATATTTGATAATGTAATACAATATATCATATATATTATTATACATTAAATCATCGAATCAACACTTGATCCGACAATCCGGCTATATCGAATATAACCGACTAATATATCATGTACCGATTCATCGAATTAACACTTGATCCGATGTCTCGGTTCATATCTAAATATCACAAGAATATAATACGGTATCTCATATAGCATTATCCTCGGTCGTGCACATATCACATATGTGCCTCTACTCCGTTTTGCCTGAGCCAAGAAACCTCTGTGTAAGACTCTAAAGAATCGTCAATACGCCGGTAGCAGGTGATGATCATATCAAACACCCACAAGCTGCCAGCGGTCAGTTAAACGTAACAGCCACCCAGGTATTGAGTGATCAGAAGATCAACAAGCTAGCCTATGCGTTCTCCTGTGAAGCCAATCAGTAACACTCCCGTACAGTCCGGTCTCTTCGTCTGATATGTCGCATATCAAGTCTAGGGTTGGTATACGTCAAACCACAGTAACCGATAAGTCGTGTCGATGTGTGGCTCATAACGGGTCGAGAAACTACTGGTAACACTTACCAGTAAATCTCTATATCAGCCGTGGCCAGGGACTTCCAGTTATAGCCAATCGAACACAGCACAATATCAACTCCCTATACCGGAAGAGACGAATCCCCTCCTATCCCTCATTGCCTCCATGTGATTCGGGACTGTACCTAAAAGCCACCGTTTTGCACTCCCTCTTAGACGTGGTAAGGTGGAAATCAAAGCACAGTGGCAATCACACAAGACTCTATGACGATCTCGGGTCTACAGACTACCCTGTACCAGTGTCACCGGAGAACTGCCATCTGACGTGTGGTATATCACCATCTGGGAGTTCTCGGCGAGTCCGTCTAGTGTACTCAGTCTCCACTAAGCACCCGTACACCATCTCTGATGTCAAACACCGATGGATATGGGATCATCCATCGCCCATCATATGGGTCAAGATGCGTATACGCTAGTCTACTCTGGTGTATCGATGCCTTGTCTCGATATACCCTCGACTAGGAACAGTTATAGGATGTACTCATCGACTACCGTGGCCCCACTAGTATGATCTCACCATTGTCCCAGTAGTCGAGTACAGATCCTAAGGGCTTTATCAACATGTGAGAGAAAAACAGTAAACCAATACAAGTCAACATGTTAAGATAGAGGAAAACCAAATAGCATACTATCTTGACGAGCAAGAAAGTCCTCTCTATATATATCCAAGCATCCATAATAATATACATCATATGTACAACAATGGCCTCTAGGGCATATACATAACCAACATATTTCTCATTATCCATAGTCCATCCCAGTTCCTCAAGTTCTTCTATAAGACCAATCATCTTTAGGACATGGTCTCCTACTGATGCACCGGGGGCCATTCGCATCTGAAACAACTTTCGAGATGCCTCGTATCGCAAAGTACGAGATTACTCTTCATACAACTCCTATCTATGAAGAAAGATGGATTGCACATCCATCTTCTCGTACTGTTTCTGATGAATGTTGCCCATAGAAGCAAGCGTGAGGCACCTGGCCGTGTTGCAATCAATTGTTAGTGTATATGCCCTAGAGGCCATTACTGTATCATACTGGTTTGTATATTACTTAATGGAAGCTTGGGATATTCATAGTTGTATAGACAATCTTGCTCAAAATGGTAGTATGCTACTTGGTTTGTTTCTACTTCAATATGTACATATGTTTCTTTTAGCATATAGCTTATACATATTAGCGGAGCACTTACGATCTTTGCTTGATTACCAGCGTTGTGATGGCAGTCACACTAGTGGGGGCTTGGTAATCTACAAGCACATCCTTGTACAGGTCCCTAGTCATAGGATTATCGAGACAGGGCATCGATACTCCAGAGTAGACTAGTGTATACGCTTCTCATCCCAGGAAGGGAGATGGTCTGTCCCACAGCCATCAGTACGTCGTACTGGAGATAGTTTGCAGGTGCTCGTTAGGTTACGAGTATACTGGACATGACTCGCTGGGAACTGTTGGTTGGTATTATGGCTATCGTCAGTTATCAGTTCCCAGGTGACATGAGTACAGCTTAGTCCGTTGATTTGACACTATCACTTCGCCTCGAGTGTGTTCCCACTGTTCTTAGATTGCTACCCTACCACGGCTTAAATGAGTCGTGCAAATAGGTAGTAGTTGGGTGCAATCCCGAAGCACTTGGAGGCAGTGACGGTTAGACAGGATTCGTCTCTCCCGATATTGGGGGTTAATATCGCGCCGTGTCTAGGAGAGCCATTACACAAAGTCCCTGGCCAGGGAAAGAGAGATATACTGGTAGCGTTTCCAGTGTCTCATGGTGTTCTGGGCTACACTCCGACACGAGTTGTACTGCTATTAGGGGACTGACGTTTACCGCCCCCTAGGCCCGCCATGCGATACTCTTAGACGAACAGACCAGACTGTACGGAGATTGTCACATTCAGGCTTTGTAGGAGTTCGAATGGGTTCATCTCATCAGTCTTCTTATCGGCATCTACCTGGGGACCGTTACGTATAGCTAGTACCGCTAGCGGCCTGTGGTTAAACCCACTGCCAGCGTAGTATCGAGTCTTTAGAGTCCCACACAGAGGGTTGTTCGCCTTTGGGCAAAATAGAGTAGATGTCGCATGGTTTTGCGACGGGGTTCGTTCACATCCGTGCACTTGTGCACATTTTGTGTCCGGGCAGTTATTACTCGCGGGCTTTGGTTTAAGCCAGATCCTAGTATTTGTTTTGGGATTGGTTTTGTCTCATTGTATTCGTGTTCCTCGGAACACTGATGCGGGTGTGTATGCACAGTTGACAGAGGCAGAGGAACCTCATTAGGGTTATTGACCGTTGACTTTTTCTTAAGCCTAATAAGAATGAGAAATATGATTATTGATATTGATTAAGGATAATTGTGCCTTGGTTAGGTTGACCATTTGACTTTGGTTGATCGGTTGACTTTTGTCGACCTTTTGACCATCATCATTTCACTTGCAAGATGCTTCTTGTTTCTTGCAAAATGCATTTAATGTGAAATGATAATGGTCATTCCAAACTAACCATCACAATTTCTTTTAATAATTATTATTATTATCATTTTCTCTCATATGAGAGATGGTTGTTATTTTTTTCTCTAATTCTCTCTTGCTCTTTCTCTCTCATATTTTTGAGCTCTTCCTCTTCCTCTCAAAGCTCTCATCTCTCATGTGTTGAGAACCATGACCTTTTGAGATAAAACCACCAAGACTTCTCTCTACTCATTCTAGGGTTCTAGGTTTAGCAAGTCAAGCACTCTAGTTACCTCTTGGTTGAGGTAGAAACTCAAGGTAGAGGCCTTCGGGTGGATCATTCTTCGGCAAAGAGAAGACGACGAGGAGGAGCCGTCTACATCACTCCAAGGAGCAAGCAAGGACGAGGACCACTACAAGAAGAGAAGGAGTTCAAGACCTAGGTATAACCTTCTAACCGAGTAGCTAAAACTTGTAGTTAGTTGGTTAGTTTTTGTTTAGCAAATATCCTCTAGTTATAGTCCATGTTACCTTGTGTTAAAAAACCATTTTTTACCTATTCCGCCTCCCCGTAAGCACCGGTGTGGGTAACGTGGACTTACAGTGGTATCAGAGCCTAGCTAAACAACAACTAGCATGTTAACAAAGTGTTTAGAACTTAGATCCGAGAAAAAATCGCAAAACACACCGAAATCATGTACTTTCTGCCGTTTTTAAAAACTGGTCTAAAAATATTTCCACACACCTTAAAAATCCGTGCAGGGTATTTTAGGAACAACCCAGAAAAACAAGCCCCTGAGTCGATCAAGCTGCCGCGGAAGCGCGGCGAAACCAGGCGTTTCGCCGCGGATCCGCGGCCGAGTCGACTCGGTTGCGACTCGTTTTTCCTGCAGTGTGTTCAGTTTAGTGTTTTGTGATTTTTAAGATATTTTGTTTCTGCCCAGATTCTCCAGAGAACAATGTTGTGTTTGGGGTAGTTACAAATTGGTATTTTGATCGAAGTTCTATAAACTTTAGCTATTTGGTTATATCTGTAATGTGATATAAGCACTGAACGTTAACTAATCGCTATACGTCGATTAGTGAGGGTTGGGCATATCTGTGATCTGTAATGTTAGATTGTGTATATGAACTTGTTGGATTGTCGCGGATGAATAGCCGGGGTTGTGAGATGAGAGTTTTCTTTATCGTTCATTTGATGGAATATGTAAATTGATGTAATATTATTTTTATGGCCGTACATCCGGGATGAGATTGTAGCCGCCATTGTATATTATTTCTTTTACTATTTTTGCTCCTAGCATTGACCCAAGGTGGGGTGCACAAACTACCGGGTACTTTAGAGTGCCGAGTGGCCAACTCATGTTGTTGAGGGAGGTTGCTTCACTTCGGGTACTTAGCGGGTAGTTTGCCGCACCCGTAGGGGTCTACGTGGGGGTTTTGGCTATTCATCACGACCGTGTAATCCGTCTTTCGTTGCAGGCTCGAACGAAACGCGGATTCCTAGTATATCCAATGTGTTCATCTGTGATCTGGAATTGCTATCATTGCATCTGACGAATGTATATATATCTATATATGATATCTAGTAGGCGTTGCTTATGTTTTGCATCCGCGCTAGTCCAGCCCCCGCTCTGTTGTTAGTTAAGTAACCTAACGGGTAATGATGGGGCCCCGTGGTCAATGCGGATGGCATAAGCGTACGTTATATTTTCGTTGTTTTCTGCAAAGGTAGGATTAATTGATGGGACGTATTATATTAATGCAAAGAAAACAAACCAAAATTAATAACGTTGGAACAATTTTAAAACCACTCGGTTTTTTTTCAAAACAGAAAACTTTTAAAAAACGCGGAGCTTAAACCACTCCTTTTAAAAGCTATCAGGTTCCTTCAATTATATCAAGTTCACTATGTTCACGATTTCGCCAAAACCATTCGTAGCCCTCCGTCATTTCATATGGATAGTCAATAGTATTCAAGCTGTGTTTGTTGGCCAAAGTCAAGGCATAGTGATTGGTAGCTATTGGATATTCATATGTAGCTTAGATAGATGCGTTGGTTTGGGACAGTCGTGTTGGGTATAGTATCCTCAAAGTCAATTATTGGATCACAAGCATGTGATTGCAATGATTGAGGGATGACCTATACCGGTAGGACAGTCTTACTCAAGATGATAGTATGCTATCTGATTTATCTTTATCATCGTGTACTGCTTTAAGTGACCTTATAGGTCGCTATTACATATTGATAGAGCCCTTAGGATTCTTACTTGACTACCAGCAGTATGATGGCGATCATATACGTGGGAGCTGGGGTCTATAAGCACATCCTTAAAAGGTCCCTAGTCGTGGGAGTTTCGAGACTGGGCATCGATACTCCATTAGTCGACTAGTGTATACAGTCGAGACCAAGACGTGGAGCGGTGGCCGGTCTCACAAGCCATTGGTGTCAGTTGGATCACCTAAGATGTATACAGGTGCTCATTGGGTTATGAGTACACCGGACAGGACTCGCCGGGAACATGCTAGTTGGTATTATACCTGACGTCAGATAGCAGTTCCCTGGTGACTTGTGTACAAGTTAGTTCATCGACCTGAGGTCGTCATTTGTCTCATGTGAGTTCCCACTGTGCTTTGATTTCTACCCTACCACGGCTCAAAGGAGTCGTGCAAACAGGTTTTAGTTCGGTACAGTCCCGAGCCACATGGAGGCAAGTGAGCAGATCGGCATGGGATTCGTCTCTCCGGGTATTAGGGGTGAGGTCGCGCTGTGTCTAGGAGAGCCATTACACAAAGCCCTTGCCCGAGGCAGGAGATTTACTGGTAGGTATTCCAGTAGTATCTCAGGGTGTTCTGGGCTACACTCCGACACGACTTGTACCGCTTTTGGGGGTCTGACTTTTAACAACACCCTAGGCCCGCCATGCGATACTCATAGACGAGCGGACCGGACTGTATGGATATTTTCACTAACAGGCTCAGTAGGGTGTCAGGATGAGTTCGCTCATCGACGTCCCTTTTGGTCAATACCTGGTTGCCCGTTACGTATGGCTAATACCTCTGACGTGCTAGTGGTTAAATGCACAGCCAAAGTATAGACGAGTCTTTAGAGTCCCCCACAGACAGTTTCTCAAGTTTCGGGCGAAACATTGTAGAGGCCGTATGATATATGGCAGGGTTCGATCTTATACGTGCGGTATTGTATGGATCATGATCGGATGGATCATACTAGTGGGCTTTGGTTTAAGCCGGATCCTAGTATTAGATTTGTTGGATTACTTTAGTCTCGTCGCATTCGTATTCAGTCAGAATGCGGATGCAGGTATGTATATACAAGAGAGGGGTATCCTTATGATCCGTCACGAGTTTACTTTAGATGTTGCCGTATCTTTTTATTGTTGCAAATATTTGGATTAATGTTTATTAATGGAAATGATGAGCTAGAAATTCATCATGCAATGCATTAAATGTGACATGGACATTTAGGTGACTCATGGTATCTTTTTTAGCAAATATGTCACATTAGTGTTTTGTTTAATGTGTTGAAATGAGATGGAGAGAGAGAGGGGCTGCCATGGTTGGTTTTATTGGTCTTGTATTTTCATAACACTCACTCTCATTCCATCACAAGAAAAGAAAAGAAAAGGAAAAAGTGTTTCTTCTCTTCTTCTTCTTCTTCTTCTTCTTCTAGCTCATAGCCTCCATCAATGGCAACATCTTCAACCTCCATCCAAACTTATGGATGCAAGAGGCAAAGTGATCACAAACATTCTCTACAACACCGTGGACAAGTTGGCTAGCACACTTCGTGCCCGAGTTGCTTCGGATGAAGCGGGAGCCCGTAAAAAGAATCGATGATGTGGTGCCTTTTCCGACGAGGAGATCTAGACCGGAGTTTCCGTGAGGAGCTTGGGATGGTGGCCAAAGACCGAAGGACACGGATCGATCGGTATAACTTTCCAACCCTTTGTTTTATAGCTAGTAGTTGGTTAATGGTTCGATCCGGGTTTTAAGCATACGATAGCGCTGGTTTTCAAGTTAAGAAAAAAAATTCGTTTCCGCATTTTGGCCTCGCATAGACGGCCGGGACGCTACCGTAGTCTTACATGGCATCAGAGCCACGCCATTAACCTTTACGACCTTGTTCTAACGTGTTTAGAACTTCGATCGGACGAAATTTCCAAAAACAGCGTTTCCAAGTCATCAGTTTCTGTTGTCAAAAAATTATTTGGTGTATTGCAGAAAATCAGGCAGGGTTTTTAGAGAACACTGAAGAAAAATGGTTGCATGATGTCACTGTAGCGCCGCGGAACCGCGGCCGTCACCCCCTTTTGGCCTCGGTTCCGCCGCCGAACAGTAGCATCTCTGGACCATTTTTCCTACAGTGATTCCTGACTTGAAAAAGGGGTTTCTGGTAATTTTATTTTGGGCCCAGATTTATTTGAGTACTGGGTATTGTACTTGGGGCCCACTTCGGGAAATTTTATCGATCGAAAATTTTAAAACATGTTAGTTCACAGTATTTACATTATATCTGCGACCGTGAATGTCATTTGATCGGTAAATCCTGTCTAATTGCTATAGTCCTTTTAGACTGATTTGCGAACGTGACATTCACGTTGATGTTCTGTGTTGTGCTGTGATATTGCGGATTTCTCGTGGTGGATAGCCTGGGTGCAATGTTAGTACAGTTTGGTTATATTTGTACATTTGTTATTGCGGGGCGAGCGTCCGACATGTGGACTGCCGTCACTGCCTGTTTGTATATTATTCTTTTGGGGCACGACCGAGCTGAGGTCGATGTACCCGTTGTATGAATATTTTACTTTCTGTACTAGGTGTTAGTTATATGTATGCCCTAGAGGCCATTACTGTACATTGGATGTATATTGTAGTGGATGCTGGGACATATATAGGGAGGACTTTCTTGCTCGACATGATAGTATGCTATCTGGTTGATCTTGACCTTAACGTGTATACTGATTGTCTCTCTGTTACATGTTGGTAAAGCCCTTAAGATGTGTACTTGACTACCTGGACTATGATGCGGATCATACTAGTGGGGACATAGTAGTCCATAAGTACATCCTTCAAAGTCCCTAGTCGTGGGTGTATCGAGACGGGGCATCGATATATCAGTGTAGACTAGCGTATACCTTCTCGACCCATACAGATGGGCGATGGATGATCCCATATCCATTGGTGTTTGACATCAGAGATGATATACGGGTGCTCAGTTGAGACTGGGTACACTGCACGGACTCGCCGAGAACTCCCAGATGGTATTATACCTTGCGTCAGATGGCAGTTCTCTGGTGACACTGGTACAGAGAAGTCTGTTGACCCGAGATCGTCATAGAGTCTTATGTGGTTCCCACTGTGCTTTGATTTCCACCTTACCACGTCCAAGAGGGCGTGCAAAACGGTGGTTTTTGGGTACAGTCCCGAATCACATGGAGGCAATGAGCGATAGGAGGGGATTCGTCTCTCCCGGTATAGGGAGTTGATGTTGCGCAGTGTTCGATTGGCTATAACCGGAAATCCCTGGCCAGGGTTGCTGAGATTTACTGGTAAGTGTTACCAGTAGTTTCTCGAATTGTTATAGACCTCATATCGATACGACTTATCGAGCTATTGGGGTCTAACGTTTACCACCCCTAGGCGAGATATGCGATATATCAGACGAACAGACCGGACTGTACGGTAGTGTTACTGGTTGGATTCACTGGAGTGTGAGCGGGCTTGCTCGTCGATCTTCTGATCGCTCAATACCCGGGTGGCCGTTACGTTTAGCAGACCGCTTGCGGCTTGTGGGTGTTTGATATGATCATCACCTGCTGCCGGTGTATTGACGAGTCTTTAGAGTCCTACACAGAGGTTTCCTGGCTCAAGCAAAACGAAATAGGAGCGCATATGAGATATGTGCGGGACCGAGAATGATACCAGTATGTGATACCGTATTTCATTCTCGCGATGAATGTATCGAATGGTTGTATGCGATATAACCTAGTTATCGAATCAAGGATTGATTCGATAAGCCGATACATTGAATATTAGTCGGTTATATGCGATATGACCGGATCGTTAAATCAAGTGTTGATTTGATGATTTAATGTATAATTATATATTTGATATATTACTTTGCATTAACAAGTATTGGTTCACTTTAAATGGATTTTCTCACTCGCTTGTGCACATTGTATATTCGATATAGTTTTGTGCACTTGATTGTATCATGTTTGATGATACATGCAAAATTGGTTAAGTGTAAAGATTGAACCATGGTTATATGAATGGTTAGGGTTATGATTACTTATTCATTTATTTATTTATTAGTTTTGGAAAATAAAAGCTTAAAGAGAAAAAACAAAATGGTTTTCTTTTATTCTTTCTTTCATGAAGCTTGTTGAAGCTTCATGAAGCTTTTGACCAAGTGACCATTTTGTCTTCTTCTTTAACCCTAACCACTCACATAAACTCTAGTTAGCTCTCTACACTTAACTATGGTTCGATTATGATAAGAATGATTATTCTTTTCTATTCTTTAATTCTTATCATAATAATATTCATCTTCTTCTTCTTCATCTTCTTCTTGAAGAAAGCCTGCCTCATCAATGGAAACTTGATGAAAAGAGTGAGAAATCCAATTCTAAAGTGAACCCACTTTCTATTTCTTCATCCTCTACCTCTTGCCAAGTAGTAGAGTGTGTTTTCTTCACAAGTTTCATGACTTGGTGAAGTTGGAGCTTGATCTAGCGATGCCTCGACGTAGATCATCTTCGGCATCGTCGTCGATGACCTAGCCCGCTTTTTCTCCGATGAAGCCGACGCTAGAGCCCAAGATCCGATTTGTACCGTGAGGAGACATCATCGCGGAGCCATGAAGGTGGAGAACCGGATCTACAAAGGTTGTATTTCCGTTTACCATTTAGTTAAGTTGTTAACTAGTTTTTGTTATCGCCTAAACTTCTAGCCAACGATCCTTAGTCGGGTTTCTCGGCACCGTAATTTTTGAAATAGGTATGGTTGACGCCTTATGAGACCTCTTGAGAGTGCCTAGGAACCCTACAGTGGTATCAGAGCATAGCTAGAGCCTTAGGCGATGCGTAGACGAAGTTTGAAATCCGAACGAACCCGAAACCCTAAACCAAACATGCTCTCTGGACTTTTTCTAAAATCCAGGATTTTTCCACATTAAAAATGCTTAAAAAATTCAGCAGGGAATTATAAGAATTACGGTGCAAAATTTGACTCATGAACAGTACAAAGAGCAGCGGAACCGCGGCAGAAGCATGCCTTCTGCGGCGGTTCCGCTGCCAAAGGATGACATCATCATCCCCTATTTGCACAGTAACTCCTATTTTATTGAGCTGGATTTTCTGGGAATTTTTAATAATTATTCAAGAGTTGAATTTTCTGGGGTTGTTTTGGGGATTCGTTGATTCGATCGGAGTATCAGATTTTGTCTATGTGGCTTTCCGGATAATTTTCAGAATATGTTAAAAAGTTCGACCGGATATAAATACCCAATTTTTCCCCTGTCGGGAAATTTCCAAGTGCTGGATTTTTTCCGTAGTTTAACGACGTTCTAAGTAGTGCAAGTAACGCGATGGTCCCTCTAAAAGACAACAAGCCTTAACTCGATTATGTGACCGTCTTGAACTGCCCTTTGAACCTTCGGGTTTGGGGCAGTACGGCGTGCCACATGTGAGGAGTTGGCTTGACCCTTCTACGGCTGGACCGTTGGTACTGAGGCACGAACTGAATGTTGTTAGACTTATTTCATGTGTTGAGCTGTATCGGGAAAACTTGGGTGTTCGATTGTTCGATAGGAAAGTTTAACATTTTCTATCTTATTCGGAATGTGATACAATAATTGGAATTCACAAGTAGTTATGAGATAACTGAATGAATGTTATAAACATAGCACTTTAGTCTCACTTGATTGGTTGCCACGGAATTTTGATGTGATTAAAAGTCCGTCGCAATCACGTAGCGTACCCGGATACTCGCCGGGTAAACTTAATAGACAGCCTCATTCCATAGCCCCGACCAAGTGACTGTAGGAGAACCCCGTCGCCGAAAGCATCCGTTAGGGTGCTCGCGGCAGCGGTGTTCCGCCTTGGTGCACTTCGTCGACGGCGTCGGGGGTGCGGCCGCTTACTGAAGTTTGCGACGAGCATTCGATCAGGATGTCGGGAATCTTGTTGAATTGCCCGACTTGAAATTGAAAAGAGTTTTCGATTTTGAGACTAAAATGCGGGGTTTATAATTGTTAGGCATGCGATGTCTAAGTAATTCATTTGGTCAGGCATGCGATGTCTGACGTGTTTGCGGATTCCAACTGTTGTAGTTTTACACTTTCTTTTTTGTGACCGTAAGTGTAATATGTGATATCGCCGGTTTCGTTGCTATATGTCAACGACAATTGGGATGCGCATATTTACTTACGTTGATGACATGTGATGTTATGTGTTGCTGGATATGTTATATTGGATCGTCGTGTTCGAATAGCCGGGGTTTTTTATGTGAGATGAGTGTTTTTCATTTTCATTCATGTAAAAACTTGTATGTAATATTCTTTTATTGGGGCACTTCCAGGTTGCGGAAGATGTCACCGTTTGTATATTATTTACTTTTCCGCACTAGGATAGACCCAAGGAGGGGAGCACAAGTAACCGGGTTCTGGAGTCCAGTGGGAGACCAACTCGAGGAGTCGAGTCCGGGTCTCCTAACTCTAGAATTGGTAGGGTTGCTTGCCGCTCTCGTAGGGGTCTAGGGGTGTGGGTTTGGCTATTCATCACGACCGTGGAATCCGTGTTTTATACTGGCTCGTATTGAAAACACGGACGTCCTAGTATATCCAATATTTCATATGATTCTTCTGCTGCGATATCTGTGATGTTATCATGTGATATGTTCTATGATGGATACAGTATATAGTATATATGATATATTATATAGACGTTACTTATGTTTTACACCCGTGCTAGCCCTGCCCCGCTCTGTCGTTAGTTACCTAACCTAACGGTGCACGAGGGGACATCGAGGCGAATGCGGATGGCAGTGTACGTCGTATTTATCTGTGATGTTTAGGTACTTAAATGATGGGACTTCATTAATGTGATTAATGAAATAAAAGAAACCTAAGATGTTGTGGAATCGAATTTCAAAAATAAAACAGGTAGCTACAGTTCTTGCTTTGCACAGTGGTATATATGATATATCCTGCACCTTATTCGATAAGGAAAGGACCGAGATCCCTTCACCGGGAGTGACTCCTTTAGCAATAACTGGCAGATGCTACACACTCGGTTTGTCTTTTGATTGCTTTTAAGTATTTTTGCTTTGCACAGTGATATATATGATATATCCCTCACCTCATTCGACGAGGAAAGGACCGACGATCCCTTCACCGGGAGTGACTCCTTTAGCAAAACTAGAAAAGCTTCAAAAGCACTCCATTTTAAAATCATTTGATTCTACAACGATATCAAGTTCATTACGCAATAGGTTTTCAGAAAAACTTGTCGTAGCCCTCCGTCATTTCAGATATGTACTAGTTAGTATTTGTGCTGCGGTAGTTTGGCATTCGTCAAGGCGTAGTGTACGGTAGCTAACTAGTATTTATCTGCTTGAGCATATGATGCGATTGGATTAGGGTATTCGTTCGGCGTTGTTTGGCATTCGTCAAGGGTCGTGCGGGTGGGTTTAATTCAATCAAGAAATGTACGGGTTGAACTTGACTAGTGGACTATGGGTTGTTTGGCATTCGTCAAGGTCATGGAACACTAGGGGCAAAATATTATCGGGAATTTCAAGTGTTGAAATTTGCAATGAGATTGCATACCTTCTATGACCTAGTTGGATCCCGATACCCGCTGCCAGTAATTGTTACTCCTGGGAGAGTTTTACACATTACAATTAGCCGATCAAGTAGGTGTCTAGAAAGGTGTCAACGGGGTTACGCCTCTGGGAAAACGAGGTTTACATTAATTAGGTTCGTGCGAAAGCACGTGGTACCTCCCTCAAAGTACCGATACTGGCCTGGCTGAAAGATTGGCGAACTTGTAGTGTGTAATTAATCCCGGCTAGTCTTTCCTTTTTGGGTTTGAAGGAAGATTTGATAAAAAGCGGTGGGAGCCATCCTGATTAGATAAAATAATAACCAATCTATTCTTGCAAGAGCGCACGCTGAGTGTTTTCTTCTCTCTCTCTCCAGGTAGCGACCATATCACACCTTAATCAAGATAATAATACGGATTATTGACCGAACCCGCTTGTTATACTGAGCTGGGGAACGTTGGTCCCGCTCCAACTTATAAATGTTATAAGACAGAGCAGGAAATTGGGGAATACCAGAATTCCCGTGCCGCCCAAACGAAGAGAGTGCATGCTGATGCATCATCTTCGGGTGTGTTCATTATACAGAACTGTTTCTCTGTATCCTATACATCCTGGGTATATGATACCGGATCAGGATCCCAGATATGTAATCTGTTACATAGGGCTACAGAAAGATAGAGGACTGAGAACGGGTGATAAGTTTAATGAGGCAGAAAACGGGGCAAGAGTTGCAGCCAAGTCTGTTGGTCACCGTCACCCTGTATTCCAAATACATTGATTCTGAACGAATGTTATTAGATACCGAACCTGATATACAAATTCATATCAGTCTCTTTATTAGTAAAGAAATGATAAAATTTTGTATTGTTGGATAATGTTTTGAACATTTCCTATATCAAAAGTTGATCGGTTCAGGCACGTTATCTAAAAGCGTTGATGTTCTAAATCAAACTACAGTTCATAGTATACAGAACACACAAAAGAGGAAGAGTTCAGAAATGAACGAATCCTTTTTGAGACATTGTAGACTAGGTCACATCAATACGACCCAACTAGCTGAAGTTACATAAAGATGCATATTTAAATGACTTTGAATTTACATCTTGTGAAACTTGCCAGTCATGTCACAGAGATAAGATGACCACAGCTCTGTTTATTGGAAACAGAGAAAGAGTTAGTGAACTCTTGGGATGGATACATGTTGATGTATGTAAGGTCCCCTGTCTACACATGCCAGGACTGGTTTTTTATACTTCATTACGTTCTCTGATAATCTCTCAAGATTCAGACATATGTTCCTGTTGAAACACAAGTCCGAACCTTTTTAGATATTCACAGAATATAAGTTAGAAGTAGAGAACCAAAATGAGGGTATAAGTATTATGTCCTTTGATGCGATCAGGGAGGAGAATACTTGAGCACGGAATTCTTGGACCTTTCTAAAGGAGAATGAGATTCTCTCTCAGCATTACTCCTCCGCATACACCATAGCATGATGGTATGTCGGGGCGGAGCAGATACACCCTATTTGATATGGTGTGCTCTATGATGAGTACTACTGAGTTACCTTTTTCCTTTAGGGGTTATGCACTTGAGAAGGTGCATACCTATTGAATTAGATTCGAATCAAATCAGTTGCCTACCATTTCATATTTGATATGATAAGGGAAGAGCCCATCTTTTAAGTTAGTTAAGATTTGGGGTTGTCCGGCCTATGTCTAAAAGAAAAATCCGGACAAGCTCGAGGCAAGGTCAGTTATGTAGAAGTGGAAATGTTCCAACTATACAAACTGCAACTGATGATTTGAAAGAACCAAAGGATTCAAAAGTTACCAACGAACCTCGGCCTCTCCGCCGATCTAGTAGGGTTCCTCACCCACCTGAGAGATACTTCTGTTTCTCTATGACAGTGGGAGCGAGGATTGCATCATGAGATGATGACCCAACTAGTTTCGAGCTGGCCATCAGGAGTGGGACTCTGTAAGAATAGCTGGATGCTTAGCGATCTGAGATGGAATCCTTATACACCAACAAAGTATGGACTTTGGTTGCTATATCTGAAGGGTTAAATCCCCATCAGGAGCAAGTATATCTTGAGAAGATTACTTGGTGTACATGGAAAAGTTGAGACTTTCAAAGCTAGACTTGTTAAAGGTTTGCATCATTAACCAGGTATGGATCATGATGAAACCTTTTCTAAGGAGCTATGCTTAAGTCTATTCAGATCCTACTTTCCACGGCTTCATACCATGACTACGATATCTGGCGGTTGGGTGTCATGACAGCTTTTCTAAATGATGTTTTAGAAGAGGGAGTCTATAAGTACACAGCCAGAGGGCCTCGTAGACAGTGGGAGCAGCGGAAACGTGTGCAAGATGTTTTATAGGATAAAGCAGGCATCGCGGAGTTGGAACGTCTGTTTTGATGAATTAGTCAAAGAGTTTGACATCATCAAAATGGTAGATGAACCTTGTATCTACAAAAAGGTAGTAGGGAGTATGGTGATGATACTCGTAGAGTACGTGGATGACATACTCTTGATAGGGAAAGAGTTTCCTATGCTACGCTCGATCAATCTCCGCCTATCACAATGATTCTCCACATAGGATCAAAGTGATACCTACTATATCCTGGGTTTTGGACCTATGAGATAGATCTAAATGGATGTTAGAATACTCACTAGCTGTAGTGAGATGGTATCAATTGATCCAGGGGAGAATCACTGGAAGTGTTCCAGGGTGATAAAGACGACTGAGTGTCAGTCACAGGCATTGTTTTTACCCTCAGTAAAGGGACGGTATGTTGGAAGAGTTCCAAGCTAGATACCGTGACATACTAGACGATAAAGGCTGGATACATCGCTACTTAAGATGCTACCAAAAAGGCAGTCTGGGTGTATATTGGTTCATGAGATGAACTACGTTCCTACCATTATGAGACAATGGAGTTGTGGCTTATGCCAAGGAACGACGGTCCCATCAGTGATCCAGACATATTCTAAGGCAGTGTCACCTGATCATGGAGATGCTTGATCTCCAAGAGATCGAGGTTTGGAAAGTAGACTCAGAGGACAACACAGCGGATCCAGTCACAAAGGCCTGTTCCCAGAGAGAGATTTTTATGGGATGGTTGAGTATGAGATACTACAACCACTGCTATCAGATGGCCCTAGTGCAAGTGGGAGATTGTTAGTTATATGTATGCCCTAGAGGCCATTACTGTACATTGGATGTATATTGTAGTGGATGCTGGGACATATATAGGGAGGACTTTCTTGCTCGACATGATAGTATGCTATCTGGTTGATCTTGACCTTAACGTGTATACTGATTGTCTCTCTGTTACATGTTGGTAAAACCCTTAGGATGTGTACTTGACTACCTGGACTATGATGCGGATCATACTAGTGGGGACATAGTAGTCCATAAGTACATCCTTCAAAGTCCCTAGTCGTGGGTGTATCGAGACGGGGCATCGATATACCAGTGTAGACTAACGTATACCTTCTCGACCCATACAGATGGGCGATGGATGATCCCATATCCATTGGTGTTTGACATCAGAGATGATATACGGGAGCTCAGTGGAGACTGGGTATAATGGACGAACTCGCCGAGAACTTCCAGATGGTATTATACCTTGCGTCAGATGGCAGTTCTCTGGTGACACTGGTACAGAGTAGTCTGTTGACCCGAGATCGTCATAGAGTCTTGTGTGGTTCCCACTGTGCTTTGATTTCCACCTTACCACATCGAAGAGGGTGTGCAAAACGGTGGTTTTTGGGTACAGTCCCGAATCACATGGAGGCAATGAGCGATAGGAGGGGATTCGTCTCTCCCGGTATAGGGAGTTGATGTTGCGCAGTGTTCGATTGGCTATAACTGGAAATCCCTGGCCAGGGTTGCTGAGATTTACTGGTAAGTGTTACCAGTAGTTTCTCGAATTGTTATAGACCTCATATCGACACGACTTATCGAGCTATTGGGGTCTGACGTTTACCACCCCTAGGCGAGATATGCGACATATCAGACGAACAGACCGGACTGTACGGTAGTGTTACTGGTTGGATTCACTGGAGTGTGAGCGGGCTTGCTCGTCGATCTTCTGATCGCTCAATACCCGGGTGGCCGTTACGTTTAGCAGACCGCTTGCGGCTTGTGGGTGTTTGATATGATCATCACCTGCTGCCGGTGTATTGACGAGTCTTTAGAGTCCAACACAGAGGTTTCCTGGCTCAAGCAAAACGAAATAGGAGCGCATATGAGATATGTGCGGGACCGAGAATGATACCAGTATGTGATACCGTATTTCATTCTCGCGATGAATGTATCGAATGGTTGTGTGCGATATAACCTAGTTATCGTATCAAGGATTGATTCGATAAGCCGATACATTGAATATTAGTCGGTTATATGCGATATGACCGGATCGTTAAATCAAGTGTTGATTTGATGATTTAATGCATAATTATATATTTGATATATTACTTTGCATTAACTAGTATTGGTTCACTTTAAATGGATTTTCTCACTCGCTTGTGCATATTGTATATTCGATATAGTTTTGTGCACTTGATTGTATCATGTTTGATGATACATGCAAAATTGGTTAAGTGTAGAGATTGAACCATGGTTATATGAATGGTTAGGGTTATGATTACTTATTCATTTATTTATTTATTAGTTTTGGAAAATAAAAGCTTAAAGAGAAAAAACAAAATGGTTTTCTTTTATTCTTTCTTTCATGAAGCTTGTTGAAGCTTCATGAGGCTTTTGACCAAGTGACCATTTTGTCTTCTTCTTTAACCCTAACCACTCACATAAACTCTAGTTAGCTCTCTACACTTAACTATGGCTTGATTATGATAAGAATGATTATTCTTTTCTATTCTTTAATTCTTATCATAATAATATTCATCTTCTTCTTGAAGAAAGCTTGCCTCATCAATGGCAACTTGATGAAAAGAGTGAGAAATCCAATTCTAAAGTGAACCCACTTCCTATTTCTTCATCCTCTACCTCTTGCCAAGTAGTAGAGTGTGTTTTCTTCACAAGTTTCATGACTTGGTGAAGTTGGAGCTTGATCTAGTGATGCCTCGACGTAGATCATCTTCGGCATCGTCGTCGATGACCTAGCCCGCTTTTTCTCCGATGAAGCCGACGCTAGAGCCCAAGATCCGATTTGTACAGCGAGGAGACATCATCGCGGAGCCATGGAGGTGGAGAACCGGATCTACAAAGATTGTATTTCCGTTTACCATTTACTTAAGTTGTTAACTAGTTTTTGTTATCTCCTAAACTTCTAGCCAACGATCCGTAGTCGGGTTTCTCCGCACCGTAATTTTTGAAATAGGCATGGTTGATGCCTTGTGAGACCTCTCGAGAGTGCCTAGGAACCCTACACTAGGATTACCCCGCGGAGGGGTGCACGGGTAGCCGGGTTCTAGAGGTCAACGGGCCCGCATCTCATGGCATTGAGACGGAGGGGACTTCACTCTAGAATTGGCAGGCTATTCGCCGCACTCGTAGGGGGTACAGGTTGATCCAAGGAGGGGTGCTCAAGTTACCGGATTCCATGAAGTGCTGGGTGGTCCATTCACTTTGTTGAAGGGGGCTGCCTCGCTTCAGGTTTTGGCGGGTAACTTGTCGTGCCCGTAGGGGTCTAGGATTTCATTGCACAGGCTATCCACATGACCACGGGAACGTCGGGTTTCTGTAGCGGCTCTATGAAACCCGGGGATCCCAGATTATCTGTATTGTTCTGTGATGCTTATTACATTTCTGTGATGTTGCATTTTATCAGGCCATGAGCGAATATTATATATTGATATATATACTAGTAGATGTTGTATATGTTTTGCATCCGTGCTAGTCCAGTTCCCGCTCTGTCGTTAGTTAAGTAACCTAACGGGTGATGATGGGACCAAGTGGCAAATGCGGATGGCATATACGTACATCGTATTTTTGTTCTTTGTTGGTGTGATCAATTGATGGGACTGCATTGAATCGGATCAATGTAAGCTAAACAAAACTGTTTGACGTTGTTGGAACATCTTTCAAAAGCTGTTATTGCAAGGACGTTCTCTTTTGTTTTGCACAGTGGTATTCGGTTATGAATATCCAGCACCTCAGTCGACGAGGCAAGGGCCGAGATCCCTTCACCGGGAGTGACCCCTTGGACAGAAGTTTGTGTCAGGGTAATAACTTCACTATAGCCGATTGCCTTTTCGCTTTGCATCGTGGTAATCAGTTGGAATATCCTGCACCTCATTCTACGGGGAAAGAGCCGAGATCCATTCACTGGGAATGACCTCTTTAGCAAAGGGTTTTCGCCAATATATTTTTATAAAAAGTTATGTAGTTCCTTCAACGATATCAAGTTCTTTACGTTAAAGGTTTTTCGCCAAAAACTAGTCGTAGCCCTCCGTCATTTCCTACGGGTATTATTTAGTATTCGTGCTGCGTTTGTTGACCTAGTCAAGAAGTAGTGTTCGGTAGCTAAGTGGTACTTGTTTGTTGCATAGATGGGATTGGTTAGGACAGTCGTGTGGCCTTGTTGACCTAGTCAAGGGCACGTGCGGGTGGGTTTAATGCAATACAGAATAATGACGGATTGAACTTGACTAGCGGTTTATGGTTTGTTGATCTAGTCAAGGTCATAAGCCGCTTGGGGTAAAAATCACATCGGGAGTTTCTAAAGAAACTGAAACTTGCCAGATATGCGCATACCTTCTGGAGTGTGATAACGTGAGTGGATTCTATCATGTTATCATGCGATGATAGTTGGATCCCGATTCCCACTGATGAGTTGGTCTACTCCTCGGGTGATCCCGACTAATTCTTCTTTCAGGTTTGGAGGAGAATTTGAGCTTACAGTGGGAGGTTTCCTGATCAGATAAATTGATAACCATTCTGATGTAGGTTAGAGTGCACGCTGAGTGTTTCTTTTCTCTCTCTCTTTGGCAGCGACCATGGCTTGACCCTTGACTATGACTCAGTGAACAAGTTGACCGAACCTTCTTATAACACTGGCTTTTGGATTGTCTGAGTTGGATACTTCATTGCCACTCCTACTCTTACCCTTTTCCCCAGGACACCCCGTATTATTACGAACATCCACTTCCATTGGATAAAACCATCGTATGGTTATCTACGAACTCGAAGGAACTTGTTCCAGATTCGAGGATGGTTTCCGGTTCTGGAGAAAACGAATAGGACTATTCAGTTGTCTTTTCCTTTTACCTTCTCTCAGGTTGCGAGTGCTCCTTGATTAGGACGGTACACCTATTATGCTAATTGGATAGTCTTCTTCCAAACCATAGGCAGGTGCCGAATGGTAGGGATTGAAGAAAACCATTTAGCCTAAAAGGTGTACATAAGGTATTAAGTAAAGACAAATAAAGGAATTAGTAAGTGGGCAAAGTAAATTGCGACTGATATTCACGACCAAACCAAGTATTTCTTCGCCAATCCTACATAACCTTTGTATTTCTCCAGAACACTCCGTATCACTACGAAGATCCACAGTTATTTGGATACTCCATCGTATGGTTATATACGAACTCGAAGGAACTTGTTCCAGTTCGGGGATATATTCTGGTTCAGGAGAAATAGGAATAAGGTTTTATTCAGTTGTCTTTAATCTTCACCTTCTCTCAGGTTACGAATACTCCTAGGATTAGGAGAGTACACCCATAATGCTTATTGGATATTCTTCTTCCAAACCATAGGCTGGTGCCGAATGGTAGGGAAGGAAGAAAACCATTTGACCTAAAGGGGTGTACAAAAGGTAATGACTAAAGACATATAAAGGGATTTGGAGAGATGGCAAAGAAATATACGGTTACAGTTGTGAATCTGATAATAGAAGAGGCATTACTTAGAATACCCGGATACCCCTTCGAAACATTTACATGTTTCAGTTTCACTGTGTATTGTTAATAGAAAACTGATTTCCCAATTAGGCACTTGCTCCAGGGTATGTATTTACCAGGTATGATTCTCACATCTGTATGGTTTTACAGATGATTAGTGGAAGTAAGTTATTGGAAATTTGGTGATTATCCTCATTATATCGGGATTCGTTGTAATTGGTGATATTTGAAGAAATCGCCTGGGTTGTTTGCCGGACGGCAAGAATTTGGTTTTGAATATCCGTTGTTATGCACCAATTTCAAATTGATATATCTGTACATTTATTTTTATAAAGTAAGATATAACTTTTTGAAATTATGTCTATGACATTTACCTATATCAGTGGATGGTTTGGTAAGGAGCGTTAAACAGCGGTGTAATTCTTCATTACCATAGTACAGTTTTCAACCTACGACATACAAGGATTGAGTTATTAGACTCAAGGGACTTATACAGAATATTGTATGTTGTCCAGTGTCCATTAGGACAGAGGGGTTGGTACTCATACTTTATTCTGTTTACTAGTTACTTCTCTAGTTTTTAGACAAGTATTTCGTAGAAACACAAGGTCCAAGTTTTGAGAAGTTATAGGTATATAAATAAAGTAGAGAACTAGGTGTTCCAAGTATTGGGATTCTTCAAGGTGATCGAAGATGTAGATACTAGTGTATGGTATTCAGTTGATAGTAATGGTTTTTAAGAGAACTTGCTTCTCTTTCAGGTTACTCATAATTGGAAGCATTCCTGAGTTGAGTAATGCTGATCGACCTCCTTCCGTTTAGTTGACATGCACTGGAGACAGCTGCATGAATTGAATATGGTTCCAATTAAATCAGTGCCTTTGATTCTATATTGGATATAGAATAGTTCATATCTTAACATTGTTAAGGTACGGGGAGTTGTCCGGCTTATGCTTAAAACCAGATTCTGGATAACTCAAGGAATGTTTCTGTAATGGTTGTTTGTGGGTTGACCCAGGCTATGACCAGGGTTGACTTTCTACCATCTGGAAGATCAAAAGTGATATTGTTCTTGACTCGCTACGGTTTTAGTAAAATGGATTTGTTTTCAAAAAACGGAAGTGGGAGTATGGTAGAACTGGAAGTGATTCAAGAACCGCAAACGATTACTGAAAATTTGATAAGAACATAAAGATTCAATCTGGTTTGACATTCTATTTTGCCACTCCGCCGACATGGTGGGTAACCTCAGGCACTCGAGAGGTACTTCGGTATGCTCAAAGACGGTGAAAGGGAGGTTCTTGTTTACCCAGACTTGCTATTGTTGTTATTCCAGACTGTGAGACCCGGCAGGAGGATGAGTATAGCGTCATTCTGAACTGGCTTTAGAATTGCATGTTTATATGACTCTGCCGGAGGGTTGTCGTAGTCAATGGGAGCAGCGGAAGCATAGTGGACAAGTAGCTTGTGTCAATTTATGGACTAAAGCTGATATAGCGGAGATAGATCATCTATTTCTGATGTGAAAGTCATAGGTTTGACTTCATCAAAATAGGGGATGGATCTGTTAAGAAGGTAGTACGGTGTGATGTCCTGGTATTTGGATGACATACATAGAGTATGAAGTGATATTCGTACACTACGATCGGTTATACTTTGGTTGTCACACAGTGGCTTCTCCATATAGGATATGGATATTATATCAGGCATTATGGTTACTAGATCTATGGTTTTAGATCTAGATTTGGGTAGTTTCCCAATCAGGTTACTTAGACAGCATTCTAAAGGTATTTAGAATGGACGACTCCAGGCATGGTAGTATACCTGCAGGTGATGGAGTCACCCTCTCTAAAGGTGTCTTACAGACTAATGGGAAAAGGGATGTGCATGATTGGCAGATCACTTGCTTAGGCAATTGAGTTGATCATGAGATGTCAAGTACCACACCAGATGTTGTTCTTGCACTAGATGCAATAAGTTGATATTAATCCAATCCTGGAGAAATATTCGGAAGCAGTTTTAGAACATAAGTGGATGTTCCAGGGATGTGATAACAACAGCCTCTTTTAGGAGACCGTTATCATTCCAGGCTTCCAAGGTGACCTAAATGACTGAGTGGCTGTCAGAGTTATAGATTTCCCTCTAACGAGGGGCAGTATTTTGGACAGGTGGTCCAAGCGGATACCGAGGGAGCTATGGGGCAGGATACTGATTAATTTCAGTTGACGATACAGTCTAAGAAGTTTGGATTTGGAGTTCATTTATGAGCTAGGTCCATCAGATATCGAGACAAATTCTAAGACGGGTATTGCTCATTTTGGAAGATGGCTTTCCCCGCGAACTTGAGATTATGAGTGACATAGAAAGAAATATCAGGGCGGATCCACTCACTGAGGCTATTCTTCGAACGCAATAGTTTCGCAAACTGGCTTTGTGAGACAGATTAGTAGAGGAGTTGGGTGTTCGGTATCACACAGGCTGTGAGTATGCGACATCGCAATAATTAGCCTTGAGTGAAAGTGGGAGATTGTTGGATATAGTGCCCTCAGAGTCAATTATTGGATCACAGGCACGTGATTGCAATGATTGAGGGAGGACCTATACCGGTAGGACAGTCTTACTTAAGATGATAGTATGCTATCTGGTTTATCTTTATCATCGTGTACTGCTTTAGGTGACCTTATAGGTCGCTATTACACATTGATAGAGCCCATAGGATTCTTGCTTGACTACCAGCAGTATGATGGCGATCATATACGTGGGAGCTGGTGGTCTATAAGCACATCTTTAAAAGGTCCCTAGTCGTGGGAGTTTCGAGGCTGGGCATCGATACTCCATTAGTAGACTAGTGTATACAGTCGAGTCCCCGACGAGGGGCGGTGGCCGGTCTCACAAGCCATTGGTGTCAGTTGGATCACCTAAGATGTATACTGGTGCTCATTCGGTTATGATTACACCGGACTGTAGGGTTCCTAGGCATCCTAATGAGGTCTCACAAGGCATCAACCATGCCAATTTCAAATTGTCTAGGTGCCGAGAAACAAGACTACGGATCGTTGGCTAGAAAACTAGGTAAAAAGATAACTAGTTAACAACTTTAACTATAAGGAAACGGAAATACAACCTTTGTAGATCCGGTGCTCCACCTCCATAGCTCCGTAACGAAGTCCCCTCGCTGTCCAAATGAATTCCCGGGCTCTAGCTTCGGCTTCGTCGGAGAATAGGCGAGCTAGGTCGTCGATGTCCATGCCGAAGATGATCTACGTCGAGGCATCGCTAGATCAAGCTCCACCTTCACCAAGCCTTGAAAACATGTGAAGGAAACACACTCTACTACTTGGCAAGAGGTAGAGGATGAAGAAATAGGAAGTGGGTAGACTTTAGAATTGGATTTCTCACTCTAATTCATCAATCACCATTGATGAGGCAAGCTTTCTTCTTGAAGTGAAGAAGAAGAAGATGATAAAAGTTATGATAAGTTATTTTTCAAAAAGAAAATAAAAGAATACTTATCATCTTGAAACCATGGTTTAGTGTAGAGAATAAATCTGGTTAGATTGAAGGGTTAGGGTTAAGCATCAAGACAAAATGGTGACTTAGTCAAAGTTTCATGAAGCTTCATAATCCATCCAAAGAAAGCCACCATTTATTCTTTATGCAAATCATTTTCCAAAAAGAATAAATAGATAAATAAATGAATAAGTAAAAACAAAACCCTAACCATTACACAACCATGGTTTAATCTTTACACTTAGCCAATTTAGCATGCATCATCAAACATGATACAAACTAATACACAAAAGTATATCACATATACAATGTGCACATCCGAGTGAGAATATCCATTTAAAGTGAACCAATACTAGTTAATGCAAAGTAATATATCAAATATATAATTATACATTAAATCATTAAATCAACACTTGATTTAATGATCCGGTCATATCGCATATAACCGACTAATATCAACAGTAACAACTTATCGAATCAACACTTGATCCGATATGCCGGCTATATCGCATATAACCGATCAATGTCACATATCGCGAGAATCGAATACAGTATCACATACTGGTATCATTCTCGGTCCCGCACATATCTCATATGCGCTCCTATTTCGTTTCGCTTGAGCCAGGAAACCTCTGTGTAGGACTCTAAATACTCGTCAATACGCCGGCAGCAGATGATGATCATATCAAACACCCACAAGCCGCAAGCGGTCTGCTAAACGTAACGGCCACCCGGGTATTGAGCGATCTGAAGATCGACGAGCAAGCCCGCTCACACTCCAGTGAATCCAACCAGTAACACTACCGTACAGTCCGGTCTGATCGTCTGATATGTCGCATATCTCGCCTAGGGGTGGTAAACGTCAGACCCCAATAGCTCGATAAGTCGTGTTGATATGAGGTCTATAACAATTCGAGAAACTACTGGTAACACTTACCAGTAAATCTCAGCAACCCTGGCCAGGGATTTCCTGTTATAGCCAATCGAACACAGCGCAACATCAACCCCTTATACCGGGAGAGACGAATCCCCTCCTATCGCTCATTGCCTCCATATGACTCGGGACTGTACCCAAAAACCACCGTTTTGCACGCCCTCTTGGACGTGGTAAGATGGAAATTAAAGCATAGTGGGAAACACACAAGACTCAATGACGATCTCGGGTCAACAGACTACTCTGTACCAGTGTCACCAGAGAACTGCCCTCTGACGTGAGGTATAATACCATCTGGGAGTTCTCGGCGAGTCCGTCCAGTGTACCCAGTCTCTACTGAGCACCCGTATATCATCTCTGTTGTCAAACACCATTGGATATGGGATCATCCATCACCCATCTATATGGGTCAAGAAGGTACACGCTAGTCTACTCTGGTATATCGATGCCCCGTCTCGATACACCCTCGACTAGGGACTTTGAAGGATGTACTTATGGACTACCATGTCCCCACTAGTATGATCCGCATCATAGTCCAGGTAGTTAAGTACACATCCTAAGGGCTTTACCAACATGTAATAGAGAGACAATCAGTGTACACGTTAAGGTAAAGTTCAACCATATTGCATACTATCATATCGAGAAAGAAAGTCCTCACTATATATGTCCCAGCATCCACTACATTATACATCCTATGTATAGTAATGGCCTCTAGGGCATACATATAACTAACAATCTCCCACTTGCACTAGGGCCATCTGTGGCAGTGGTTTGAAGTATCTCATACTCAACCATCCCATAAAAGTCTCTCTCTGGGAACAGGCCTTTGTGATTGGATCCGCTGTGTTGTCCTCTGAGTCTACTCTCCTGACCTCGATCCCCTGGAGATCAACCATCTCCATGATCAGGTGATACTGCCATAGAATATGTCTGGATCACTGACGGGACCGGCGTTCCTCGGCATAAGCCACAACTCCACTATCTCATAATGGTAGGAACGTAGTTCATCTCATGAACCAATATACACCCAAACAGCCTCTTCGGTAGCATCTTAAGTAGCGATGTATCCTGCCTTTATCGTCTAGTATGCCACGGTATCTAGCTTGGAACTCTTCCAACATACCGTCCCTTTACTGAGGGTATAGACAATGCCTGTGACTGACATTCAGTCGTCTTTCTCACCCTGGAACACTTCCAGTGATTTTCCCCAGGATCAACTGATACCATCTCACTACAACTAGTAAGAATCCTAACATCCAATTAGATCTATATCATAGATCCAAAATCCAGGATTTAGTAGGGATCACTTTGATCCTATGTGGAGAATCATTGTGATAAGCGGAGATTGATCGAGCGTAGCATAGGAAACTCCTTCCCTATCAAGAGTATGTCATCCACGTACTCTACGAGGATTGTCACCATACTCCCTACTACCTTTTTGTTTATACAAGGTTCATCTACCATTTTGATGATGTCAACTTCTTTGACTAATCCATCAAAACAGATGTTCCAACTCCGCGATGCCTGCTTTATCACATAAAACATCTTGCACACGTTTCCGCTGCTCCCACTGTCTACGAGGCACTCTGGCTGTGTACTTATAGACGTTCTTTTCTAAAACATCATTTAGAAAAGCTGTCATGACACCCAACCACCAGATATCGTAGTCATGTTATGTAGCCGTGGTAAGTAGGATCTGGATGGACTTAAGCATAGTTCCTTAGAAAAAGGTTTCCTCATGATCCACACCTGGTCAATGATGCAAACCTTTAACAAGTCTAGCTTTGAAAGTCTCAACTTTTCCCTGTACACCAAGTAATCTTCTCAAGATATACTTGCTCGTGACGGGGATTTAACCCTTCAGATATAGCAACCAAAGTCCATACTATGTTGGTGTATAAGGATTCCATCTCGGATCGCTAAGCATCCAGCCATTCTTACAGAGTCCTTACTCTCGATGGCTTGCTCGAAACTAGTTGGGTCATCATCTCATGATGCAATCCTCGCTCCCACTGTCATAGAGAAACAGAAGTATCTCTCAGGTGGGTGAGGAACCCTACTAGATAGGCGGAGAGGCTGAGGTTCGTTGGAATCTACTGAATCCTTTGGTTCTATCAAATCATTTGCTGTATTTTGTATAGCTGGAACCTTTCCAGTTCTACATTACAGACCTTGCCTCGAGCTTGTCCGGATTTTGCTTTTAGACATTAGCCGGACAACCCCAAATCTTAACTAGCTTAAGACATGGGCTCTTCCCTTTCCATATCACATATGAAATGGTAGGCAACTGATTTGATTGGAACCTAATTCAATAGGTATGCAACTTCATAAGTGCATAACCCCCAAGAAGGAAATAGGTAACTCAGCAGTACTTATCATAGAGCACACCATATCAAATAGGGTGTATCTGCTCCGCCCCGATATACCATTGTCCTATGGTGTATACGGAGGAGTAATGCCGAGAGAGAATCTCATTCTCCTTTAAAATAGTCCAGGATTTCCGTGCTCAAGTATTCTGCTCCTCGATCTCATCAAAGGACATAATACTTATACCCTTATTTTGGTTCTCTACTTCTCGCTTATATTCTGTGAATATCTCAAAAGGTTCGGACTCATGTTTCAACAGGAACATAGGTCTGAATCTCGAAAGATCATCAGAGAATGTAATGAAGTATAAAGAACCAGTCTTGGCTAATGTAGAAAGGGGACCTTTCATACATCAACATGTATCATCCCAAGAGTTTACTAACTCTTTCTCTGTTTCAAGTAAACGGAGCTATGGTCATCTTATCTTTGTGACATGACTGGCGAGTTTCAGAAGATGTAAATTCAAACTGATTTAAATATGCATCTATATGTAACTCTAGCTAGTCGGGTCACAATGATCTGACCTAGTCTACAATGCCTCAAGAAGAATTCGTTCAGTTCTGAACTCTTCCTCTTTTGTGTGTTCTGTATACTAAGAACTGTAGTTTGATTTAGAACAGCAATGCTTTTAGATAACGTGCCTGAACCGATCAACTTTTGATATAGGAAATGTTCAAAACATTATCCATTAATACAAAATTTTATCATTTCTTTACTACTAAAGAGACTGATATGATTTTGTATATCAGGTTCGGTATTTAATAGCATTCGTTCAGAATCAATGTATTTGTAATACAGGGTGACAGTGACCAACAGACTTGGCTGCAACACTTGCCCCGTTTTCTGCCTCATGAAACTTATCACCCGTTCTCAGTTCTTTACCTATCTGTAGCCCATGTAACATATTACATATGCGGGATCCTGATCTGGTATCACATACCCAGGACGTAGAGGATACAGAGAAACAGTTCTTTGTAACGAACACACCCGAAGATGATGCATCATATGCACTCTCTTCGTTTGGGCGGTACGGGAAATCTGGTATTCCCCAATTTCCTGCTCTGTCTTATAACTATTATAAGTTGGAGCGGGACCAACGTTCCCCAGCTCAGTATAACAAGCGGGTTCGGTCAATATTCCGTATTATTATCTTGATTAAGTCGTGATATGGTCGCTACCAGGAGAGAGAGAGAAGAAAACACTCAGCGTGCGCTCTTGCAAGAATAGATTGGTTATTATTTTATCTAATCAGGATGGCTCCCACTGATTTTTATCAAATCTTCCTTCAAACCCTAAAAGGAAAGACTAGCCGGGATTAATTACACACTACAAGTTCGCCAATCTTTCAGCCAGGCCGGTGTCGGTACTTTGAGGGAGGTCCCCCGTGCTTTCGCACGAACCTAATTAATGTAAACCTCGTTTTCCCAGAGGCGTAACCCCGTTGACACCTTTCTAGACACCTACTTGATCGGCTAATTGTAATGTATAAAACTCTCCCAGGAGTAACTCTTACTCGCAGCGGGTATCGGGATCCAACTATCTCATAGAAGGTATGCAATCTCATTGCAAATTTCAACACTTGAAATTCCCGATAATCTTTTGCCCCTAATGTGCTATGACCTTGACGAAAGACAATAAACCATAGCCCGCTAGTCAAGTTCAACCCGTACATTTCTTGATCGAATTAAACCCACCCGCACGACCCTTGACGAAAGCCAACAAAGCCGCACGACTACCCTAATCCAATCGCATCGTATGCTGCAGATAAGCAGCATATAGCTACCGCACACTGCACCTTGACGAAAGCCAACAAATGCAGCACGAATACTATATACAACTTATCTGAAATGTCGGAGGGCTACGACAGGTTTTTCTGAAAACCTATTGCGTAATGAACTTGATATCGTTGTAGGATCGAATGAATTTTGAAATGGAGTGTTTTTGAGGCTTTTCTAGTTTTGCTAAAGGAGTCACTCCCGGTGAAGGGATCGTCGGTCCTTTCCTCATCGAATGAGGTGCGGGATATATCATATATATCACTGTGCAAAGAAATAACTGTAGCTACCTGTTTTATTTTGAAATTCGATTCTACAACATCTTAGGTTTCTTTTATTTCATTAATCATATTAATGAAGTCCCATCATTTAAGTACCTAAACATCACAGATAAATACGACGTACACTTATGCCATCCGCATTCGCCTCGATGTCCCCTCGTGCACCGTTGGGTTAGGTAACTAACGGCAGAGCGGGGCAGGGCTAGCACGGGTGTAAAACATAAGTAACGTCTATATAATATATCATATATACTACATACAGTATCCATCACAGAACATCACATGATCACATCACAGATATCGCAGCAGAAGAATCATATGAAATATTGGATATCCTAGGACGTCCGTGTTTTCAATACGAGCCAGTATAAAACACGGATTCCACGGTCGTGATGAATAGCCAAACCCACACCCCTAGACCCCTACGAGAGCGGCAAGCAACCCTACCAATTCTAGAGTTAGGAGACCCGGACTCGACTCCTCGAGTTGGTCTCCCACTGGACTCCAGAACCCGGTTACTTGTGCCCTCCTCCTTGGGTCTATCCTAGTGCGGAAAAGTAAATAATATACAAAATGTGACAACTTCCGCAACCTAGAAGTGCCCCAATAAAAGAATATTACATACAAGTTTTTACATGATTGAAAATGAAAAAACACTCATCTCACATAAAAAACCCCGGCTATTCAAACACGACGATCCAATATAACATATCCAGCAACACATAACATCACATGTCATCAACGTAAGTAAATATGCGCATCCCAATTGTCGTTGACATATAGCAACGAAACCGGCGATATCACATATTACACTTACGGTCACAGAAAAGAAAGTGTAAAACTACAACAGTTGGAATCCGCAACCTCCTCAGACATCATATGCCTGACCAAATGAATTTCTTAGACATCGCATGCCTAACAATTATAAACCCCGCATTTTAGTCTCAAAATCGAAAACACTTTTCAATATAAAGTCGGGTAATTCAACAAGATTCCCGACATCCTGATCGAATGCTCGTCGCAAACTTTAGTAGACGGCCGCACCCCCGATACCGTCGACAAAGTGCACCAAGGCGGAACACCGCTGCCGCGAGCACCCGAACGGATGCTTTCGGCGACGGGGTTCTCCTACAGTCACTTGGTCGGGGCTATGGGGTGAGGCTGTCTATTAAGTTTATCCGGCGAGTATCCGCGTACGCTACGTGATTGCGACGGACTTTTGATCACATCAAAATTCCGTGGCAACCGATCAAGTGAGACTAAAGTGCTATGTTTATAACATTCATTCAGTTATCACATGACTTTTATGAATTCCAATTATTGCATCCCATTCCAGATAAACAGAAAATGTTAAACTTTTCGATCGAACAGTCAAACACCCAAGTTTTCCCGATACAGCTCAACACATGAAATAAGTCTAACAACATTCAGTTCGTGCCTCAGTACCAACGGTCCAGCCGTAGAAGGGTCAAGCCAACGCCTCACATGTGGCACGCCGTACTGCCCCAAACCCGAAGGTTCAAAGGGCAGTTCAAGACGGTCACATAATCGAGTTAAGGTTTGTTGTCTTCTAGAGGGTCCATCGCGTTACTTGCACTACTTAGAACATCGTTAAACTACGGAAAAATCCAACACTTAGAAATTTCCCGACAGGGGAAAAATTGGGTATTTATATCCGGTCGAACTTTTTTAACATATTCTAAAGATTATCCGGAAATACACAAAGACGAAATTTGATACCCCGATCGAAACACCGAATCCCCAAAACAACTCCAGAAAATTCAACTCTTGAAAAAATATTAAAAATACCCATAAAACTCAGCTTCTGAAATAATGAATTACTGTGCAGAGAGTGGGGGCTGACGTCATCAATCTGCCGCGGAACCGCCGCCTAAGGCAGGCTTCTGCCGCGGTTTCGCCGCAGCTTGCACTGTTCATGACCCCAATTTTGCGCCGTAATTCTTAGAATTCTCTGCTGAGTTTTCTGCATATTTTTAATTTGGAAAAATCCCAGTTTTTGAAAAAAGGACAGAGAGCTATTTTTGAGTTGGGTTTCGGGTTCGTTCGGGTTTCAAATTCCGTATAGACTTCGCCTAAGGCTCTAGCTAGGCTCTGATACCACTGTAGGGTTCCTAGGCATCCTAATGAGTTCTCACAAGGCATCAACCATGCCAATTTCAAATTATCTAGGTGCCGAGAAACCCGACTACGGATCGTTGGCTAGAAAACTAGGCGAAAAGATAACTAGTTAACAACTTTAACTATAAGGAAACGGAAATACAACCTTTGTAGATCCGGTGCTCCACCTCCATAGCTCCGTAACGAAGTCCCCTCGCTGTCCAAATGAATTCCCGGGCTCTAGCGTCGGCTTCGTCGGAGAATAGGCGAGCTAGGTCGTCGATGTCCATGCCGAAGATGATCTACGTCGAGGCATCGCTAGATCAAGCTCCACCTTCACCAAGCCTTGAAAACTTGTGAAGGAAACACACTCTACTACTTGGCAAGAGGTAGAGGATGAAGAAATAGGAAGTGGGTAGACTTTAGAATTGGATTTCTCACTCTAATTCATCAATCACCATTGATGAGGCAAGCTTTCTTCTTGAAGTGAAGAAGAAGAAGATGATAAAAGTTATGATAAGTTATTTTTCAAAAAGAAAATAAAAGAATACTTATCATCTTGAAACCATGGTTTAGTGTAGAGAATAAATCATGGTTAGATTGAAGGGTTAGGGTTAAGCATCAAGACAAAATGGTGACTTAGTCAAAGTTTCATGAAGCTTCATAATCCATCCAAAGAAAGCCACCATTTATTCTTTATGCAAATCATTTTCCAAAAAGAATAAATAGATAAATAAATGAATAAGTAAAAACAAAACCCTAACCATTACACAACCATGGTTTAATCTTTACACTTAGCCAATTTAGCATGCATCATCAAACATGATACAAACTAATGCACAAAAGTATATCACATATACAATGTGCACATCCGAGTGAGAATATCCATTTAAAGTGAACCAATACTAGTTAATGCAAAGTAATATAACAAATATATAATTATACATTAAATCATTAAATCAACACTTGATTTAATGATCCGGTCATATCGCATATAACCGACTAATATCAACAGTAACAACTTATCGAATCAACACTTGATCCGATATGCCGGCTATATCGCATATAACCGATCAATGTCACATATCGCGAGAATCGAATACAGTATCACATACTGGTATCATTCTCGGTCCCGCACATATCTCATATGCGCTCCTATTTCGTTTCGCTTGAGCCAGGAAACCTCTGTGTAGGACTCTAAAGACTCGTCAATACGCCGGCAGCAGATGATGATCATATCAAACACCCACAAGCCGCAAGCGGTCTGCTAAACGTAACGGCCACCCGGGTATTGAGCGATCTGAAGATCGACGAGCAAGCCCGCTCACACTCCAGTGAATCCAACCAGTAACACTACCGTACAGTCCGGTCTGATCGTCTGATATGTCGCATATCTCGCCTAGGGGTGGTAAACGTCAGATCACAATAGCTCGATAAGTCGTGTTGATATGAGGTCTATAACAATTCGAGAAACTACTGGTAACACTTACCAGTAAATCTCAGCAACCCTGGCCAGGGATTTCCTGTTATAGCCAATCGAACACAGCGCAACATCAACCCCCTATACCGGGAGAGACGAATCCCCTCCTATCGCTCATTGCCTCCATGTGACTCGGGACTGTACCCAAAAACCACCGTTTTGCACGCCCTCTTGGACGTGGTAAGATGGAAATCAAAGCACAGTGGGAACCACACAAGACTCTATGACGATCTCGGGTCAACAGACTACTCTGTACCAGTGTCACCAGAGAACTGCCATCTGACGTGAGGTATAATACCATCTGGGAGTTCTCGGCGAGTCCGTCCAGTGTACCCAGTCTCTACTTTGCACCCGTATATCATCTCTGATGTCAAACACCAATGGATATGGGATCATCCATCGCCCATCTGTATGGGTCGAGAAGGTACACGCTAGTCTACTCTGGTATATCGATGCCCCATCTCGATACACCCTCGACTAGGGACTTTGAAGGATGTACTTATGGACTAACATGTCCCCACTAGTATGATCCGCATCATAGTCCAGGTAGTTAAGTACACATCCTAAGGGCTTTACCAACATGTAATAGAGAGACAATCAGTGTACACGTTAAGGTAAAGTTCAACCAGATATCATACTATCATGTCGAGCAAGAAAGTCCTCACTATATATGTCCCAGCATCCACTACAAAATACATCCTATGTATAGTAATGGCATCTAGGGCATACATATAACTAACACGGACAGGACTCACCGGGAACATGCTAGTTTGTATTATACCTGACGTTAGATAGCAGTTCCCTGGTGAAATGTGTACAAGTTAGTTCATCGACCTGAGGTCGTCATTTGTCTTGTGTGAGTTCCCACTGTGGTTTGATTACTACCCTACCACGGCTCAAAAGAGTCGTGCAAACAGGTTTTAGTTGGGTACAATCCCGAGCCATATGGAGGCAAGTGAGCGGATCGGCAGGGGATTCGTCTCTCCCGGTATTGGGGGTGAGGTCGCGCTGTGTCTAGGAGAGCCATTACACAAACCCCTCGGCCGAGGCAAGAGATTTACAGGAAGTTATTCCAGTAGTAACTCAGGGTGTTCTGGGCTACACTCCGACACGACTTCTAACGCTTTTGGGGGTCTGACTTTTACCAACCCCCTAGGCCCGCCATGCGATACTCATAGACGAACGGACCGGACTGTACGGATATTGTCACTGACAGGCTCAGTAGGGTGTCAGGAGTTCGCTCATTGACGTCCCTTTTGGTCAATACCTGGTAGCCCGTTACGTATGGCTAATACCTCTGACGTGCTAGTGGTCAAATCCATAGCCAAAGTATTGACGAGTCTTTAGAGTCCACCACAGACAGTTTCTCAATTTTCGGGCGAAACGTTGTAGAGGCTGTATGATATATGGCAGGGTTCGATCTTATACGTGCGGTATTCCACGGATCATGATCGGACAGATCATACTAGTAGGCTTTAGTTTAAGCCGGATCCTATTATTAGATTTGTTGGATTACTTTAGTCTCGTCACATTCGTATTCAGTCGGAATGCGGATGCATGTATGTATATACAAGAGAAGGGTATCCTTATGATCCGTCACGAGTTAACTTTAGATGTTGCCGTACCTTTTTATTGTTGCAAACATTTGGATTAATGTTTGTTAATGGAAATAATGAGCTAGAAATTCATCATGCAATGCATTAAATGTGACAGGGACATTTAGATGACTAATGGTCTCTTTGTTAGCAAATATGTCACATTAGTGTTTTGTTTAATGTGTTGAAATGAGATGGAGGAGAGAGGGGTTGCCATGGTTGGTTTTATTGGTCTTGTATTTTCATAACACTCACTCTCATTCCATCACAAGAAAAGAAAAGGAAAAAGTGTTTCTTCTCTTCTTCTTCTTCTTCCTCTAGCTCATAGCCTCCATCAATGGCAACATCTTCAACATCCATCAAAACTCAAGAATGCAAGAGGCAAACTGATCACAAACATTCTCTACAACACCTTGGACACGTCGGCTAGCACACTTTGTGCCCGAGATGCTTCGGATGAAGCGGGAGCCCGCAAATAGAATCGATGATGTGGTGCCCTTTCCGACGAGGAGATCGAGACCGGAGTTGCCGCGAGAAGCTTGGGATGGTGGCTAAAGACCGAAGGACACGGATCGATCGGTATAACTTTCCAACCCTTTCTCTTATAGCTATTAGTAAGTTAATGGTTCGATCCGGGTTTTAAGCATACGATAGCGCCAGTTTTCAAGCTAAGAAAAAATTTTCGTTTCCGTATTTTGGCCTCGGATAGACTGCCGGGGCGCTACCGTAGTCTTACAATTCGTACTGCCTTGTTGGCCAAAGTCAAGGGTAGGTACGGGTGGGTTAAAATTAACCTGGAAAATAACGGGAAGAACTTGATATGTGACTTATGATTTGTTGGCCAAAGTCATGGTCATAAGAGCATGGGGCAAAAATCCACATCGGGAGTTTCTAAAGAAACTGAAACTTGATAGTGCTGCATACCATTTGGAGTGTGATGATTCTGGTAGGATTCCTTCAGCTTTATCACACGAAGATATTTGGATCCCGATCCTACTGTGAGTACATTCTACTCTTCGGGAAACTTTCTCACTTAACGAACAATGCTATAAACCAAGTAGGTGTCTAGAAAGGTGTTAGCGGGGCTACGCCCACAGGGAAAAGAGGTTTTTTAATTAAGGAACTTCACGAAAGTGTCGTAAAACCTCCCTCGAAGTACCGACACTGGCCTGGATGAACGGTTAACCTAGTATTGTATGGTGAGATTGATCCGAACTAATTCTTCTTTTATGGTTTAAAGAAGGTTTCGAGAAACAGTGGGAGACATCCTGTTTAGATAAACTGAAAACCAATCTAAACTTGCAAGTGCATCATGCTAAGTGTTTTCTTCTCTCTCTCTTAATTGCAGCGACCCAGAGACCAAACATAGGTTACAACTAGATAATAAAATGACTGAATCTGACTATTATGACTGGCAAAGTTCTGTCCAGATGTCCATTACCAAAGGCAAGCTGGGACACCTCTTAACTAATCAAACCCTTACCGTCTCAAGACCAGCTTCCCCTGTCACGGATATTAATATCCGTAAGACATTGGAAAAAGACTATGCGAATGCCAAGTGCCTCGTGTTGTCCTCAGTTGATGGTGCGTACCATAGTCAGCACGAGAAGATGGACTTAGCTTCTGTCTTCCTCCATAACAAAGATTTAAATGGAGAGCAATCTCGTATCGCAAGATATGAGACCTCAAACGAATTGTTTCAAGCGAGGTTGGCTTTCGGGTCATCTGTAGGGGACAACGTCCTTATAGAGACTAGCTATTTTGATGAACTCACGGACCTGAAGACCACGTTGAAGAACGGGTCAAGTACAGACTAGATTCTACAATCTCTGCCCTCTACTTATACCCTGAAAGAAACCAGGGAAGAAGAAGGAAAGGGAAGGGCAAAAGTTTTGGGACAAGATACAGTAAAGGAGGGACGTTCCAATTTTTACGGGAATGAACATTGGCAGAAGGATTGCAGAGCTAGCAAAGCCAGTAGCTAGGATTCGAATCATGTTGTGGCTTCGGCTTCGGGTGTGTTTGTAATAGAAAACTGTATGTCAATTAACCCAACTTCCTAGGTATTGGATAACGGATCAGGATCTCACATCTGTAATTCATTACACGCTCTGAGAAACCGTAGAGTTATCAGGATAGGTGATATGATTCTCACGGTTGCCAACGTAATGAGCGTGGACGCTGAATCCGTAGGGGAATATCACCTTGGATTGATAAGTGGGCAGATATTGATTCTACGTAACTGTTTGTATGTACCTAGTATGGCTTGTAATATCATATCTGTAACCTTACTTTCTAAGGATGGATATGATTTTACTTTTGTAAGCGATGTGGTCTACATCCACCTAAATCAAGTTCTGATTGGGTCAGGTACATTAGAAAACGGAATATACGTATTGAATCAAGCTCAGGTTTTCAGTGTCCAGAACACACTTAAAAGAAAGTCTCCGGAAATAAATCATGCTTTCTAATGGCATTGTAGACTGGGTCACATCAATGAGACAAGGTTAACTAAGTTGCATAAAGAAGGATATTTGAATCCGTTCGAATATCAATCATATGCAACTTGTCAATCATGTCTCAAAGGAAAGATGACAAAGACTCCGTTCACTGTACACGGAGTAAGAGCGAGCGAGCACTTGGGACTCGTACACAGCGATGTATGTGGTCCAATGTCTACACATGCGCAAAGTGGTTATTCTAACTTCGTTACTTTTACGGATGATTTTTCAAGGTATGGATATGTCTTCTTAATGATGCATAAATCTGAAGCCTTTGAAAAATTCCAGGAATATAAGAATGAAGTAGAAAAACAAACAGGCAAAAGTATCAAAACACTGAGATCTGATCGAGGTGTTGAATACTTGAATGCCGAGTTCCTGGATTACTTAAAAGAGAATGGAATTCTCTCTCAACTTGCTCCTCCATACACCCCACAACATAATGGTGTATCGGAGAGACGGAACCGAACCCTTTTGGATATGGTACGTTCCATGATGAGTAACGCTGAGTTGCACCGATCTTTCTGGGGATATGCACTAGAATCAGCTGCATATCTTTTGAACCGAGTTCCAATTAAGACAGTGGCTACCACACCATATCAGATGTGGAGTGGGAAGAAACCATATCTTAAACACATTAAGACATGGGGATGTCGAGCTTTTGTCAAAAAGCAGCATGCGGACAAACTCAAGGCTCGCTCAGTACAATGCAAGTTTGTGGGATATCCAAAGAACTCCAAGGGATATTTCTTCTATTACGCAGAGGAACAAAAGGTTTTCGTTTCTCGTCATGCCTGCTTCTTAGAAACTGAATTTTTGGAAAATCGGATAAGTGAGAGCGCAATAGAACTGGAAGAAATTTCGGAACCACAAGCTATTACTGAATGCTTAATAGAACCACAGGGTTTGAAAGAGTAGGACATTCCCGTGCCACTCCGCAGGAGTAGTAGGCAGTCTCATTCGCCCGAGAGATACTACGGTTTTCTTATTGACGGGGATAGAGAAGATTGTATCATTGACAATGATGAGCTGGCTAGCTTCCAACAGGCCATTCAGAGCACTGACTCGGTAAAGTGGCTGGATGCAATGCGGACCGAGATGGAGTCCATGTACACTAACAAAGTTTGGATTTTGGACATTGCACCAGAAGGGGTAAAACCCGTAGGCTACAAATGGATCTTCAAAAGGAAGATTGGTGTAGATGGACAGGTTGAAACCTATAAGGTTAGACTTTTTGCAAAGGGTTTTCGTCAAAGACCTGGTTTGGACTATGGCGAAACCTTTTCTCCAGTGGCTATGCTCAAATCCATTCGGATCCTTCTTGTCATTGCTGCCTTCTACGATTATGAGATTTGGCAAATGCACGTAAAAACCTCTTTTCTAAATGGAAATTTACAGGAGTGTGTCTATATGGACCAGCCAGAGGGATTCATTCAGAGTAGGAGCAGCAGGAAAGTGTGCAAGTTGCTTAAGTCCATTTATGGACTGAAGCAGGCATCGCGGTGCTGGAACATCTGCTTTGATGATACTGTCAAAGAATTTGATTTTATCAAAAATCCGGATGAACCATGCATTTACAGTAAGATTGTAGGGAGAACTGTGGTATTCCTCGTCTTGTACATGGATGACATTCTCCTAATAGGAAATGACATTCCTATGCTACAGTCAGTCAAAGGATTCTTTTCATAGAGGTTCCCCATGAAGGACCTGGGCGATGCCAACTACATTCTGGGGATCCAGATCTATCGTGATAGATCTAAGAGGATGTTGGGACTTTCGCAGTCCAGGTACATCGACACCATAATGAAACGATTCAGTATGGAAGATTCAAAGCGCGGTAATCTGCCGGCTTGTCACGAAATCACCCTATCCAAAGATATGTCTCCCAAGACTGATTTGGAAAGGGCTCGCATGTCATCTATACCCTACGCATCTGCGGTAGGGATCTATAATGTATGTAATGTTGTGTACCGGACCAGATGTAGCATACGCATTGAGCGTTGTAAGCCGGTATCAGTCTGACCCAGGGGAGAAACACTAGAAATTAGTAAAGAACATTCTCAAGTACCTGAGAAGGACTAAGGAGATGTTCTTGGTGTATGGCGGAAAAGACCTCCAGATCGAGGCCTTTGCTAACTCCAGCTTTTAGAGTGACAAGGATGACTCCAAATCCTTGTCGGGTTATGTCTTTACCTTCAAGAGAGGGGCGGTTTGCTGGAAGAGCTCCAAGCTGGAAACCATTGCTGACTCAACTATGGAAGCGGAGTACATAGCTGCTTGCGATGCCGCTAAGGAAGCTGTCTGGATGAAGAAGTTCTTTACGGAGCTTCAGGTGGTTCCTACCATTGTTGATCAAATACCGCTGTATTGTGACAACAACGGCGCTATAGCTTTAGCGAAGGAACCCAGGTCCCATCAGAAGTCCGGACACACCTTGAGGCGGTATCACTTGATCAGGGAGATCGTGGATCGCCGGGAGATCGAGGTTCTGAGGGTTGCTACAGAAGATAACACTGCAGATCCATTCACTAAGGCTATACCCCAGACTCAGTTCGAGTGGCCGATCGAGATGATAGGTCTTCGATACGCCAGTACATGGCCCAAGTGCAAGTGGGAGATTGTTAGTCTATATGCCCTAGAGGCCATTACTGTATCATAGTAGTTTGTATATTACTTAATGGAAGCTTGGGATATTCACAGTTGAATTGACAATCTTGCTCAAAATGGTAGTATGCTACTTGGTTTGTTTCTACTTCAATATATACATATGTTTCTTTTAGCATATAGCTTATACATATTAGTGGAGCCCTTAGGATCTTTACTTGATTACCAGCGTTGTGATAGCAGTTACACTAGTGTGGGCTGGGTAATCTACAAGCACATCCTTGTACAGGTCCCTAGTCGTAGGATTATCTAGACAGGGCATCGATACTCCAGAGTAGACTAGTGTATACGCTTCTCATCCCAGGAAGGGAGATGGTCTGTCCCACAGCCATCAGTACCTCGTACTGGAGATAGTATGCAGGTACTCGTTAGGTTACGAGTACACTAGACAGGACTCGCTGGGAACTGTTGGTTGGTATTATGCCTATCGTCAGTTATCAGTTCCCAGGTGACATGAGTACAGCTTAGTCCGTTGAATTGACACTGTCACTTCGCCTAGAGTGTGTTCCCACTGTTCTTATATTGCTACCCTACCACGGCTCAAATGAGTCGTGCAAACAGGTAGTAGTTGGGTGCAATCCCGAAGCACTTGGAGGTAGTGACGGTTAGACAGGATTCGTCTCTCCTGGTATTGAGGGTTGATATCGCGCTGTGTCTAGGAGAGCCATTACATAAAGTCCCTGGCCAGGGCAAGCGAGATATACTGATAGCGTTTCCAGTGTTATCTCAGGGTGTTCTGGGCTACACTCCGACATAACTTGTACCGCTATTAGAGGACTAACGTTTACTGCCCCCTTAGGCCCGCTATGCGATACCCTTAGACGAACAGACCGGACTGTATGGAGATTGTCACATTCAGGCCCAGTAGGAGTTCGGATGGGTTCACCTCATCAGTCTTCTTATCGGCATCTACCTGGGGACCGTTACATACAGCTAGTACCGCTTGCGGCCAGAGGTTAAACCCACTGCCAGCGTAGTGTCGAGTCTTTAGAGTCCCACACAGAGGGCTGTTCGCCTTTGGTCAAAACAGAATAGAGGTCGCATGGTTTTGCGACGGGGTTCGTTCACATCCGCGCACTTGTGCACGTTTGGTGTTCGGGCAGTTGTTACTAGCGGGCTTTGGTTTAAGCCAGATCCTAGTATTTGTTTTAGAATTGGTTTTGTCTAATTGTATTCGTGTTCTTCGGAACACGGATGCAGGTGTGTATGGATAGTTGACAGAGGAAGAGGAACCTCATTAGGGTTATTGACCGTTGACTTTTTCTTAACCCTAATGACAATGAGAAATATGATTAATGATATTGATTAAGAATAATTGTGCCATGGTTAGGTTGACCATTTGACTTTTGTTGACCTTTTGACTTTGGTTGACCAGTTGACTTTTGTTGACCTTTTGACCATCATCATATCACTTGCAAGATGCTTCTTGTTTCTTGCAAAATGCATTTAATGTGAAATGATAATGGTCATTCCAAACTAACCATCACAATTTCTTTTAATTATTATTATTATTATCATTTTCTCTCATATGAGAGATGGTTGTTATTTTTTTCTCTAATTCTCTCTTGCTCTTTCTCTCACATGTTTTTGAGCTCTTCCTCTTCCTCTTAAAGCTCTCATCTCTCATATGTTGAGAACCATGCGCTTGTGAGATAAAACCATCAAGACTTCTCTCTACTCATTCTAGGGTTCTAGGTTTAGCAAGCCAAGCACTTTAGTTACCTCTTGGTTGAAGTAGAAGCTCATGGTAGAGGCCTTCGGGTGGATCTTTCTTCGGCAAAGAGAAGACGACGGGGAGGAGCCGTCTACATCACTCCAAGGAGCAAGCAAGGACGAGGACCACTACAAGAAGAGAAGGAGTTCAAGACCTAGGTATAACCTTCTAACCGTGTTGCTAAATCTTGTAGTTAGTTTGTTAGTTTTTGTTTAGAAAAGATCCTCTACTTCTAGTCCATGTTACCTTGTGTTAAAAAACCGTTTTATACCTATTCTGCCTCCCCGTAAGCACCGGGGTGGGTATCGTGGACTTACATCAATATCCCATGTTTTTCGGATCTCCCTATCCGAAACAGATGATTCAGGTCCTGGGATGGGTGGGGCTTTGGTAGTGAGGACATATGATACTTTATCATATGCGAGTGCAATGTTTATGTTCCTCAACTATTCTTTATAATTCGGCCTAGTCAGTTTGTTTTTCTTTAGTAGAAGCTTAAGTCCCGTCATCGGTATCTGCCATTATGAAAGAGAAAAGAATACGCTTAGCGAAATGCTCTTGCAAAGAATTAGATTGGCTATTATCTTATCTAATCGTTGTCTCCCACTGCTTTTATCAAATTTTCTTTCAAAACCATAAAAGAAAACTAGCCAGGATTAATTACATTCTACAGTTTCGCCAACCGATCAACCAGGCCAGTGTCGGTACTTTGAGGGAGGTTACCCGTGCTTTAACACGGACCTAATTAAAATAAACCTCGTTTTCCAAGAGGTCAAACCCCGTTAACACCTTTCTAGACACCTACTGGATTAGCTAATTGTAAATTGCAAAACACTCCTGGGAGTAACTCTTACTCACAGTGGGATCGGGATCCAACTATCATATAGATGGTATACAATCTCATTGCAAATTTCAACTCTTGAAACTCCCGATATGGTTTTTACTCCTATTTACTTATGACCTTGGCTATGGTCAAAATATCATAAGCACTAGTCAAGTTCTACCCGTCGTTTCGAGATTAAGTAGACCCACCCATATGACCCAGGACTATAACCAACATAATCACATGAATGTCCTAACTGATCGCATCATATGCTTTGTAGTTGTTAGTGTATATGTCCTAGAGGCCATTACAGTATCATACTAGTTTGTATATTACTTGATGGAAGCTTGGGATATTCACAGTTGTATAGACAATCTTGCTCAAAATTGTAGTATGCTACTTGGTTTGTTTCTACTTTAATATTTGCATGTGTTTATTTTAGCATATTGCTTATACATATTAGTAGAGCCCTTAGGATCTTTGCTTGATTACCAGCGTTGTAATGGCAGTCACATTCGTGGGGGCTGGGTAATCCACAAGCACATCCTTATACAGGTCCCTTGTCGTAGGATTATCGAGACAGGGCATCGATACTCCGGAGTAGAGTAGCGTATGCGCTTCTCATCCCAGCAGGGGAGACGGTCTGTCCCACAGCCGTCAGTACGTCATACTTGAGATAGTATGCGGGTGCTCGTTAGGTTACGAGTACACTGTACAGGACTCGTCGGGAACTATTGGTTGGTACTATACCTATCGTCAGTTATCAGTTTCCAGGTGACATGAGTACAGCATAGTCCGCTGACTTGACACTGTCACTTCGCCTCAAGTGTGTTTCCACTGTACTTTGATTACTACCCTACCAAGGCTCAAAGGAGTCATGCAAACGGGTAGTAGTTGGGTGCAGTCCCGAAGCACTTGGAGGCAGTGACGGTTAGACAGGATTCTTCTCTTCCGGTATTGGGAGTTGATATCGCGCTGTGTCAAGGAGAGCCATTACACATAGTCGTCCCTGGCCAAGGCAAGCGAGATATACTGGTGGGTTTCCAGTGTTATCTCAGGGTGTTCTGGGCTACACTCCGACACGACTTGTACCGCTATTAGGGGACTGACGTTTACCGCCCACCTAGGCCCGCCATGCTATATTCTCAGACGGACAGACCGGACTGTACGGAGACTGTCACATTCAGGCTTAGTACGAGTTCCGATGGGTTCACCTCATCAGTCTTCTTATCGGTATCTACCTGGGGGCCGTTACGCACATCTAGTGCCGCTTACAGTCTGTGGTTAAATCCACTGCCAGCGTAGTGTCGAGTCTTTAGAGGCCCACACAGAGAGCTATTCGCCTTTGGGCAAAAAGAGTAGAGGCCGCATGGTTTTGCGACAGGGTTCGGTCACATCCGCGCACTTGTGCACGTTTGGTGTCTGGGAAGTTATTACTAGCGGGCTTTGGTTTAAGCCAGATCCTAGTATACGTTTTGGGATTAGTTTTATCTCTATGTATTCGTGTTCCTCGGAACACGGATGCGGGTGTGTACGCACAGTTGACAAAGACAGAGGCAAAGGATTCTCATTAGGGTTGTTGACTGTTGACTTTTTCTAAACCCTAATGAGAATATAAAATATGATTAATAATAATATTAATTAAGTATTATTGTGCCATGGTTGGGTTGAAAGTTTTACTTTGTTGACTTGTTCACTTTGTTGACCGGTTTACTAGTTTGGACTTGTTGACCATCATCATTGCATGGCTATCGTTTCATGGCTATGACTTTTGCTTGCTTGTTGTGGTTTATAAAATGAGTGCATGAAATGGTATTGCCATTGAAATGAACCATCACAAAATACTTGATTACAATTATTACCATGATTAGTATGGCTTTTGAGAGCATGGTTGTAAAAGTCCTCTCTCATTCTATCATATTGATTCTCTCTCATCTTCAACCTCTCTCCCTTCCTCTTCCTCTTCCTCTTGCTCATGGTTCTCTTGTCTCATGAGTTGAGAAACAAGAACCATAGAGATAAAACCCAAAAAACTTCTCTACTGATCCTAGAAAACAAGGTCTAGCTGTTAGTTGTATCTATGCCCTAGAGGCCAGTATTGTACAGATGATGTATATTATATTGGATGCTTGGACATATATAGAGATGACTTTCTTGCTCGATATGATAGTATGCTATCTGGTTACTCTTTATCTTAACATGTACACTAGTCTCTTTAAACTGTCTTATAGTTACATGTTGGTAAAGCCCTTAGGATGTGTACTTGACTACCTGGACTATGATGCAGATCATACTAGTGGGGACATGGTAGTCCATAAGTACATCCTTCACGGTCCCTAGTCGTGGGTGTATCGAGACGGGGCATCGATATAACAGTGTAGACTAGCGTATACGCTTCTCGACCCATGAGATGGGCGATGGATGATCCCATATCTATTGGTGTTTGACAACAGAGATGGTATACGGGTGCTCAGTGGAGACTGGGTACACTGGACGGACTCGCCGAGAACTCCCAGATAGTATTATACCTCACGTTAGATGGCAGTTCTCAGGTGACACTTGTACAGGATAGTCTGTAGACCCGAGATCATCATAGAGTCTTGTTTGATTCCCACTGTGCTTTGATCTCCACCTTACCACGTCCATGAGGGCGTGCAAAACGGTGGTCTTTGGGTACAGTCCCGAGTCATATGGAGGCAATGAACGATAGGAGGGGTTTCGTCTCTCCCAGTATTGGGGGTTGATGTTGCGCTGTGCTCGATTGGCCGTAACAGGAAAGTCCCTGGCCAGGGCTGATCAGAGATTTGCTGGTAAGAGTTACCAGTAGTTTCTCGACCCGTTATGAGCCTCACATCGGCACGACTTATCGGTTATTGGGGTCTGACGTTTACCACCCCTAGACTTGATATGCGACGTATCAGACGAACAGACCGGACTGTACGGTAAGTGTTACTGGTTGGATTCACAGGAGTGTGAGCGGACTAGCTCGTCGATTTTCTGATCGCTCAATACCCGGATGGCCGTTACGTTTAGCAGACCGCTTGCGGCTTGTGGGTGCTTGATATGATCATCATCTGCTACCGGCGTATTGACGAGTCTTTAGAGTCCTACACAGAGGTTTCCTGGTTCAAGCGAAACGAAATAGGAGCGCATATGAGATATGTGCAGGACCGAGAATAATGCGTGTATGTGATACCGCATTTCATTCTCGCGATATATGTTTCGATTGGTTATATTCGATATGACCTAGTTATCGAATCATTGATTCGATAAATCGATACATTGGATTCTAGTCGGTTATGTGCGACATGACCGGATCATTGAATCAAATGTTGATTTAATGATTTAATGCATAAATATATATTTGATATATTGCATTGCATTAACTGGTATTGGTTCACTTTATATGGATTCTCACTTGATGTGCAAATTGTATATGTGATATACTTTTGTGCACATGTATGTATCATGTTTGATGATGCATGCTCATTTGGTTAAGTGTATAGAATTAAACTTAGGTTAAGAAAGTGATTAGGGTTTTTATTTATCCATTCTTTTATTTATTCATGTTTGGAAAAAGGATGGGATAAGAATACAAAATGGTTGCTTTCATTTTTGAACATTGTTGAAGCTTCATGAAGCTTTGATTTTGTGACCATTTTGTCTTCACACTAAACCCTAACCATTCTTTTAACCTTAGTTAATTCTCTACACTTAACTATGGTTCACATTATGATAAGTATTGATTGATTTTTATTTTATCTCAACACTTATCATATTCTTTCTTCTTCTTGACCTTCTTCTTCAAGAGAGAAAACTTGATGCCATCAATGGCAACTTGTGATCTAAAGTGAGAAATCCAATTCTAAAGTGAACCCACCTCATATTTCTTCACCCTCTACCTCTTGCCAAGTTGTTTTGGGTGTTTTCTTCACAAGTTTCACAACTTGGTGAAGTTGGAGCTTGAACTTGTGCAACCTCGACGTAGATCATCTTCGGCACGAAGCCGACGACCTATTCCGCTCACTTCTCCGATGAAGCCGTCGTGAGAGTCCGAGATTCGAGATGGACAGCGAGAGGATGCCTTCGTGGAGCCAAGGAAGAGGGTAACCGGATCTACAAAGGTTGTAACCTCTCTCCTTTAGTTAATATGTTAACTAGATTCGTTTTTCACCTAGGATTCTAGCCGACGATCCGTATTAGGGTTTCTCGGCACCATAATTTTTGTAAATTGGCATGGTTGATGCTTTGTGAGACCATTATAGGGTGCCTAAGAACCTTTCAATGGTATCAGAGCCAAGCTAGAGCCTTAGGCGAAGTCTAGACGAAGTTTCAAACCCGAATGAACCCGAAACCCTAACACAAACATGCTCTCTGGACTTTTTCCAAAATCTGGAGTTTTTCGATATTAAAAATATGCAGAAAAATCAGCAGGAAATTCTACGGTTTACTGTAAAATTCGTGAACCTAATTCCACTATATCACCGCGGTTCCGCGGCATGAGCAAGGCTCATGCGGCGGTTCCCCCGCCGTACGGCAACAGTATGTAAAGTTCTTTGCACAGTAACTCTTAGTTTCCAGTGGTTATTTTCCTGGGAATTTTTAATATTTTTTCCAGAGTTTTAATTTTCAGGGTTGTTTTGGGGATTCGAATGTTCGATCGGATTATCAAATTTTGTCTATGTGGCTTTCCGGATAAATTTTAGAATATGTTAAAAAGTTCGACCGGATATAAATACCCAACTTTTCCCCTGTCGGGAAATTTCCAAGTGTTGGATTTTTCCGTAGTCTAACGACGTTCTAAGTAGTGCAAGTAACGCGATGGACCCTCTAGAAGACAACAAACCTTAACTCGATTATGTGACCGTCTTGAACTGCCCTTTGAACCTTCGGATTTGGGGCAGTACGGCGTGCCACATGTGAGGCGTTGGCTTGACCCTTCTACAGCTGGACCGTTGGTACTGAGGCACGAACTGAATGTTGTTAGACTTATTTCATGTGTTGAGCTGTATCCGGAAAACTTGGGTATTCGACTGTTCGATCGGAAAGTTTAACATTTTCTGTTTATCTGGAATGTGATACGATAATTGGAATTCACAAACAGTTATGAGATAACTGAATGAATGTTATAAATCTAGCAGTTTAGTCCCACATGATATTGAAAAGAGTTTTCGATAATGAGACTAAAATGCGGGATTTATATCAGTTAGACATGTGATGTCTAAGTATTTCATTTGATTAGGCATGCGATGTCTAAAGAAGTTGTGGATTCCAATTGTTGTAGTTTTACACTTTCTTTTCTGTGACCGTAAGTGTAATATGTGATATCGCCGGTTTCGTTGCTATATGTCAACGACAATTGGGATGCGCATATTTACTTACGTTGATGACATGTGATGTTATGTGTTGCTGGATATGTTATATTGGATCGTCGTGTTTGAATAGCCGGGGTTTTTTATGTGAGATGAGAGTTTTTCATTTTCATTCATGTAAAAACTTGTATGTAATATTCTTTTATTTGGGGCACTTCCAGGTAGCGGAAGTTGTCACATTTTGTATATTATTTACTTTTCCGCATTAGGATAGACCCAAGGAGGGGAGCACAAGTAACCGGGTTCTGGGGTCCAGAGGGAGACCAACTCGAGGAGTCGAGTCCGGGTCTCCTAACCCTAGAATTGGCAGGGTTGCTTGCCGCTCTCGTAAGGGTCTAGGGGTGTGGGATTGGCTATTCATCACGACCGTGGAATCCGTGTTTTATACTGGCTCGTATTGAAAACACGGACGTCCTAGTATATCCAATATTTCATATGTTTCTTCTGCTGCGATATCTGTGTTGTGATTCTGTGATGGATATAGTATATATGATATATTATATAGACGTTACTTATGTTTTACACCCGCGCTAGCCCTGCCCTGCTCTGTCGTTAGTTACCTAACCTAACGGTGCACGAGGGGACATCGAGGCGAATGCGGATGGCATAAGTGTACGTCATATCTATCTGTGATGTTTAGGTATTTAAATGATGGGACTTCATTAATGTGATTAATGAAAGATAAGAAACCTAAGATGTTGTGGAATCGAATTTTAAAATAAAACAGGTAGCTACAGTTCTTACTTTGCACAGCGGTATATGTGATATATCCTGCACCTTATTCGATGAAGAAAGGACCGAGATCCCTTCACCGGGAGTGACTCCTTTAGCAATAACTGGCAGATGCTACACACTCGGTTTGTTTTTGATTGCTTCTATAGTTTCTGCTTTGCACAGTGATATATATGATATATCCCGCACCTCATTCGACGAGGAAAGGGCCGACGATCCCTTCACCGGGAGTGACCCCTTTAGCAAAACTAGAAAAGCCTCAAAATCACTCCATTTTTAAAAAACTTCATTTGATTCTACAACGATATCAATTTCATTACGCAATAGGTTTTCAGAAAAACCTGCCGTAGCCCTCCGTCATTTCAGATAAGTACTAGTTAGTATTCGTGCTACGTTTGTTGACTATGTTAAGGCGTAGTGTGCGGTAGCTGACCAGTATTTATCTGCTTATGCATATGATGCAGATTGGATTAGGGTAGTCGTGCGACTTTGTTGACTATGTTAAGGGTCGTGCGGGTGGGTTTAATTCAATCAGGAAATGACGGGTTGAACTTGACTAGCACTTGTGATTTGTAGACTATGTTAAGGTCATATAGCTGCTAGGGGCAAAATATTATCGGGAATTTCAAGTGTTGAAATTTGCAATGAGATTGCATACCTTCTATGAGATAGTTGGATCCCGATACCCACTGCGAGTAAGAGTTACTCCTGGGAGAGTTTTACACATTGCAATTAGCTGATCAAGTAGGTGTCTAGAAAGGTGTCAACGGGGTTACGCCTCTGGGAAAACGAGGTTTACATTAATTAGGTTCGTGCGAAAGAACGGGGGACCTCCCTCAAAATACCGACACTGGCCTGGCAGAAAGATTGGCGAACTTGTAGTGTGTAATTAATTCCGGCTAGTCTTTCCTTTTAGGGTTTGAAGGAAGATTTGATAAAAACCAGTGGAAGCCATCCTGATTAGATAAGATAATAACCAATCTGATCTTGCACGAGCATACGCTAAAGTGTTTTCTTCTCTCTCTCTCCAGGTAGCGACCATTTCATTCCCTAATGAAGATAATAATATGGATGTATTGACCGAACCCGCATGTTATACTGTGCTGGGGAACGTTGGTTCCGTTCTTTCTTATAAGAGTTATAGGAATGAACAGGATATAGGGGAATACCAGGATTCCCATGCCACCCGAATGAAGAAAGTACATGTTGATGCATTTTCTTCGGGTGTGTTCGTTACTGAGAACTGTTTCTCTATTTGCTCTACGTCCTGGGTATTGGATACCGGGTCAGGATCCCATATATGTAATCAGTTACATGGGCTAAGGAAAGGTAGAGAACATGGAGAAGGTGATAAAGACATTAGAGTTGGAAATGGTGCAATTGTTGCATCTAAGACTGTCGGGGAATATCACCTTGTATTACAAACTGGTAATACATTGGTTCTGAACGAATGCTATTACATGCCGAACCTGATATGCAACATTATATCGGTTTCTTTATTAAGTAAAGAGGGATATAATTTTGTATTACAGGATAATGTTATGAACATTTTCCGTAACCAAAAGTTGGTTGGATCAGGCACGTTGTGCAATGGCATTTATATTCTAAATCAATCAACAGTTCTGAGCATAACAAACACACACAAGAGGAAGAGTTCAGAACTGAACGAATCCTACTTGTGGCATTGTAGACTGGGTCACATCAATGTGACACGACTGGCTAAGTTGCATAAGGATGGATATTTGAAACCTTTCGAATTTTCATCTTATGACACTTGCCAGTCATGTCTCAAAGGCAAGATGACCAAAACTCCGTTTACGGGACACGGAGAAAGAGTTACCGAACTCTTGGGACTTATACATAGTGATGTATGCGGTCCCATGTCTACACATGCCAGGGATGGTTCTTCATACTTCATTACATTCACTGACGATCTCTCTAGGTTCGGGTATGTGTTCCTGATGAAACACAAATCAGAAGCTTTTGAGAAATTTAGGGAATATAAACAAGAAGTTGAGAACCAAACCGGAAAAAGTATTAAAATCCTACGATCTGATCGAGGGGGGGAATACTTGAGCAATGAATTCCTGGACTTCCTAAAAGAGAATGGGATTCTCTCTCAGCTGACTCCTCCATATACACCACAGCACAACGGTGTATCAGAACGGAGGAACCGCACCCTATTAGATATGGTGCGCTCTATGATGAGCACGGCTGAGTTACCTATTTCCTTCTGGGGTTATGCGCTGGAGACAGCAGCATACCTATTGAATCAAGTTCCATCTAAATCTGTACCTACCACACCATATGAGATATGGAGTGGGAAGAGACCATATTTTAAACGAGTTAAGATATGGGGTTGTCCGGCCTATGTCAAAAGGCAAAATCCAGACAAACTCGAGGCACGGTCAGTTCTTTGCAAGTTTGTGGGATATCCTAAGAATTCCCAAGGATATTTTTTCTACCATGCTGAAGAACAAAAAGTGTTTGTTTCTCAATATGCCACCTGAATTCCTTGAAAAAGAAATTAGTGGCAAAGTGGTAGAGCTGGAAGAAATTCCAGATACACAAACTATAACTGAAGATTTAGTGGAACCAGAAGATTCGATAGTACCCGACGAACCCCAGCCTCTCCGCCGATCTAGTAGGGTTCTCGTCCACCTGAGAGATACTACGGTTTTCTTATTGATGGTGGATGCGAGGATTGCATCATGGAAGATGATGACCCGACTAGTTTCGAGCAGGCCATCACGAGTGGTGACTCAGTGAAAAGGCTGGATGCTATGCGGTCCGAGATGGAATCCATGTACACCAGCAAAGTATGGACTTTGGACGTTGCTCCTGAAGGGGTAAAACCCATTGGGAGCAAGTGGATCTTCAAGAAGAAACTTGGTGTAGATGGGAAAGTGGACACTTTCAAAGCTAGACTTGTAGCAAAGGGTTTTCGTCAAAGACCAGGTGTGGACTATGACGAGACCTTTTCTCCAGTGGCTATGCTTAAATCCATCCGGATCATGCTTGCCATCGCTGCTTATCATGATTACGAAATTTGGAAAATGGATGTTAAGACCGCCTTTCTAAATGGTGATTTAGAAGAGTGCGTGTACATGACTCAGCCAGAGGGCTTCGTAGACAGTGGGAGCAGCGGGAAGGTGTGCAAGCTGCTTAAATCCATTTATGGATTAAAGCAAGTATCGCAGAGTTGGAACATCTGCTTTGTCGTCGTTATCAAAGAGTTTGATTTCGTCAAAAACCCAGATGAACCTTGTATCTACAAGAAGGTGGCAGAGAGTAAGGTTGTCTTCCTCGTATTGTACGTGGACGACATACTCTTGATAGGAAATGATATTCCTATGCTGCAATCGGTCAAGCTCTTCTTATCACAAAGATTCTCAATGAAAGATCTTGGTGATGCCTCCTGCATATTGGGGATTAGGATCTATAGAGATAGATCAAAACGGATATTGGGATTGTCCCAATCCAGGTACATTGACACCATACTAATGAGGTTTAGTATGGAAGAGTCCAAGCGTGGGAATTTGCCCACGATCTCTGGAGTCACTCTCTCCAAAGAGATGTCTCCCAAGACTGATTTGGAGAGAGCTTGCATGCAAGGGATACCCTATGCTTCGGCAGTAGGCTCTATCATGTATGCGATGCTATGTACCAGACCCGATGTAGCATACTCACTAAGTGTAGTGAGCAGGTATCAAGCTGATCCTGGAGAGAGTCACTGGACAGCTGTGAAGAGCATTCTCAAGTACTTACGAAGGACTAGAGATATGTTTTTGGTGTATGGTAACGGAGAGCTCCAAGTGGAGTCCTTTATCGATTCGAGCTTCCAGAGTGATAAGGACGACTCTAAGTCGCAGTCGGGCTTTGTCTTTACCCTTTACGGAGGGGCGGTTAGCTGGAAGAGTTCCAAGCAGGAAACCGTGGCAGACTCGACGATGGAGGCTGAATACATCGCTGCCAACGATGCTGCCAAAGAGGCTGTCTGGATCAAGAAGTTCATTACTGAACTTTGAGTGGTTCCATCCATTGAGCATCCAATACCTTTGTATTGTGATAACAATGGAGCGGTGGATTTGGCCAAGGAACCCAGGTCCCATCAGCGATCCAGGCATATTCTGAGGCGGTATCACCTGATCCGGGAGATAGTTGATCGCCGGGAGATCGAGGTCAGGAGGGTTGACACGAAGAACAACACGGCGGATCCACTCATGAAGGCCAGTCCCCAGATACAGTTTGAGAGACTCTTCGGGATGCTCGGTATGCGATACTACAGCAGCTGGCCCTAGTTCAAGTGGGAGATTGTTAGTTGTATGTATGCCCTAGAGGCCAGTATTGTACAGATGATGTATATTATATTGGATGCTTGGACATATATAGAGATGACTTTCTTGCTCGATATGATAGTATGCTATCTGGTTACTCTTTATCTTAACATGTACACTAGTCTCTTTAAACTGTCTTATAGTTACATGTTGGTAAAGCCCTTAGGATGTGTACTTGACAACCTGGACTATGATGCAGATCATACTAGTGGGGACATGGTAGTCCATAAGTACATCCTTCATGGTCCCTAGTCGTGGGTGTATCGTGACGGGGCATCGATATACCAGTGTAGACTAGCGTATACGCATCTCGACCCATGAGATGGGCGATGGATGATCCCATATCCATTGGTGTTTGACATCAGAGATGGTATACGGGTGCTCAGTGGAGACTGGGTACACTGGACGGACTCGCCGAGAACTCCCAGATGGTATTATACCTCACGTCAGATGGCAGTTCTCAGGTGACACTTGTACAGGATAGTCTGTAGACCCGAGATCGTCATAGAGTCTTGTGTGATTCCCACTGTGCTTTGATCTCCACCTTACCACGTCGATGAGGGCGTGCAAAACGGTGGTCTTTGGGTACAGTCCCGAGTCACATGGAGGCAATGAGCGATAGGAGGGGTTTCGTCTCTCCCGGTATTGGGGGTTGATGTTGCGCTGTGCTCGATTGGCCGTAACAGGGAAGTCCCTGGCCAGGGCTGATCAGAGATTTGCTGGTAAGTGTTACCAGTAGTTTCTCGACCCGTTATGAGCCTCACATCGGCACGACTTATCGGTTATTGGGGTCTGACGTTTACCACCCCTAGACTTGATATGCGACGTATCAGACGAACAGACCGGACTGTACGGTAAGTGTTACTGGTTGGATTCACAGGAGTGTGAGCGGACTAGCTCGTCGATTTTCTGATCGCTCAATACCCGGATGGCCGTTACGTTTAGCAGACCACTTGCGGCTTGTGGGTGCTTGATATGATCATCATCTGCTACCGGCGTATTGACGAGTCTTTAGAGTCCTACACAGAGGTTTCCTGGTTCAAGCGAAACGAAATAGGAGCGCATATGAGATATGTGCAGGACCGAGAATAATGCGTGTATGTGATACCGCATTTCATTCTCGCGATATATGTTTCGATTGGTTATATTCGATATGACCTAGTTATCGAATCATTGATTCGATAAATCGATACATTGGATTCTAGTCGGTTATGTGCGACATGACCGGATCATTGAATCAAATGTTGATTTAATGATTTAATGCATAATTATATATTTGATATATTGCGTTGCATTAACTAGTATTGGTTCACTTTATATGGATTCTCACTTGATGTGCAAATTGTATATGTGATATACTTTTGTGCACATGTATGTATCATGTTTGATGATGCATGCTCATTTGGTTAAGTGTATAGAATTAAACTTAGGTTAAGAAAGTGATTAGGGTTTTTATTTATCCATTCTTTTATTTATTCATTTTTGGAAAAAGGATGGGATAAGAATACAAAATGGTTGCTTTCATTCTTGAACATTGTTGAAGCTTCATGAAGCTTTGACTTTGTGACCATTTTGTCTTCACAGTAAATCCTAACCATTCTTCTAACCTTAGTTAATTCTCTACACTTAACTATGGTTCACATTATGATAAGTATTGATTGATTTTTATTTTATCTCAACACTTATCATATTCTTTCTTCTTCTTGACCTTCTTCTTCAAGAGAGAAAACTTGATGCCATCAATGGCAACTTGTGATCTAAAGTGAGAAATCCAATTCTAAAGTGAACCCGCCTCCTATTTCTTCACCCTCTACCTCTTGCCAAGTTGTTTTGGGTGTTTTCTTCACAAGTTTCACAACTTGGTGAAGTTGGAGCTTGAACTTGTGCAACCTCGGCGTAGATCATCTTCGGCACGAAGCCGACGACCTATTCCGCTCACTTCTCCGATGAAGCCGTCGCGAGAGTCCGAGATTCGAGATGGACTGCGAGAGGATTCCTTCATGGAGCCAAGGAAGAGGGTAACCAGATCTACAAAGATTGTAGCCTCTCTCCTTTAGTTAATATGTTAACTAGATTCGTTTTTCGCCTAGGATTCTAGCCGGCGATCCGTATTAGGGTTTCTCGGCACCATAATTTTTGTAAATTGGCATGGTTGATGCCTTGTGAGACCACTATAGGGTGCCTAGGAACCTTTCACTAGCAAGCCAAGTATTTTAGTTTCCTCTAGATTGAGGTTGGAGCAAAAGGTAGAAGCTTTTGGGTGGATCCATCTTCGGCACAAGGAGACGACGAGGTAAGGCCGATCCGACCACCATAAGGAGTTGAACAGAAGGAGTTCATGATTAGGTATAACCCCTAACATAGTAGCTAACCTCTTAGTTAGATTGTTAGATAATTTTTTTTAGCAAAGATCCGGTTTTTGAGTCCATGTTGCCTCCACCGAAAATTCGTTTTTTTTACCGCTTCCGCAACCCCGAAAGAACTGACGACGGGTAACGTGGACTTACAGTGGTATCAGAGCCTAGCTAAACACTATCTAACATTTTAGCAAAGTAACTAAAAGTTCGATTGGAGAAAAAAAATAACAAAACATGCCCGAAATGTTAACTTTCTGCCGATTTTTATTTCTGTTCAAAAAATAATTAATCCTATACTATATATCGGCTCAGGGTTTTTAAAGAACACAGGAGAAAATTGGTCCACTAACTCGGTCAGAGCGCCGCGGAAATGCGGCACGAGCTTTCTCCTGCCGCGGATCCGCGGCCGAGTTGTCTCGGCTGTGGGTCAATTTTCTTGCAGTGTTCTTATAGGGGTATTTTGGGATTTGTACAATATGTTTTTTCTGCCCAGATTTTCCAAAAAGAAAATTTGTGTTTTGGGGTGGTTAAAAATCCGTATTTTGATCGAACTTCTATAGACTTTAGCTAACGGGTTATATCTGTGATGTGATATATGTATTGAACGTCTGCTAATCGCTATACGTCGATTAGTAGGGGTTATACATATTTGTGATCTGTAATGTTGATGGTTTGTGTATATGAATTCGTTGGATTGTCGCGGATGAATAGCCGGGGGGTTGTGAGATGAGAGTTTTCTTTATCTTTCAATTCATGTAATTTTTAATTGATGTAATATTATTTATATGGCCGCACATCCGTGATGATGTTGTAGCCGCCATTGTATAATTTCTTTTACTGTTTTGCTTCAAGGATAGACCCAAGGTGGGGTGCCCAAACTACCGGGTACCTCGAAGTGCCGAGTGTCCTACTCACATTGTTGAGGGAGGTTGCTTCACTTCAGGTATTTGGCGGGTAGTTTGTCGCACCCGCAGGGGTCTAGGGTGGGGTATTGGCTATTCATCGCGACCGTGTAATCCGCTTTTCGTTACAGGCTCGAACGAATCGCGGATTCCTAGTATATCCAAAGTATTCATCTGTGATCTGGAATGGCTATCATTGCATGTGACGAATGTATATATCTATATATGATATCTATTTAGGCGTTGCTTATGTTTTGCATCCGCGCTAGTCCAGCCCCTGCTCTGTCGTTAGTTAAGTAACCTAACGGGTAATGACGGGGCCCCGTGGCGAATGCGGATGGCATAAGCGTACGTCATATTTTTGTTGTTTTCTGTAATGGTAGGATTAAATGACGGGACACATTAAAATTAATGCAAGAAAATAAACCAAAGTTAAAGTCGTTGGAACAATTTCAAAAACCGCTCGGTTTCTTTTCAAAAACAACTTTTAAATGCGGAGCTTAAGCCACTCCTTTTAAAAGCTATCAAGGTTCCTTCGATTATATCAAGTTCACTACATTCACGGTTTCGCCAAAACCATTTGTAGCCCTCCGTCATTTTGTATGAATATTAAATAGTATTCAAGATATGTTTGTTGAACTTCATCAAAGCATAGTGATTGGTAGCTGTTGGGTGTTCATATGTAGCATAGATGGATGCGTTGGTTTGGGACAGTCGTATTACCTTGTTGACCTTCGTCAAGGGTATATACGGGTGCGTTCAAATTAACCTGGACAATGACGGGTAGAACTTGACATGTGACTTATGATTTATTGACCTTCCTCAAGGTCATAAGAGCATGGGGAAAAAATTCACATCGGGAGTTTCTAAAGAAACTCAAACTTGCTAGCACAGCATACCGTTTGGAGTGTGATGATTCTGGTAGGATTCCTTTAGTTTTATCACGAGATGATATTTGGATCCCGACCTACTGTGAGTATATTGTCACGACCCGAAATATTATCTCGTGGCCAGCACTTGAATCACGCCACGTCTAGAGGCGTAACGGGATTCAAGTAAGCCGAAACCCAGAAATCTAAACCTTTTTAGAAAAATAAAGGAGGTGAGGTTTTGAAATAAAGGTATAACGAAAACAAGTATTCTTAATGCATAGAAAGAAACATGAATGATGCAAGTGAAATTTGCAAGTTTAAAAACATGTTTCGTCTTTTAAAAATTTCGGCAGCACCTCCTTTGTATTTTTTGATCCAAAACCACAATAAATAACAAGAATAATGGCATCCCCAAGCGGGAGCTAGCTCTTCGCCAAACGGCGGATCACAACCACGCAATACAGTATAAATAAGTATACGACGCCCAACGGCGAAGTTCACCACAAAAGATAAAGAAAAGAGCAAGACGTAACCCCAAAGGGAAAATAAAACCCATCGCTCAAATCTCGCAACTACAAGTCTCACTAAGTCACATCACTTACAAATACAACCTTTGATTGATTGATGGAGTCAACTAGATACAATATGAAATAAAATACAAGAGTGGGTACGATACAAATGCCCCACCTACCAATGCAAAACACCCAAATGATTCTGTGTGCCAGCGAATCCGCTACTGATCCAAGCGGTCAACCTGCAAGAACTGTGGCACAACGGGGTTGAGTTGCCAACTCGTGAATAGAAATATATGTACAAGTAGAAATCGAATAAACAACGACTCCTAGGTCAACTATATCATAAGGTAATACTATGATATCTAGGGTGACCGGGTCGTATATGTGCCAACAAGGTAGTCACTATCTATATGCATGTGGATAACATCCAACAGTAATAATCAATGCATGCGATATGTGGATCTCGTCCACCCATAAATCAATATCTCTAAGCATGTGCAAAATCTCCGATAGTAGCATCGGTGTATGTATGTATGTATGTGGATCTAGTCCACGCGTCAACCACTGACGCCACAGTATCACGCATGTAAATATCATAAAAGAGTGTGCATGAAAGTATGAGGATATATGTATATCAACCGTGCCCCTCCCGACACATCAAATCATGGAACCTGAGTGCCGAGCAACGACACTCGAAAACATCATGAAAACCGTGCCCAGCATCGGCACGTAAATCCTCATATATCTCAGGCGCCGCATCCTCAGATCGGCCCTGTTCATACTATAATATTGCATTTTATATTCCCCAATTCTTATTCATTTTATAAATAAACAGGTGCTTTTGAAGCATTTCTGCTGCATGTACAGGATACAGGTTCTTGGAGCGAATACAGTGAAAAAGACAAAAGACGATACAAAAGAGTGACTTTTGACCAACAAGTAGAAGGGTCCTAGTCAAGCCTAGACGAAGAACAATTCACAATTGTACAAGGCAATGCAAGGTCCAAAATGTCAAAGTGAACGGTTAAAAGATCATTACAAGTTTCACTGAAAGATCTGGAGAAAACACAGAAGCCAAAAGAAGAAAAGAACCATAAAAGTAGAAAGCCCAAACACCATAGAAGAGGCCCACAAAAATTGAGCACAAGATCTTACCAAAGGGCCGCGGAACCGCGGCCCAAGCCAACCAATGCCGCGGTTCCGCGGCCGCTTAGTGCCCGTGTCGGTGCAATTTTCTCGTGTCGGTGCGTCGGTGCGTGGGTTGGGATTTTTCGTAGGCATATCTGTAAAAGCGCAGGCGCGAGAATCTGTAAACCTAGTTTTCACTGTTTACTTATAAATTGTAATCACAAATTTGTAAACCCTATGCCTCTTTTCGATCAATAAAATTTCAGAATGTTTTGAGAATTGAAGAGCATCACCTTACTGTAAGTTCTTTTAAATTTCTGCCCTAGTTTATAATTCATTTCTTGCCCTAGCTCTAGTTTAATTATTTCCTTAGATAAATCCTTTCATTCCCCTAAGTAATTCTAGTATAGAACTTTTTAATCTGCAGTAGATAATTAGTTATTTAGATCAAAAACAAAACACATAACAAAAATGTCATTTTTAGAAGATCCCCTAAGGAGCGAGTAATTTCCTCGCTTGTTAGGGTCAGGAATAAAGGAGGGATTGAGAGATGAATATCTCTCATCTCTTTCAATGCCAAATATTTTTATAAGTAGAACTTCATGCACGCATGCATGATCCGCTCCCTACGGCACCCTACCCACGGGGTAACGGTGAAACCGTAGTATAAAGGACCGGACATGCATGACGTCCATGAAGGTTATAGCAATTAGTAGGAAAGGACGGACAAGGATCAAGAGGAAGAAACTTCGTTTCTTTCCAATCATCCTAATCCCCATTGCTAATAATTGTTATGACTTCTAAAAGGTTTTAATCGAGTGCATTGAAAGAGGTGATAAGATCAATCTCATCAAACCCCACTTTAGACCTAACCCTAGCAAGTCCCTTAATATCATACAACTTAGTTTTTAAAATCAATCGAGAAAAATCAAACCACAATTCGAATCAACTCGTAAAAACACATAAGAAAATTACACATCTCTGTGGATCGACCCGTATTCACCGGTTAGCTGCAAAGCGATGCCGTTTCTGATTACGGTTAACATATATTTTTGAATTAATCAAATGGCGTCGTTGCCGGGGATGGCGTAAAAATTTCTTTTGTGTAATTTCGGGTTGATATAAATTTTTAAAATCATAAAAATCTGAAAATAGAAAAAAATACAAATACATTTTTATCAATTTTTATCTTTTTGAAGGGTTTAGTGTTTGAATCTTACAGGAACAGCGAAGAATTGCGAATCTGGAAATTTACAGAAGGCCAAACAGAAAAGTGAACATCAGAACAGAAGGAAAATATGATAACAGAGCAGTGCAAAAATTTTCAGAGAATGATCCCCTCAACTGACCGCGGAACCGCGGCTTAGGAGCACCCAAAACCGTGGAACCGCGGCTATTTAGCCACTTTAGCACCTCAAATTTGCATGGTTTGTTTTCTTTTTCTCCCCTCTGCAACCTCCATATATCTGTCTGTAAAAACTTTCTGCATGAATTCTTTGCGCTAAAAATCTTCTCTCCCCTTCTAAATAACAGATTTTCTGCAGGTTTCTTTGTGCCGTGCTAAAAATTGATTGCAAGTGAATTTAATGTTTTGCATAATTTAATTGGACTTTAAGGGGCAAATTGACCAAACTCAGATTGGGTGGGGATTTCATCACCCTTCCCAGGACCCTAGAAATCACTTTAAAGCATTTGCATTGACCATAATTAATTAAAAAATACTAGACTCAGCCCTAAGGACATCGAGCTAAATAGGAAAAGGACTAGTATAGGCATCGACCCTTTATCCTAACCTGACTTTGCGGTGTCTAGGCAAGTGTGTCTAGGCTAGTGGTTATTAATTAGGCCCACTATTGTGGTTCCTTCCCACTTACCTGGCACTTACCTGGCCGTAATTAACGGTGAAGAGGCGGTTTGAGGTCCTATTTCTAGCCCTAGTTAGGAGCTGTCTAGCAGACCTAGGTGACCCTAGATCTAGGCCTGATTGTGCATGTGTGGTTGATACATTTGTATCACGAGTCTCTTTTCAAAAACTTCTTTGCAAACATTCTGACATAAAAAAAAAAAGAAAAATCTTTTCAAAACTTGCAACTTGTCGCTAAGAAAACTTGCAACTCACTTCCACCACTTCCCTTCATTGACGTTATCTTACCTCCACATTCTGTCTTTTTTTTTTTTCTGACTGCACTACCCTTTTAGTGTATGTCACTTTGGACTAGGGTTACTAACGCTCGATTAGTCCGTGTTTCGTTGGTACCGACCGACGAACCCTTCGACACCGAAGTCGACATTCCATCCACCTTCTTACCTCCACCTTCAAATTCTTCCACCGAAGGCATATCGGGATTTGACCCCAACACTACCTTACTGACGGGAATGATTCCACCTCCGTTAGGTGCGAATAACCTGTACCAACCGCCTGTTGAAGCGCCCGCACGAGTTGCGCTCCAGGATCACTTTTACCCCGTCCGCACGTCTTTACCTACCTGTCTTTCACCCCCACCGGCAAATGGGGACAATTTTGAAATAAAACCACATTTCATCAATATGCAGCCAAAATTTCAAGGTTTGGAATCTGAAGATGCATATATCTTTATCAATAAATTCCAAAATGTGTGTGCTATGATGAAAACGACCCAATTAAGTGATGACGCTATAAGGCTAAGGGTCATTCCTTTCACCTTATGTGACCTAGCCGAGAAGTGGCTATACAGCACTGCATCACATTCCATTAGAAATTGGGACGAGTTTGTGAAAGCTTTTCTGAAAAAGTTCTATCCTCATCACAAAAATGCTAGAATCCGCAATGAAATAATTCAATTTTCACAACTTCCTTCCGAACCATTTTGGAAGTGCTTCGAGAGATTTAAAGACCTACCCGTTCAATGCCCTCATCATGGGATCGAAAGTTGGCAACTTTTCCAAACATTATACGAGGGATTGAACTCGGCAACGAAGCAGTTGCTAGAAACTATATGTCAAGGTCATTTTCTCTCCAAGTCTAGTGACGAAGCATGGCAGTTTCTTGAGGATCTTAGTGAGCAAACAATTCAGTGGGAGAGTACCAAGACCACATCATCTTCTTCTAGTGCTCAATCTAGGGCATGCATACTTCAAGTAGAGATGTCGATTGCTATGAAGGCCGAGATGGCCGCTCTTACGAAAAAACTAGAAGCGATTGAGACCAAAATCTCGTCGCCTTCTCCAGCCCCTGTTGTGCCTCCACGAACTGTTTGTGCTTGTTGTTCGGCTCCATCACATCTCACCGAAGAGTGTCCTTACAATGCATCTACTCAAGGACAGGATCAAGTCAATGCTGCCTTTCAGCAACGACAAAGAAACGATCCATACTCTTCGACATACAATCCGGGATGGAGGAGTCACCCAAGTTTCGCTTGGAACCAAAATCAAAAATTCCAAGGGAATAACAATTATCAAGGGCCTTCTCCACAACAACAGCAAGCACCCCCACAAACTCAATTTCAACAGCAACCTTTTCAACAGCAACCTTACCCTAATCAGGTGAACAATTTTGTGCCTAACACTTCTTACCCGCCAAACAATTATGTTCAACCTAATAATGACAAGGTTAGCTCACTCGAAAGAAGTCTAGTTGCGTTTTTAAAGCAATCTACACAGTCTACAGCACGACTAGAGACTTCTATTCAATTTTTGGTGCAAAACAGTGCCTCACACGATCAAAGCATCAAATCTATTGAGGCACAAATTGCACAACTCAATGCAGCTTTGAGCGAGCGCGAAAAAGGAAAACTCCCGTCTCAACCACTGCCCAACCCCGGTCACGCACATGCTACACATCAACAGCAAACTCATAACGTAAACGCTATGACCACGTTGAGATCGGGGAAAATGTTGCAAACAATATGGGCATTCACGATGACACCTCTGCCGGTGGTTCTTCTTCTTCATTAGAGCCTGTTCTCCATCATTCACAAGGCTCTACTCCTTCTAGCTCGAACGGACCCACTTCTCACAACACGAACACATCTACACGGGGTTCCGTTCCAGCTCAACAATCCGATCCACAAAAATTGGACTCAACAACATTTCAAAATGCTCCTTTTCCAAACCGGTTGAGATCCAATAAACCAACACCACAAATGGAGAAGATTGTTGAGCTTTTCAAACAGGTTAGCATAAATATCCCTCTTTTGGATGCGATCCATCAAGTTCCTTCATATGCAAAAATCTTAAAGGACTTGTGCACCAAAAAGAGGAAGTCACAAGTACCAAAGAAAGTTTTTGTGGCTAGTGCTATTAGCGATGCTCTTGTCAATTCTTTACCCCAAAAGCAAAAGGACCCCGGTTGTCCTACCATTTCGATAACAATTGGGGACAAGAACATCAATAGGGCACTACTAGATCTTGTTGCTAGTGTCAATTTGCTACCTTATTCTGTGTACGGGCAATTAGGCATTAGAGACCTTAAGCCCACTCGCTGTACTCTCCAAATGGCTGATCGATCAATCACCCATCCAAGGGGTGAGCTAGAGGATGTGTTGATCAAAGTTGGGGAGTTCATATTCCCCGTTGATTTTATTGTTATGGATACACAACCTGTTGCTAACTCACGGAACCAAATTCCGGTGATTCTCGGTCGACCATTTTTGGCCACTTCCAATGCCGTAATAAATTGTCGTAATGGCTCAATGACTTTATCCTTCGGGAAGGCCTATAGCGAGTTCTATATTTACAAGTCAGGAAGTCTGCCCTCCGTGCCTAATACTTGTATACGAGAAGTTTGTTCTATTCACGAAATCACGCAGTAGGACTGCGAGTTTGAATGTTTCTTCTTTGATGAGAACAGTTTTGACGCCACTAGTGCGTCCCTCCTTATGGCTACCACAGTCGAAACAACCGATATTGATTATGAAAGTTTCACTTTTTCGGATGATGACGACTCACAGCCTGAATATGAATCTTTTGATTTTTTGGATGAGTTAGTTGAACTGTCCGAATCGGTTGTTTACAGTGATTTCGAACCTGTGTTGGAGTCCTTTGAGTTCGAGGTAGATTCCGCTATGATTCTTTCGCCTCCGAAACTCGAACTCATGTCCTTGCCGCCTCACCTTAAATATGCTAACATAGGTGAGAATGAGACCTTTCCCATTATAATATCAGCCTCTCTAGCCTTCGAGCAAGAGAACGCTATTTTAAAGGTCTTACAAGATAGGCGGCAAGCTTTCAGTTGGACTATGGCGGACATCGAGGGGATTAGTTCCCTCATAATTGAATATCATATGCAATTGATGGATGATGCCAAGTCAATAAAGCACCCACAGAAACATTTTGGGGGTATTGTGGTGAGTCAACCTCATCCTTTAGAAGTTGAACCACCCCTGTTTCTTTTAATAAGCTATGAGAATGCCAATATTCCACTGACTGCTAATCATTCTCATTCTCATTCTCATTTTGATTCATCACCACATCATATCTATTCACTTCCACACTTTCACTACCATCACTCCTATCTTCCCCAATTCTTTTTGGATCGGTACAACATGTTCTTCCACCAACCGACACTCTTTACAGATAAATTTTTCGACTGGTTGGTGTTGATGTTTGGTCTGTGCAAAGTCTGGCAGTAATGTCTAACATTGTTTCATTGAAGTTTGGGGGGGCCTTTCTGTATATATATATTTGTTTTTCTTTTAACAATAAAAAAAATTAAAAATAAATAAACAAGAGAGTGCCGACATTTTCACCCTATTGGTGCAGCATGACAGTAAGGACACTGTCAACTTCAAGTTTAGGGGTCTGCTCGGTACGTCTTTTTCCTTCGCATTCATTTGTACATATTTTTTCATTTGCATATTTATTTGAAAACCCATAAAAATTGAAAATTTTCAAAAATTATAAAAATAAATGTATTCAATTTTGACCATATTTAACTTGAGTTTGAAAAATAGGTTAACTGGCTTGGAACAACAAGATCTTAGACTGAGTAAAGTGAAAACCCTAAAATTAACCTTCTTTAGAGATTAACGGTAGAAAGTATATGTCTTTGTAGTTTATTTAGAAATAGGCAAATTTTGAGTTCACTTTTTGGGCTAAGTTGAAATAAAGGAAAAATATTGATATTCTTATTAGAGTATAAGTTTGAAAAATAATTCCTTGCTTAAGTCTATATTCTGAAAGTGTATACCCCACAAATTGCACAATCACGCACCTTGAAACTTGGAATAGTAGAAGAGACCTTGAAATGCTCTTGTCTAAAGTTCTTATTACGAAGAAAGTAAAAAATGTGTGAATAAAGAAAAAAATGAACACTGGTCTTTGTGATTACTTAAGACTGCAAAAATAGAAAAAATATTTTGCGAGGGTGCTTCATCACCTAGTGTTAGTGTATATGCCCTAGAAGCCATTACTGTATCATACTGGTTTGTATATTACTTAATGGATGCTTGGGATATTCACCTTGTATATACAATCTTGCTCAAAATAGTAGTATGCTACTTGGTTTGTTTCTACTTCAACGTGTACATGTGTTTATTTTTGTATATCGCCTATACACATTAGTAGAGCCCTTAGGATCTTTGCTTGATTACCAGCGATGTGATGGCCGTCACACTAGTGGGGCTGGGTAATCGATAAGCACATCCTTATGCAGGTCCCTGGTCGCAGGACTATCGAGACAGGGCATCGATACTCCGGAGTAGACCAGCGCATGCACTTCTCATCCCAGTGTGGGAGACGGTCTGTCCCACAGCCGTCAGTACGTCGTACTTGAGATAGTATGCGGGTGCTCGTTAGGTTACGGGTACACTGGACAGGACTCGTCGGGAACTGACTAGTTGGTATTATACCTATCGTCAGTTATCAATTCCCAGGTGACATGAGTACAGCTTAGTCCGCTGACTTGACACTGTCATTCCGCCTCGAGTGTGTTCCCACTGTACTTTGATCACTACCCTACCACTGCTCAAAGGAGTCGTGCAAACAGGTAGTGGTTGGGTGCAGTCCCGAAGCACTTGGAGGCAGTGACGGTTAGACAGGATTCGTCTCTCCCGGTATTGGGGGTTGACATCGCGCTGTGTCTAGGAGAGCCATTACACGAGTAGTCCCTGGCCAGGGCAATCGAGATATACTGGTAGGTTTCCAGTGTTATCTCAGGGTGTTTTGGGCTTCGCTCCGGCACGACTTGTACCGCTATTGGGGGACTGACGCTTACCACCCCCTAGGCCCGCCATGCGATGTATCAGACGAACAGACCGGACTGTACGGAGAATGTCACACTCAGGCTCAGTAGGAGTTCAGATGGGTTTCGCCTCGTCGGTCTTCTTGTCGGCATTACCTGGGGACCGTTACGCACAGCTAGTGCCGCTTGCGGTCTGTGGTTAAACCCACTGCCAGCGTAGTGTCGAGTCTTTAGAGTCCCACACAGAAAGCTTTTCGCCTTTAGGAAAAAGAGTAGAGGTCGCATGGTATTGCGACAGGTCGCATGGTTTTGCGACAGGGTTCGGTCACATCCGTGCACTTGTGCACGTACAGTGTCCGGACAGTTTACACTAGCGGGCTTTGGTTTAAGCCAGATCCTAGTGTACCTTATAGGATTGGATTTATCCAGTTTGCATTCGTGTTCCTCGGAACGCGGATGCGGGTGTGTATGCACAGTTGACAGGGAGGCAGAGGCAGCAGATTCTCATTAGGGTTGTTGACAGTTGACCGTTGACTATTTGACTTTATGCTCAACCCTAATGAGAATATGATATGTGATTAACTATTATATTAATTAAGTATTATGGTGATATGGTTGTTGACTTGTTGACTTTTGTTGACTTGTTGACTTTGTTGACTTGTTGACTTTTGTTGACTTGTTGACCGGTTGACTAGGCTTGACTAGTTGACCATCATGATAACCATAGCCATCATTTCATGGCGAAGACTTTTGTTTACTTGCTCATTTGTGTAAAATGAGTGCATGAAATGATATGGTTGTGGTTGCTTCTAACCATCACATAAGACTTTTTTTGATATGATGAGTTATGATCACTTTGGATTATGAGAGGGTGAGAGACAAAAGAGAGCCTCATTCTTTCTTGCTCATTCTCTCTCTTGTTCTTGAGCTCTCCTCTTGCTCTCACCCTCAACCTCTTGCTCCCTCTCTTGATCTATGGTTCTCTTGTCTCATGAGTTGAGAATCAAGAACCATAGATAAAATCCCATTCTATTTCTTCTCTACTCATTCTAGTTCACTAGGTTTAGCAAACCAAGTGAACTAGATTCTTCAAAGAACGAAGAAGAAGCTAAAGGTTGGAGCTTTCAGGTGGATCTATCTTCGGCGTACGGAGACGACGAGAAGAAGCCATCGGACTACCATCGGAGCTTTGAAGACGAAGGAGTTCAAGACAAGCAAGGTATAACCCCCTAACCGAGTAGCTAAAACTCATAGTTAGGATGTTAGATAGATGTTTAACCAAGATCCGGGTTTTAGGTCCATGTTACCATCTTTAAGAAAATCGTTTTTTACCAAATTCCGCATTCCCGAAACTACCGGGAGAGGTAGCATGGACTTACAGTGGTATCAGAGCCTAGTTAAACTCTATCTAGCATGTTAGCAAGTAACTAGAAGATCGATCAACGAAAAAGTCCCGAAACAAACCCCAAAAATTTGCAGTTTCTGTCGTTTTTTCCACTGTTCAAAAGTTGATTATTTTAACACCTAAAATCGGCTCAGGCTTTTTTATGAATAACCACCAAAAATTGTCCAACGTTCGAGTCAAAGGGCCGCGGAAGCGCGGCGGGAGCACGCTCCCGCCGCGGATCCGCGGCCGAGTCGACTCGGTCGAGGAAAATTTTTGGTGCAGTGTTTTCATGGGGGTATTTTGGGATTTTTAGCATATATATTTTCAACCCAGATTTTCCAGAACGAAAATTTCATTTTGGGGTCCCGAAAATCCGTATTTTTGATCGAACTTCTAAAAGACTTAAGCTAACGGGTTTTCTGTAATGTGATATTTGTATTGAACGTCTACTAATCGCTATATGTCGATTAGTGGGGGTTATACAAATCTGTGATCTGTAATGTACTAGAATGTGTATATGAATATGTTGGATTGTCGCGGGTGAATAGCCGGGGGTTGTGAGACGAGAGTTTTCTTTTCTTTCTATTCATGTAAATTTGTAAATTGATGTAATAATTATTTGTATGGCCGCACAACCGGGTCGGGGTTGTAGCCGTCATTGTATAATTTCTTTTTACTGTTTTTGCTCCTAGGATAGACCCATGGAGGGGGTGCACAAACTACCGGGTATGCCGAAGTGTCGAGTGGCCTACTCATAGGAGATGAGGGAGGTTACTACGCTTCGGGTACTTGGCGGGTAGTTTGCCGCACCCGTAGGGGTCTTGGGTGGGGTATTTGGCTATTCACCGCGACCGTGTAATTTGTTTTTCGTTACAGGCTCGTGCGAATTACAGATTCCTAGTATATCCAATGTATTCATCTGTGATCTAAAATGTTTTATCATTGCAGTATATCTATATATGATATTATTTAGGCGTTGCTTATGTTTTACAGACGCGCTAGCCCAGCCCCCGCTCTGTCGTTAGTTAAGTAACCTAACGGGTAATGACGGGGCCCCGTGGCGAATGCGAATGGCATAAGCGTACGTCATATTTTGGTTGTTTTCTGCAATGGTAGGATTAAATGATGGGACGCATTAAAAGAACTAATGCAAGAATATCACGCATTAAAAGAACTAATGCAAGATAATAAACCAAGTTAAAGTCGTTGGAACACTTTCGAAAAACCACTCGGTTCTTTTCAAAAACAACTTTTAAATGCGGAGCTTGAGCCACTCCTTTTAAAAGCTATCTCGTTCCATCGACCAAATCAAGTTCACTACGTTCACGGTTTTGCCAAAACCATCCGTAGCCCTCCATCATTTCAGTTAAATATTCGGTAGTATTCAAGCTATGTATTTTGACCTCACGCCAAGGCATAGTGATTGGTAGCTGCCGGATATTTATTTGTTGCATAGATAGAATGCGTTGTTTTGAGACAGTCGTACTGCCATTTTGGCCTACGTCAAGGGTATGTACGGGTGGGTTCAAATTAACCTGGATAATGATGGGACGAACTTGACATGTTGCTTATGACATTTTGACCTCACGCCAAGGTCATAAGAGCATGGGGCAAAAATCCACATCGGGGGTTTCATAAGTACTGAAACTTGCTAGATTTGCATACCATTTGGAGTGTGATGATTCTGGTAGGATTCCTTCAGTTTCGTCACGCAATGATATTTGGATCCCGATCCTACTGTGAGTATATGCTACTCCTCGGGAAATTTCTCACTTAACGATCAATGCTATAAACCTAGTAGGTTCCTAGAAAGGTGTTAGCGGGGCTATGCCCCCAGGGAAAAGAGGTTCTTTAATTAAGGAACTTCGCGAAAGCGTTGGAAAACCTCCCTCGAAGTACCGACACCGGCCTGGCTGAACGGTTAAGCAAGTATTGTACGGTGGGATTGATCCTGACTAATTCTTCCTTTATGGTTTGAGGAGGGATTCGAGAAACGGTGGGAGCCATCCTGTTTAGACAAACTAAAAACCACTCTAAACTTGCAAGAGCATCATGCTGAGTGTTTCTTCTTCTCTCTCCTAATTGCAGCGACCAAATCAACATGACTGGACTTAAGTTACTCCTAGATAAAAACAAACTGACAGGGCCAAACTACAAAGATTGGCTCAGGAATGTCAAGATAGCAATCACTTATGACAAGCTGGGGTATCTTCTTACCACCAAAGCTCCCCCTGTCCCTGGTCCAACTTCCAGTGTCGCGGATAAGGAAATCCGCAAGACTTGGGAGATTGATAGCGTGAAGGCCAAGTGCCTCCTGCTTGCCTCGATGGACAACGAACATCAGAGGAGGCATGAGAATATGGACATGGAATCCATATTGCTCCATACAAAAGAACTGTATGGAGAGCAATCTCGTATCGCAAGATACGAAGCGTCGAAAAAGTTATTCTCGACTAGAATGGCCGTCGGATCATCAGTAGCCGAGCACGTGCTAAAGATGATCGGCTACATTGAGGAGCTCGCTGACCTAGGGATCACATTGGAGAGTGAACTATATACGGATATAGTTCTCCAGTCCCTTCCTTCCACTTACGCCCAGTTTATACTGAACTTCAACTTACAAGAAAAAGAGGTTGAACTTTCAGAGCTCCTCAACATGCTGAGGAGCGCAGAGGGCACCCTACAGAAAGGTAGGGAAACATCCACTTTGTTTGTAGGAGGATCATCTTCTTCTAGGTCCAAGGCGAAAGCCAAGGGAAAGAAGAAGAAGGCCCCCGCCAAACCAAGGGGCGGAGTTAGTAAAGTGGATACGAAGGGAAAAGGTAAAGCAACAAAGATAGCGGGGAAGCTTGTGGATAAGGAAGAATGCTTCTATTGTCATAAGAAAGGACACTGGAAGAATGATTGCAGGGCCTGGAAGGCCAGAACACAGGAATTGAAGCAGGTTGCAGCTTCAGCTTCAGGTGTGTATGTTATTGAAAACTGTCTTTCAATAAACTCTACTTCCTGGGTATTGGATACCGGATCAGGATCTCATATCTGTAATTCTTTGCAGGCGTTGAGAAACCGTAGGGTTTTGAAGGCAGGTGACATGACCCTCAGAGTTGCGAATGGAGCTAGCATGGATGCTAAAGCCGTGGGGGACTATCACCTGGGAATGTCAGATGGACATGTTTTGGTTTTGCGTAATTGCTTTTTTGTACCCAACGCAACTTGTAATATCATTTCTGTATCTTTAGTTTCTAAAGAAGGTTATGAATTTGCGTTTGTAAGTAATGTTGTAAACATTCACCTTAATCAAGTTCTGATTGGGTCAGGTACATTGAGTAATGGTATATACGTGTTAAACCAACCACAGATTTTTAATGTCCAGAATACACACAAAAGAAAGTCTCCAGAAATAAATCAGACTTTCTTATGGCATTGTAGATTGGGTCACATCAATGAGAGAAGGTTGACTAAGTTGCATACAGAAGGATATTTGAATGCGTTCGAATATCAATCATATGCCACTTGTCAATCTTGTCTCAAAGAAAAGATGACAAAGACTCCGTTTACTGGACATGGAGTAAGAGCGAGCGAGCTCTTGGGACTCGTACACAGTGACGTGTGCGGTCCAATGTCTACACATGCCCGAAGCGGACAATCTTACTTCATTACTTTTACGGATGACTTCTCAAGGTACGGTTATGTCTTCTTAATGAAATATAAGTCCGAGGCCTTTGGAAAATTCCAGGAGTATAAGAATGAAGTAGAGAAACAGACCGGCAAAAGTATTAAGATTCTAAGATCGGATCGAGGTGGAGAATACTTAAGTGCCGAGTTCCTGGACTATTTAAAAGAGAACGGAATTCTCTCTCAGCTTACTCCTCCATACACCCCGCAACATAACGGTGTATCGGAGAGACGGAACCGCACCCTATTGGATATGGTGCGGTCCATGATGAGTAACGCTGAGTTATCGCGATCATTCTGGGGGTATGCACTAGAATCAGCTGCATACCTTTTGAACCAAGTTCCGACTAAGACTGTGCCTACCACCCCATATGAAATGTAGAGTGGGAAGAAACCCTATCTTCAATATCTGAAGATCTGGGGATGTCCAGCTTTTGTCAAAAAGCAGCATGCGGACAAACTCGAGGCACGCTCAGTACTGTGCAAGTTTGTGGGATACCCAAAGAACACCAGGGGTAATCTTTTCTACTACGCAGAGGAACAAAAAGTCCTTGTTTCTCGTAATGCCCAATTCCTAGAACACCAGTTCTTGGAAAAGGAAAATAGTGGGAGCGCAGTGGAACTGGAAGAAATTCCAGAACCATAGACTATTACTGAAAGGTTAGTGGAACCAGAGGGTTCAACAGAACAGGACATTCCTACGCCGCTCCGCAGGAGTAGTAGGCAGTCTCATCCGCCCGAGAGATACTGCGGTTTTCTCATAGACGGGGATAGAGAGGATTGCATCATAGATTATGATGAGCCTACTAGCTTCCAGCAGGCCGTTCAGAGCGTTGACTCAGTGAAATGGCTGGATGCAATGCGGACCGAAATGGAGTCCATGTACACCAACAAGGTATGGACGTTGGACATTGCTCCAGACGGGGTAAAACCCGTAGGATGCAAGTGGATCTTCAAAAGGAAGATTGGTGTAGATGGACAGGTTGAGACCTATAAAGCTAGGCTGGTAGCAAAGGGTTTCCGTCAAAGACCTGGCTTGGACTATGACGAAACTTTTTCTCCAGTAGCCATGCTGAAATCCATTCGGATCCTTCTTGCCATTGCTGCCTTCCACGATTATGAGATCTGGCAAATGGACGTAAAGACCGCTTTTCTAAATGGAAATTTAGAGGAGTGTGTCTATATGGACCAACCAGAGGGTTTCATTCAGAGTGGGAGCAGCGGAAAGGTGTGCAAGTTGCTTAAGTCCATCTATGGACTAAAGCAGGCATCGCGGAGTTGGAACATCTGCTTTGATGAGACGGTCAAAGAATTTGGCTTTATCAAAAATCCAGATGAACCATGCATCTATAGTAGATTTGTAGCGAGAACTGTAGTATTCCTCGTTTTATACGTGGATGACATTCTCTTAATAGGAAATGACATTCCTATGCTACAATCTGTCAAAGGGTTCTTGTCACACAGGTTCTCCATGAAAGACCTGGGTGATGCCTCGTACATTCTGGGTATCCGGATCTACCGTGACAGATCCAAGAGGATATTAGGACTTTCACAGTCCAGGTACATCGACACCATACTAAAGAGATTCAGTATGGAAGATTCCAAGCGCGGTAACCTACCGGCTTGTCACGGGATCACCCTCTCTAAAGAGATGTCTCCCAAGACTGATTTGGAGAGGGATCGCATGTCTATTATACCCTACGCTTCTGCGGTAGGCTCTATAATGTATGCGATGTTGTGTACCAGACCGGATATAGCTTATGCACTGAGTGTGGTAAGCCGGTATCAGTCAAACCCTGGGGAGAAACACTGGATAGCGGTAAAGAACATTCTCAAGTACCTAAGAAGGACTAAGGAGATGTTCTTGGTGTATGGCGGAAAAGACCGCCAGATCGAGGCCTTTGCTGACTCCAGCTTCCAGAGTGACAAGGATGATTCCAAGTCCATGTCGGGTTTTGTCTTTACCCTCAATGGAGGGGCGGTGTGTTGGAAGAGTTCCAAACAAGAAACCGTTGCAGACTCGACGATGGAAGCGGAATACATCGCTGCATTTGATGCCGCAAAAGAAGCTGTCTGGATGAGGAAGTTCTTGATAGAACTTCAGGTGGTTCCGTCCATTGTTGATCCAATACCTCTGTATTGCGACAACAACGGGGCTATAGCTTTAGCGAAGGAACCCAGGTCCCATCAGAAATCCAGGCACATCTTAAGGCGGTATCACCTGATCAGGGAGATCGTAGATCGCCAGGAGATCGAGGTTCGGAGAGTCGCTTCAGAAGATAACACTGCAGATCCATTCACCAAGGCCCTGCCCCAGACTCAGTTCGAGCGGCTGATCGAGATGATAGGTCTTCGATACGCCAGTACATGGCCTTAGTGCAAGTGGGAGATTGTTAGTGTATATGCCCTAGAGGCCATTACTGTATCATACTGGTTTGTATATTACTTAATGGATGCTTGGGATATTCACCTTGTATATACAATCTTGCTCAAAATAGTAGTATGCTACTTGGTTTGTTTCTACTTCAATGTGTACATGTGTTTATTTTTGTATATCGCCTATACACATTAGTAGAGCCCTTAGGATCTTTGCTTGATTACCAGCGATGTGATGGCCGTCACACTAGTGGGGCTGGGTAATCTATAAGCACATCCTTATGCAGGTCCCTGGTCGCAGGACTATCGAGACAGGGCATCGATACTCCGGAGTAGACCAGCGCATGCGCTTCTCATCCCAGTGTGGGAGACGGTCTGTCCCACATCCGTCAGTACGTCGTACTTGAGATAGTATGCGGGTGCTCGTTAGGTTACGGGTACACTGGACAGGACTCGTCGGGAACTGACTAGTTGGTATTATACCTATCGTCAGTTATCAGTTCCCAGGTGACATGAGTACAGCTTAATCCGTTGACTTGACACTGTCATTCCGCCTCGAGTGTGTTCCCACTGTACTTTGATCACTACCCTACCACGGCTCAAAGGAGTCGTGCAAACAGGTAGTGGTTGGGTGCAGTCCCGAAGCACTTGGAGGCAGTGACGGTTAGACAGGATTCGTCTCTCCCGGTATTGGGGGTTAACATCGCGCTGTGTCTAGGAGAGCCAGTACATGAGTAGTCCCTGGCCAGGGCAATCGAGATATACTGGTAGGTTTCCAGTGTTATCTCAGGGTGTTTTGGGCTTCGCTCCGGCACGACTTGTACCGCTATTGGGGGACTGACGCTTACCACCCCCTAGGCCCGCCATGCGATGTATCAGACGAACAGACCGGACTGTACGGAGAATGTCACACTCAGGCTCAGTAGGAGTTCAGATGGGTTTCGCCTCGTCGGTCTTCTTGTCGGCATTACCTGGGGACCGTTACGCACAGCTAGTGCCGCTTGCGGTCTGTGGTTAAACCCACTGCCAGCGTAGTGTCGAGTCTTTAGAGTCCCACACAGAAAGCTTTTCGCCTTTAGGCAAAAGAGTAGAGGTCGCATGGTATTGCGACAGGTCGCATGGTTTTGCGACAGGGTTCGGTCACATCCGTGCACTTGTGCACGTACAGTGTCCGGACAGTTTACACTAGCGGGCTTTGGTTTAAGCCAGATCCTAGTGTACCTTATGGGATTAGATTTATCCAGTTTGCATTCGTGTTCCTCGGAATGCGGATGCGGGTGTGTATGCACAGTTGACAGGGAGGCAGAGGCAGCGGATTCTCATTAGGGTTGTTGACAGTTGACCGTTGACTATTTGACTTTATGCTCAACCCTAATGAGAATATGATATGTGATTAACTATTATATTAATTAAGTATTATGGTGATATGGTTGTTGACTTGTTGACTTTTGTTGACTTGTTGACTTTGTTGACTTGTTGACTTTTGTTGACTTGTTGACCGGTTGACTAGGCTTGACTAGTTGACCATCATGATAACCATAGCCATCATTTCATGGCAAAGACTTTTGTTTACTTGCTCATTTGTGTAAAATGAGTGCATGAAATGATATGGTTGTGGTTGCTTCTAACCATCACATAAGACTTTTTTTGATATGATGAGTTATGATCACTTTGGATTATGAGAGGGTGAAAGACAAAAGAGAGCCTCATTCTTTCTTGCTCATTCTCTCTCTTGTTCTTGAGCTCTCCTCTTGCTCCTACCCTCAACCTCTTGCTCCCTCTCTTGATCTATGGTTCTCTTGTCTCATGAGTTGAGAATCAAGAACCATAGATAAAATCCCATTCTATTTCTTCTCTACTCATTCTAGTTCACTAGGTTTAGCAAACCAAGTGAACTAGATTCTTCAAAGAACGAAGAAGGAGCTAAAGGTTGGAGCTTTCAGGTGGATCTATCTTCGGCGTACGGAGACGACGAGAAGAAGCCATCGGACCACCATCGGAGCTTTGAAGACGAAGGAGTTCAAGACAAGCAAGGTATAACCCCCTAACCGAGTAGCTAAAACTCATAGTTAGGATGTTAGATAGATGTTTAACCAAGATCCGGGTTTTAGGTCCATGTTACCATCTTTAAGAAAATCGTTTTTTACCAAATTCCGCATTCCCGAAAGTACCGGGAGAGGTAGCATGGACTTACACCTAGTGCCTTAGACCAACTGGTTTGGGAGTCACTGCTAAAAGCCTTGGGTATTGCAAGACTAGGAATTACGCTTTAAAGTGCAAACATATCTTGTAATCAGTTGTTGGTACCTCAAGAAGTATTAACAGTCGCATGAAGGATGTGTAAGAAAAATTCACCAATTAATAAGTGCTTTGGACAATGGACAGGGGTATGATTGCTTGATTTCAATTTCCAAGTGTAGGGGTGCGTTATACACACACGTGGGGATATATGATTAGAATTGAGATAAGAGAAAGGAATGAAGAATATAACTTGTATCTTTAGTGGAGTTGATAGAAAAATTCCTAAATGGAGATGGAACCTTAGAAAGGAAAACTTAAGAAATGCTGAAAGCTGAATGAGTCTATCGAACATATATAATCTTAAGTTAAGTGATGAAAAAGTTGAAGAATATGGGTGGATAGTTTACAAATCGACGATAATAGAATTCCTTGTTAGAAAACCTAATTGTAGAATTAAAGTTAATGAGCCAAATTAATAGGATTTTGTGGGTGTAATCCGCTGAAAACCCTCAGGAGACAACACTCCTCCTACTAGGGACACCTAGAGGTTTAACGGCTTGTTGCACGAGCTCAGTGCAATCGCGTTTCCCTGCGAAAGTGCGGTTAGGTTTTATCGAGAATAAAATAATAAGTTTGCTCGAGGACGAGCAAAAGATAAGTTTGGGGGTATTTGTTCATACTATAATATTGCATTTTATATTCCCCAATTCTTATTAATTTTATAAAAAAACAGGTGCTTTTGACGCATTTCTGCTGCATGTACAGGATACAGGTTCTTGGAGCGAATACAGTGAAAAAGACAAAAGATGATACAAAAGAGTGACTTTTGACCAACAAGTAGAAGGGTCCTAGTCAAGCCTAGACGAAGAACAATTCACAATTGTACAAGGCAATGCAAGGTCCAAAATGTCAAAGTGAACGGTTAAAAGATCATTACAAGTTTCACTGAAAGATCTGGAGAAAACATAGAAGCCAAAAGAAGAAAAGAACCATAGAAGTAGTAAGCCCAAACACCATAGAAGAGGCCCACAAAAATTGAGCACAAGATCTTACCAAAGGGCTGCGGAACCGCGGCCCAAGCCTACCAATGCCGCGGTTCCGCGGCCGCGTAGTGCCCGTGTTGGTGCAATTTTCTCGTGTTGGTGCGCCCGTGCGTGGGTTAGGATTTTTCGTGGGCATATCTGTAAAAGCGCATGCGCGAGAATCGGTAACCCTAGTTTTTCCTATTTACTTATAAATTGTGATTACAAATTTGTAAACCCCATGCCTCTTTTCAATCAATAAAATTATAGAATGTTTTGAGAATTGAAGAGCATCACCTTACTGTAAGTTCTATTAAATTTCTGCCCTAGTTTGCAATTCATTTCTTGCCCTAGCTCTAATTTAATTATTGCCTTAGATAAATCCTTTCATTACCCTAAGTAATTCTGGTATAGAACTTTTTAATCTGCAGTAGATAATTAGTTCTTTAGATCAAAAACAAAACACATAATAAAAATGTCATTTTTAGAAGATCCCCTAAAGAGCTAGTAATTTCTTCGCTTGTTAGGTTTGTTAGTTATATGTATGCCCTAGAGGCCATTACTGTACATTGGATGTATATGGTAGTGGATGCTGGGACATATATAGGGAGGACTTTCTTGCTCGACATGATAATATATGCTATCTGGTTACTCTTTACCTTAACGTGTACACTGATTGTCTCTCTGTTACATGTTGGTAAAGCCCTTAGGATGTGTACTTGACTACCTGGACTATGATGCGGATCATACTAGTGGGGACATGGTAGTCCATAAGTAGATCCTTCAAGGTCCCTAGTCGTGGGTGTATCGAGACGGGGCATCGATATACCAGAGTAGACTAGCGTATACCTTCTCGACCCATAAAGATGGGCGATGGATGATCCCATATCCATTGGTGTTTGACATCAGAGATGATATACGGGTGCTCTGTGCAGACTGGGTACACTGGATGGACTCTCCGAGAACTCCCAGATGGTATTATACCTTACGTCAGATGGCAGTTCTCTGGTGACACTGGTACAGGTTAGTCTGTAGACCCGAGATCGTCATAGAGTCTTGTGTGATTCCCACTGTGCTTTTATTTCCACCTTACCACGTCCAAGAGGGCGTGCAAAACGATGGCTTTTGGATACAGTCCCGATTCACATGGAGGCAATGAGCGATAGGAGGGGATTCGTCTCTCCCGGTATAGGGAGTTAATGTTGCGCATTGTTCGATTGGCTATAACCGGAAATCCCTGGCCAGGGTTGCTGAGATTTACTGGAAAGTGTTACCTGTAGTTTCTCGAACTATTATAGACCTCATATCGACACGACTTATCGAGCTATTGGGGTCTGACATTTACCACCCCTAGGCGAGATATGCGACATATCAGACGACGAGACCGGACTATACGGTAAGTGTTACTGGTTGGATTCACAGGAGTATGAGCGGGCTTACTCGTCGATCTTCTGATCGCTCAATACCCGTGTGGCCGTTACGTTTAGCAGACCGCTTGCGGCTTGTGGGTGTTTGATATGATCATCACCTGCTGCCGGCGTATTGACGAGTCTTTAGAGTCCTACACAGAGGTTTCCTGGCTCAAGCGAAACGAAATAGGAGCACATATGAGATATGTGCAGGACCGAGAATAATGCGTGTATGTGATACCGTAATCTATTCTCGCGATGAATGTATCGATTGGTTGTATGCGATATAACCAAGTTATCGAATCGAGGATTGATTCGATAAGTCGATCATCGGATATTAGCCGGTCATATGCGATATGACCGGATCGTTAAATCAAGTGTTGATTTAATGATTTAATGCATAATTATATATTTGATATATTAATTTCCATTAACTAGTATTTTTCACTTAAGATGGATTTTCTCACTTGATGTGCACATTGTGTATTTGATATATTTTTTTGTGCACAAGATTGTGTCATGTTTGATGATACATGCTAGTTTGGGTGGTTGTTTCATTTAAACCATGGTTGGTCAATGGTTAGGGTTTCACTTGATTTATTTGCTTATTTATTTATTTATTCATTCATTTTGGCAAAGGGAAAAATGGTGGCTTGATTTGTTTTCTAGTTGAAGCTTCATGAAGCTATGAATAAGTCCACCATTTTTGTTTCATGCTTAACCCTAACCATTCAACCTAACCTTAGTTTATTCTTTACACCTAACTACGGTTGCAAATATGATAACTATCATTTGGTTTTCTATTTTGAAAATAACTTATCATATTATCTTCTTCTTCTTCTTCTTCAACAATGAAGAAAGCTTGCAACCTTTAATCGCATCGTGAGAAAAAGAGTGAGAAATCCAATTCTAAAGTGAACCCACTTCCTATTTCTTTATCCTCTACCTCTTGCCAAGTAGTATAGGGTGTTTTCTTCACAAGTTTCATGACTTGGTGAAGTGGGAGCTTGATCTTGTGTTGCCTCGACGTAGATCATCTTGGGCATCGAAGTCGACAACCTAGCCCGCCCATTTTTCCGATGAAGCCGTTGCTAGAGTCCGGGGTCCGATGATCGCAGCGAGGGTACACCATCACGGAGCTATGGAGGTGGAGGACCGGATCTACAAAGGTTGTATTTCCGTTTACCATTTAGTTAAGTTGTTAACTAGCTTCTAGTTTCGCCTAAACTCTAGTCAACGATCCCTATTAGGGTTTCTCGGCACTTGTAAAATTTGAATTTGGCATGGTTGATGCCTTGTGAGACCTCTAGTGTGTGCCTAGGAACCCTACAGTGGTATCAGAGCCTAGCTAGAGCCTTAGGTGATGGGTAGACGAAGTTAGAAGTCCGTTCAAACCCGAAACCCTAATACAATAGCCTTCTCTGTACATTTTTCCATAACTGGGAATTTTCTAAATTAAAAATATGCAGAAAATTCAGCAGGGAATTTTAAGAAATACTGTGCAGCACGTGCCCGTGATTCAACTAAAGCGCGGCGGAACCGCGGCACGAGCATGGCTCGTGCGGCGGTTCCGCGGCCATTTTGTCAGATTAGGATTTTAAAATTGCACAGTAATTCCTATCTTTTACTGCTGTATTTTCTCGGATATTTTAACTTTTACTCAAGAGTTGAGTTTTATGGGTTGTATTGGGAGTTTGTAGATTCGATCGGATTGTCTAATTTTGTCTGTGTGTTTTTCCGGATAATTTAGAATATGTTAAAAAAATTCAACCGGATATAAATACCCAATTTTTCCCCTGCCGGAAAATTTCCAAGTGTTGGATTTTTCCGTGGTTTAAAGACGTTCTAAGTAGTGCAAGTAATGCGATGGTCCCTCTGGAAGACAACAAACCTTAACTCGATTATGTGACCGTCTTGAACTGCCCTTTGAACCTTAGAGTTTGGGGCTGTACGGCGTGCCACATGTGAGGCGTTGGCTTGAGCCTTCTACGGCTGGACCGTTTGTACTGAGGCATGAAGTGAATGTCTTTGAACCTATTTCATGTGTTGAGCTGTTTTGGGAAAACTTGTGTGTTCGACTATTCGATCGGAAAGTTTAACATTTTCTATTTATCTGGAATGGGATATAATAATTGGAATTCACAAGTAGTTATGAGATAACTGATTTGAATGTTATAAACATAGCACTTTAGTCTCACTTGATCGGTTTGCTACGGAATTTTGATGTGATCAAAAGTCCGTCGCAATCACGTAGCGTACGCGGATACTCGCCGGGTAAACTTAATAGACAGCTACGCCCCATAGCCCCGACCAAGTGACTGTAGGAGAACCCCGTCGCCGAAAGTATCCGTTCGGGTGCTCGCGGCAGCGGTGTTCCGCCTTAGTGCACTTCGTCGACGGCTTCGCGGGTGCGGCTGCCTACTAAAGTTTGCGACGAGCATTCGATCAGTTTTTCGGGAATCTTGTTGAATTGCCAGACATGATATTGAAAAGTGTTTTCGATATAGAGACTAAAATGCAGGGTTTATAATTGTTAGGCATGCGATGTCTAAGTAATTCATTTGGTCAGGCATGCGATGTCTAAAGAGGTTGCGGATTCCAACTGTTGTAATTTTACACTTTCTTTTCTGCGACCGTAAGTGTAATATGTGATATCGCCGGTTTCGTTGCTATATGTCAACAACAATTGGGATGGGCATATTTACTTACGTTGATGACACGTGATGTTATGTGTTGTTGGATATGTTATATTGGATCGTCGTGTTTGAATAGCCGGGTTTTTTTTATGTGAGATGAGTGTTTTTCATTTTCATTCATGTAAAAACTTGCATGTAATATTCTTTTATTGGGGCACTTCCAGGTTGCGGAAGATGTCACCTTTTGTATATTATTTACTTTTCCGCACTAGGATAGACCCAAGGAGTGGAGCACAAGTCACCGGGTTCTAGGGTCCAGTGGAGACCAACTCGAGGAGTCGAGTCCGGGTCTCCTAACCTTAGAATTGGTAGGGTTGCTTGCCGCTCTCGTAGGGGTCTAGGGGTGTGG